>JAHLJT010009436.1:116920006-117189447 GCA_031308135.1 Acheta domesticus
GAGAATTTGAAAACCTGTCGCATCACTCATTCCTGCAATTTGTTGAGGACAAGTTGGTTAATTGTCTATCACTTGAAACTCTTGGAAGAGCAGAAAATGGCAAAGTTGTCAACGAAGAGCGATATGCTTTCACCGGCTCTCGGATTATCGACGCTATACTATTGATAGCGATGGCAAACAGAGTGACACTCAGAATTGAGCCCTGAGGGACTCCGTTTTCTAAATGGTGGCTGGCGGATACCCTGTCACCAAGGCGAACGCGGAAGTACTTGAGGAAAGAAAGGCTACTAAAAAAGGGGGAGCCGGCCCCTAAGACCCCAAGAATGGATGGTGCGAAGAATGCCGTACCTCCAGGTAGTATCATATGCTTTCTCTATATCGAAGAAAATTGCTACCAGGTGTTGACGTTAGCACGAAAGCAGTGGAGATCTGTGTGGTAAGGATGACAAGGTGGTTCATGGTTGACCTGTTCTTCCTGAAACCACATTGGATGGGTGTAAGTAGGTTTCTATGTTCCAGGTGCCAGACCAAACGCGTGTTCACCATTCGCTCCAGAAGTTTGCATATACAGCTTGTGAGCGAGATTGGGCGGTAGGTTGACGGCTTTGTCCTGTCCTTTCCTTCTTTAGGAATGGGAATAATAATCGCTTAGCGCCAGGTCCTAGGAAAGGTATGTTCCATCCAAATCTTGTTGAAGATACGGAGGAGAAAAATACGTGCCTCTTCCGGCAGGTGTTTTAACATTTGGTTGTGTATCTGGTCTGGTCCTGGAGCAGAATCTTTCCCACGGGTGAGCGCACAGGAAAATTCATCCATGGAGAAGGGGCGTTATAATCTTCCTCCAGGCAAGTTGAGAAGTCCAATCTGCATTTCTCCATTCTACTCTTCGTTTTCAAGAAGCTAGGGGAGTAGTGTAAGGAACTGGAGGTATTTTCATAATGACAGGCCAATTCCTCAACTACTTTTTCTGGAGAAGTAATACGATTTCCATTAATAAGAAGTCCTGGGACAGATGGTGGGGAAAATCTTCCTCCGATCTGTCGGATCTTTCGCCATACTACTTTAGGCGGGGTATGGCAAGAAAGAGAAGAAATAAAGGCTCTCCAGGAAGCGGTCTTACTTTCCCGTATTACTAATCTGGCTCTGGCCCGCTTTCTTTTGAAATCGATCAGGTTTGATGCGGTGGGGAACCTATTGAGCCTCGCGAGTGCTTGCTTTCGGTCACGCACCGCGGTGGCACAGTCAGCATTCCACCAAGGCACAGGGATGCGTCGTGGCCGACACGTAGACGTCGGGATTGCAATGGTGGCTGCGCGAAGAAGGGCGTAGGTGAATTGGGCCACCAAGGTATCGATATTATTTGAAAAGTGGTCTGGCATTATAATTTTCTCGCTGAATGTATCCCAGTCGGCTCGATGGAAATAGCCAGCGAGAAGGGTGGATGACGTTTAAATTAGGGATATTAAAGTGAACCAAAGTGGGAAAATGGTCACTCCCATGTAGATCATCAAGTACAGTCCACTCTACCAATGGTAGATAGGGATGGACTGCAGAGTGCCAGGATCGATTGGACGAGAGGAGTTTGACGCCATGGAGAAATAAGTGTGATTCCCGGAATTCAGAAGAATTAAATTTTGCTGGGTCAATAATATTTTCGAGGATAGAACCTCTCCGGCAGGTCCTCGTGCCACCCCAGAGGGGATTGTGGGCATTAAAATCCACCCGCAATAAGAAAAGGGGCGGGCAACTGAGAAAAAACATCTTCGAGTTCCTCTTGTGACACGCCTTGGCCAGGGGGAATGTATATACTACACACCGTAAAAGAGAAGGATGGTAGGTGTACCCGAACGCAAACTGTTTGGAGGTCGGTTCGAACGTTGTGTTCTCCGAGAACAGGGAGTCGCGGATGAGTACGGCGACGCCGCCGTGAGCACGGAGTCCGTCGTCTTGATCGAACAGATAGATGTTAAATCCGCGAAGAGACAGGGGATGATGAGGGAGAAGATGAGTTTCCTGAAGACAGACTATAAATGGTTTGTGGCGAGAAATTATTAATCTTAATTCTTCTGAGTGAACACGAAGACCATTTAAGTTCCATGAGAGAGCCATTATGAGAAATTATTTCTTGGGTTGCTTTTTTTCTTTCTCACCTTCTGAATGGTTGTAGAGGAACTCTCGTGGGGTTCCTCATCAACAGCAGAGTCATCCTGACTGCTGCTGGATAGGGTCGGGGGGATTCCCGACTTTTGGCCACGGGTGACCGAGATCTACAGGGGCTGGAGGATCGTCCGATGTGATTCTCAGAAACAGAAAGAGGTGGACGGGATTTGGATGATGTACTTTTCCTGGGAGGCTGTTTAAGATCGATTTCAGTAGAAGTCTCAGTGGAAGTGGTCGATTTCTGGTGGAGTTTTTGAACTGGTTTTTTGTACTTTGTGGGAATGATAATTTTCTCACCTTGGATACATGCCGAATCTTCGGGGAAGTCTGTCGGCGACACCTGACAACTAAAGTGCGAAACTACCGCTGGGGGTGCATTGAGTTTGACAACTCGCTGTTACCCCCGGGGACTTAGGTTTTACAGCACTGGAAAAAGATCGTGATAGGTCCACTGGATTCCTGATTTGGAACCTACGCTTCGCCTCAGGGAAGGAAACCTTTTCGGTTACCCTTATTTTTTGGATTTCCCTTTCCGGAGAAACGTGGGACACTGGTTGTCGTTGGCTGGGTGATCGCCTTCGCAATTCACACAGTGCGGTGGTTTGTCGCAGGGTTGTGGGTCGTGAACTGATGATCCGCACTTCCCGCAAACCGCGTTTACGGACATACATCGCTGTTGGGTATGCCCAAACCTTTGGCACTTGAAGCAGCGCAAGGGGGTTCGGCACATACTGCCGCACACGGAGGTTGTAGAAAGCGGTAACGATCCTTTCCGGGAGGGATGGTCGGTCAAAAGTAAGGATCAGGGTAGAAGTAGGGATCACTTTCCCCTGCTCCTTCCTTCCGATCCTGTACACCTCAGTCACGCCAAAGGTCTTAAAAAAGTTTAGAAGATCTTCCTCCGTTTCTGTAGCAAAGTACTCGTGGTTTACTACGCCTTTGCTCAGGTTCAAGGTGGGATGAACCGTGACTACTACCTGGAGGCCGGCAATCTGCTTCGTATTTTGAATTTTTACAATCTGCTCGTCGGTACGCGCTTCAAAAAGAATGGTTCCATTCGTCTGTCGCACGACCGCTTGGAGCTTCCCGTAGGCTTCTTCGATGGCTCGCGCCAGACGGACAGCACTCACAGTTTTAAAGTCTTACCTTCCTCGGCACATGCCATGAGGAGGAAACGAGGCTTCTTGGGTCGATCTTCTTGTTTAGAAAAAAAACTATTCAAGTCAATAGTTCTCTCTGCACATCTCCTCTTCCCTGCGGAAGAGGGCGGGGGGAAAGGTGAAGTATCCATATAGATGGAATAGGTTCATCCTCGTGGTCCCCACCCACCACGGAGCCCAACAAGGGGACACTCCATCGGAGTGCCAGGGTTGCCACGAGGATATAGTGGGGGAGTAACACAGCGCTGCACCGCCGTGGATTCCCCCGCCCACACTGGAGTTCAGTACAAGACCTAGTCCGAGCCGATTGATCGGGAGTGGGTTAGCTCCCGACCGCCCGTCTAGAAGAGTCCGGGGCCAAAGCGAGTGTGTTGGAACCTACAGGGAATGTTTCCCAAAATACGTAATCAACGTACCCCTTAGTGCAAGGCGAACAGTAGCACTAGGACTAGACAGGGAAACAAACAGGTCCCTCAACTGCCAGGACACACGTTCCCTCCGACACGGGTCGCCATGCACGGCAAACACATGGGTGGGCGTTCAGCATACAGAGAAGGCCAGTGAGGAAGAAAAAGGAGTGAAAAGAACGTACATGACATGAAATGAGAAGCAAGAAGATGAAAAAATGGAGAAAGGAACACTTGAGAGTCTTCTCTGCATCCCCCGTCAGGACGTGGACCAACCCACCTTGACGGGAAAGAAAAGAAGAAGAAAGAAGAAGAAGAAGAAGAAGAAGAAGAAAAGAAAGAAAGGAAAAAAAGAGCGAAGTTAACATTTTCCCCGACTCAATGAAATGTTTGTTTTCGGCAGTTCGTAATGATTTCCAACTACCGTAGTATTTTTTAAATTTATTTATTTATGAAATACTTGAAAGAGCATGAAACGAATTTACAGTTGAAAACGGATTTAGTGACATTCATACTTAGATGACAGAGCTATTGAAGGATGGGAAAAAATTACGTTTATTTTGGAATGAGAATATGCGAGATTGTGAAGGAGGATGATGTAAATAAACAAATGATCATGAAGCTAACTCTTAGGCATGTGTCACACGAGCGTTGCGTTGAAGCGCGTCACCTAACGCTGATGACGTCAGCTGGTCGATGTATGTGCACACGTAGATTAGCACTGTATCTTATGAGAAACGGCACACAAGCGCTCTAGGCGACGTGCGATCTGCCCACAGCTCAAGCAAGACGCTCAAGCTACAACGTAAGTCAAGATATAGGGTGTCTCGTCAACGCTCGACGCCCATTAGCCGATGAGGGTTGGCAACAACGCACGTCACCAAGAGCGCTCGTGTGTCGTTTTGCATAAGATACAGTGTTGCAGTAAATCAACGCACGTTAAGTGTTTCGTCTGCATAGTTGGCCTAATCAGCGTTAGGTGACGCGCGTCATCGCAACACTCGAGTGGCATATTCTTCTACCAATGCACATTGGTCATTTTTTCAACCTTTCTAAATAACTCTGTAATATCATAGAACGAAAATTTGTATAGGTCTAGCTGCTCAATAATGATTTTCACTGTATTTAAATCTTCTAGTCTTCTTCTAACATTTCATAACTCTTTATGATACCGGTATCGCACGATTTCAATAGCCGTTTTAACGCGGCACGGTAGTGGGAAAGTGCTTTCCAGATGGTGTTGTGGCAAGCAGACTGTTGTTAATTGCGGGAAAATTGAAACTATACTGTCGTAAATGCAGGGTATGTGGCAATGAATATACGAAATAAAAATGTGGCATTATGAATATACGAAAACTGATGTGACCGACGAGAAAGGTTGTAAATGCCGGGGAAACGCAAATTGCGGAAACTTAAAGAGGGTTTCACTGTATAATGAAATTAGTGGTGCTATAGAATGGCACAGACTCTAGTATTAGTTTTCTATTTCCTTGGGTCTGGGCTAGCTATTCGGAATTGCCACATACTCGTGGCTCGTGCCAGCTACCATCTATAGCCGCCCAAAGTACATTTTTTAAACATTTTCTTAATTTTTTGTTTTTTTATGGTAGAACGGAAATATAAATTTTTAGAATATTAAAGAACAGTAAAACTTCATCCTAAATGGCAATTTTCTTTGAAAATTTGGAGCCGTCTTTAAGAAAATGGCGTTTAAGCGCTACTGTAAAAGCACAATTTGAAGTTCTTTTTCACTGAACATTTTTGTTTTCAAACCACTTTATTTGGAGTCATTTAAAGCACATTAACTCACAAATAGAATAGTGTTTACAAATTGTAGAAAACGTGCAGATTAACGGTGTGAGAAATCTTTTAAAAAAATTACATTGGTGTAATTAAAAAAAACAATAACAAAATGTAACAATATGACATACAAGTCAAAAAAATTAAATTTTTGAAAAAACAAAAGAATAGAGGAATATGGCGTTTATGTCTTCTCACAGAGCACATTTAGTACTATTCCTTCCAAAAATTTAAAGAAAAAGTTTGGAACCGTTTTTGAGAAAATCTTGTTTTTGTATTTTTTAAAATTGTATATATTTCACGCAATACTGAGTGAAAACTACTAAAATTTTCCAAAAAATGTTCATGACCTTAATGAAAGACCACACTTTGGAGAACAAATTTTATTTGGAGGAAAAATATCTATCTTCAATATGTGGTTATAGGAAGAGGCTGAAAAACATTGAAACTTAAGCAATTTTCAAAATTCAGTAACCCAGAAAATCGGACCTTGGCCACCTTTATAAACGTATTTACTCTATTCTTACAAGACATTTAAAGAAAATTTGGTGCAGTTTTTGGGAAAATTTTGAAAATGTCCGGGGTGCTTCACGTTAAGTACTCACAAAAATTAATGAGTGCTTTTAAAAATCGCAGAGCTTTGACTCAGGCCAAATAGACAGGGGTTTCTTCAATTTGGAAGAATTGTACGCACATTTTAGGCACTAGTGTTGTTCACATACACCGGACAGATGGACGTTATGCTTTCAATTGGTTTTATGGCATCAAGGATCCACAAAACAGGGACTCTGGCTACACCACTTGTTAGAGGTTTTTTTTTCTTAATTTAGCACTTGGATTCATCCACTTTTTTGTTATCAGGGCCCCACAACGAATTTTTTTCTGTCAAAAATCTGCCAGCATTACATAACTTTCCCTATACTATGTATAATACTCCGTGTATATATACATATAAGGGAAGTAAAATTGACAAAGTTGACAATAGCATAGACAATACAGTTTAACAGATAAAAACAAAGGAATACAAAAAATTAAAATCACTATATACAATTTTGTGTTTACATCAGAGTATAACAGTATATGATGAAAAATTTCTAAAAACGTTGAGGTGGCATCCACCTTAGTGGTTACATTAACTCATGCTTTAGTTGTGGTAGGCAGCACAAGACTAGATATGTTAAGGGATGGCAGTGTAAAGTTTGTAAATTTGGGACATCATGGAGTGAACAGTGGGATTGGCAAAAGTAATTAAAGCCATTGGTTCATTAGCAACATGAAAAACAAACCTCAAAAAGTTGCTGAAATCATATATAATATGTTAAATTATGCAATGAATACCAAAAGTGACCTACAAAACTTAATCATGTTTATAAGATATCGACACTTTCAATATTTTTAGAAACTTTTTATCATATTATGTTATACTCTGATGTAAACACCAAATTGTATATATTGATTTTAATTTTTTTTGTATTCCTTAGCTTTATTTGTTAAACTATTGTCTATGCTATTGTCAGCCAGTTTTGTCATTATGTGTATTGCTCTTGACAACTACAAAAGTCTTCATTCCTGATATCTACCTACGATTGACCTTATATGGTCCAAACCTACTTAAAGTTTTACCATCTATTTACAACATTAAGCCAGGATCAGCAGGAATAAATAACATTTTCAATCATCATCATCATCATCATCATAACAACAACAACTGAATATGAAATAAATGTAAATGACAGACTTACTGGATTGTTGTCTTTGAAAATGAGAACTTTCATTTTCCAAAAACATTTTACGAGCTTCTTCCAGTTTCTTCAACCACAAATTACGTTCTGATGCTGATGGAGTAACAAGAACATGGCAAACAGTAGATGTCATTTCTTGAAGACGCAACAGGCGTTGGGCATCTGGTGAGTCAGACCCAACTTGAACACCATTAGCATTAACAGGTGTCTGATTATCTTCTGTTATTATGTCTATTTCATTGAGAAACAGAGGCTAAAGGAATATACAAAATAAAGATGTTAATTTTTGTCATTTTTCTTAAATATTAATTCTTTAAAAGAAAAAATTACCTTCTTATATAGTTTAAAGGTAATATTTGTATTTCTTTCAAATGAGAATGAATTGTTTCCAACCAAAGATTTACTGGGTTGAGCCATAAGAAAAAGTCATTACAGAGGAAACCCATCAATTCCTTGCCACTCTTAGCCTGCAAATGGAACAATGAAATACATTAGAAAATATTAAACAAAAACAATGAGATAGTCAAATACAATTACTAGGGAGCCTATTTCTATGTTTTGCATATTTTTGTCCGTGCTTCAGTGCATAGCTAAGTGAAATTTCTTGACATTTGGTTAGAATATGATGTAATGTAAATTAATGAATACATCTGCTTTATTGTTTAATAATTGTGATGGTTTTTTTTACCTTAATAAAACACTGTTTTTAACAATTTACTTATTGTTATTCATGACGTTTCAACCCTATTTGGAGTCTTTTTCAAAATAATCATGTCCAGGTTTGTTAACAGCATGTCATATATAAAGAAAAAACATTTGATAAAAAATTGTCACTAGGTATAAAACAGGTCAAGTTATAGACATCTTCCAGACAACTGCTCCTTCACGTCAACATCTTCCAGTAAAAAAAACACACACACCATTACAATTACTATACATATAACAGTGCTAGTGCATATTTGGCCGATGTTTCCTGTTGGTGCGTACTTGTGTAATTATAGGAGCATATTTTGCATATTGTGTTAAAATAGAGACTTATTTATAAAACGTTTCATATTTTTTTGTTCATTAATTCAAAAGAGTTTGCCACTGCATTTTTTTCTTTATTTTTATTTTCTATAGATGATAAGATACTTGTGCAAATGCAAGATATTTCTTGATAACACATTTTTTTAAACCAGTCAGAAGAAATACAACATGACACGCAATGTACTCCACTTAGGTGAATATTTACTTCAATTATTTCTCTCACAAAGCAGGGTAGAATATCCTAAAATGTTTGCACAAAAATATATATTTCCATTCCAAGCATGCTTTTCCTAAATTTATTAAGAAAGGTTTATAGAGGAAATGAAATATTGTTATTTTGTTGTATGAAATATTGTTATAGTGTTATTGTTAAATATTGCATTTTTAAAGTGCATATTTCAGAATTTTTAGGTCATAAATGCATATTTTTTAAAGCTTATTTCAAGATTTTATAGGGCATAAAAATCTTCTCCCTAACAATGACCTTTGTTTGAAAAACAGGATTAATTCACAGGATCATTTTTTCCTTTCAACATACACTCAAACAGTTCTTCAAATAAAAAGGAAATATATTGAAAGATTTTGATTGAAAGATTTTGCCAATCTGGGTGGCCTTGAAAGATTTTCCTCATTACATATGCAGAAGTAATCACAGAAATAGATTACGACTTGTCAACGTTAAAAAAACAATCCAAAGTTGAAGAAATGATATTGATGAACTGAGTTCACTTCAAAGTCATTGAAAATATAAGGAAGGCTAAATAAATACTTGTCAATTTCTCTAACAGCAACACAGCACAAAATAAGGCAAAGCAGATTCAATAAATGACAGCAAAGTTAGGAATACTGACCTCAAAAACATGTAAAAATAGTACTGAGGGTTAACATGGGAGAGAATCTGAACCAAAAACATTTTATGTCCAAATGTCAAATATAAATGGCAATCTGGGAGTACATATCAAAATTAGACATAATTCTTATGTAGAAGATTTATTTTCAACATAAGTCTTAAGCAAAAGATTATTTTATTTATTGCTAGGTAAAATAATTTACTGCTAGAATAATATTTTTCAGATGAATTTTACGAGTACATTACCCCTCCTCTCTCAATTAATTGTTACCTTGTGAAGCACACCATGATGGAGAAACTTTCTTGGACCAAGAGAATTGGTAAGAGAATTGAACACCAATTCTTCCTGTAATCCATCACATTGTACATGTCTCTGTAGCCACTCCAACCGGTCAGAATTCTCTTTCTCTCGTACACCTTCATTTACCTGATAACATTTTAAGGGCACTCAATTACATGTTACATAAAGAAGAAATTATAACATAATAGTACCAATTAGAAAATCAGTAACAACTATGCACCTGTTTACAAAACTCTTCAGCTTTCAATAATGCTTCCTGTAAATTTTGCCAATCTGGGTGGCCTTTGGGTGTGTACTCCAAAATCTACAACAAACACATTTATGCATGTATGAACTACTGTATGCAAGATTATGATGATGATGATGGTGATAGCTAACAAAAGGTACAGATACCTAGAGAAAAAACATCTGTTGTCAAATGAACAGAAAGGATGTCGTAAAGGTTCTTAAGGCTATAAGAAAATCTTGCAACTAAATAAAGTCATTTTCGTGTAAGGAAACAAAAACATAATTTAAACATTGCTTGGATTGACTACCAGGCTTCTGACAGTGTGTCAAATTAATTCACGACCACATTTATTTGCTGCCAATTTTTCCCCCCCATTGTTGCAACAAGATATTTTAATTAGTGCCCCCTCCCCAACCTTACAACAATCTATGTTGCTCACTTGCTTTCAACATTATAATATATTTGTATGTGGGTAGAAGCCTCTTGTAACTATAATAAATACATTGTGACTGAACTCAAACCTATTTTTTTCACCTTGGAGACTGATTTCATCCTAGACTTATGAGTTTTGCAAGACTAGTATGAAGTCTGGAGAGTTATTAATACACAGCGGCATGGAAGTAGAAGAAACAAGAAGATTAACAGGGGAATTTTTCAAAGAGATTCACTATCCCATCTGCTGCTTTGCATTAGTTTGATTTCACTACCTAAACAGTTGTTGCACACTGACTACGGTTACAACCTGCATGGTGATGAAAGACCAGTTTCACATTAGTTTTAGATGGACGATCTTAAAGTGATTGCAAAGAATGAAGCAATTCTCACCCAAATGCTGTCTGTTGTCAAGGATTTTAGCAATGACACCTGCAAGAAATTTGGTTTTGATAAAATGGTAAAAAACAATTTAAAGAGACCCAAATGACAACCTCAGAGGGCACTGAAGTTTAAATGCCCATTGTAATTGAAGATCTTGAGCCAGGTAAAATTTATAAATATCTGAGCATTTAAGAATGTGAGAACATCTCACATTCTGAACACAATGAAAGAAAGAATTTGCAGGGAGATTTACGGACGAGTGAGACTTGTCCTGCAATCCAATCAATAAATCTGACTGAAGAGTGGGAAACAGTGGCATTGTAGATATAGCAAGAAGACTGCTAAGAAAACAATGCAAGAAATGCAGAATAACACACACTGTACTTCTGATGCTACTTAACATGAAATGTGAGACCTAAAACATCGGGAAGAAGAAACTCAGAATCGGAAGCAGTTGTAATACCAGTCTAAGATCAGGTGATTCTCAAAATTTCTGAAGATGATAAACGCCACATTTTTCAGGAACAAGTAGAAACCATTGATCAAATAGTCTCAGCTTGTCCAATTCTAGCAAAGATCGAATACTTGAAAAGACATGATAGGGTGAACTGTTACTTCCACTGGGAGATCTGTAACATCCTTGAAGTTCCAAACACATGCTCCTAGTGTTACAAATACTTACCAAAACCAGTAATGTCTGTTGGACTGTTCAAAATACTGCAAAAATTCAAACTGATCACTAGATAGCAGCAAACAAACTGGGTATTGTTATTCAAAATTTGGATAGAAAAAGTGATTACTTGTACATATTGCTGTGCCTTGTGGTTAAAACATTGTAACCAAAGAGGGGGAGAAACATCATAAATACCAGAGTTTGGAAATTGAGATCAACCTACTGTGGAGCATAAAAGGGTCATCCCAATAGTTATCAGAGCTCTGAGATTTGTTCAGCAAAATTTGTGTAAGAAGTTGGCTTAACTTCCAGGACATTCAAGACTGGGAAGCAAAAGACATTGCTTTATTGGGAAGAGCCCACATGTGCTAAGTACTGTAGAGTCACTGACAGCCCCTAGGTCTGCTCCATAGGAAGCTGGTTGCAACTGGAGTACAGTTTATAGTCAAATGATTTGTAACATCTTTAGTAATGAATTAAAGGAATAATAATAATAATAATAATGATATTAATAATCCTAATAATAAGCAAGACCCTTGGCGTGGGTGGGTTGTGGCAGCCATCCTCTGCGCCAAGGAGGCTGCAAGTTTGAGTCCTGCTTAGGCATGGTTGTGTTTGTGATTGTCCCTTCACTACTCATCATCATCCTATCACCTCATAATTCATAATTCAAGGCTTAATAACCTTGTCTTATGCAGGGATACAGTTGAAAAGCTGATCTCCATAATTACACATTTCTCTCCAGGATAGAATATGACTGGGCCTTGAAAGAGAATGTGTAGCATGGTCAGAAATGACTTATAAGCTAATAATATTCATTCAGTATTACCTTTAAGTAAAAATTTCTTTTAAATAAAAATAAAAAAAGAGGGTAATAGTTGTATAAAAAGAGTTATTATGAAGAACATTGTAGTTGGAGAAACAACTATCCAAACTTAATGATAGTGATTTCAGTTATCACAATATATGTAATTAATTTATTCAAGAGTAATGTAAAGCACTATTGTTGTAACAATGAATTTATTTTATTGATCCAGTTTTCACGTAAATAAATAAGATTTCATTTTATTGGTGAAAAGTCTAATGTATACAAAGAAAATATTTATTTTTTTAAGAACCTACCTTCTTGATTATGAGAGGATATTTTGTAATACGTTGCATGGGTTTTATTAGGAAGGATGAAAGTGGCATTCCTTTAGTTCGTGGATCAGCTTGACATTGACGTGCCAAATCACGAAACTCAGAAGACTGCTCTGTTAACTGTTGCAAGAATGCAGCTGCACTTAATTGGCAGCTACAGAATCGTATATAGGCTGTCATTCGAGGTAACTGCAGAAATGTAATGCTAGTGAGATTACTACCAAAATAAACTATTACATTCTTAAAAATATTTTTAAAATAATGATATTTGATTTTGAACTTTAAATTAATTGTATTTATATTTTTCATTCAATAGATATGAATAGTTCTTTAAGATTATTATGTTTAAAATTGATATAATACAAGTCATTATAAAAAAGATCTAATTTCTTTTATTGATTAATTTCAGCTTCATGCTTTTACATCGAATGTGAAGCAGTTTATTTTTATGCTCATCTAATTTGTAGGAGAAAATATAAAACATTTTAAGACAGTGCAATAATATCAATAACTTACATTTTCACACAAAATGTCACCAATCATTCTGATTTCTCCTCCTGAGCTCATGTCCCGCCGTACTCGTAAAGCCCTAGACATTATTAATAAATAAATCACAATGAAATGTAGTCTAGATTTCATAATCAATGTATTAGATTGCACATGTACCTCAGAAACATATGATTGCACTCTATAATGTCTCTCCAATTCACAAATATTTTGTTAACTTGTTTTTCAGGCAAAACATGACCTTCAAGAAGAGGTTTCTCAAATACCTATGAAAAAGAGTATCTTTTAGTATGTGACTTATCCAACGTGGAGTTCATGCACATTTATATAATTTTTAAAGGCTTGTTAAAGTAAGAAGCACAGATGCAGAAGTACAGATGTCATAGCTAGAAGTCATGTTTTAATTCTCATTTTACTTTGTTTATCATTTCTTAACTTAGGAAATCACACTGACATATGCTGATTACTTCAACATTATAAATTATCCTGATACATCACACAAATTTAATATTCATTAAATCTGATTTTATTTCTTTTGTAGAAACATTTTGTCAAAAATGTAAAAAATTACAAAATAATTATTACAGTGGTTTCAAATCTGTATTGCATAAATATATTATTTAGTGGCAATAGAAATGTTAAAAATTGTGATAAGATGAAATCAATGCAATGCATTGTAAGAAACATTATTCAATTTTTAAGAAATAATACAAAATTTTAAACTAAACATAACAAATCATTTAGATGATAGCGTAGTTTACAACTTCACACTAGAAAGTCTTTTTTTAACTAGTGGTGCTACAGACTAGCATTGACTTTCCAGTATTAGTTTTCTATTTCTTTTGGTCTCGGCTAGCTATTTAGACTTGCCACGTATTCTTGCCAGCTGCCATCTATCACTGCCCAAAGTACATTTTTTTTACCATTTCTTAGATTTTTCCCTTTCCTAATAGTACATTAAAAATATTATTTTAATAATATTAAAGAACAGAAAAACCTAGTCCTAAATGGCAATTTTCTTTGAAAAATTTGGAGCCGTTTTTAGGAAAATGGCATTTAAGTGCTATTGGAAATGCGAAATTTGAAGTTCTTTTTCACAGACAATTTTTGAGTTTTCGATAAACATCATTAAAAGTCATTTGAAGCACTTACACTCACAAATACAATAGTATTTACAAATTGCTGGAAGTGTGCATATTAACGGTGTGAGAGATCTTTGAAAAAAATTATATTTGTGTAATTATTGAAAAAAAACAAAAAATATCCCACAATTAACTTTACATCATATTAAAGAGTGCAATAAGAACTATCCTTTCAAAAACTATCCTTTTCGACAAATTTTACTTGATGTTATTTAAAGCACATCTACTCATAAATACAATAATGAGAACAAATTGCTGCTAATGTCAATATTAATGACACGAGAGACAAGTAAAAAAATTACATTTTCGTAGTTTTTGAAAAAGCAAAACAATAAAGCAGTATGGTGTTTATGTCATCTCATAGAGTATATAAGGCACTATCCTTACCAAAAGTTTACAGGAAAAGTTTGGAATAGTTTTTGACAAAATCTTGTTTTAGTAATTTTTTTAAAATAGCACATTTTGCACGCAATATTGTACGAAAATTACTAAAATTTTCAAAAAACATGACCTTAATGAAAGAACTTACAATGGAGAACAAATTTTATTCGAGGGAAAAATCTCTATCTTTAATTTTGTAGGCAGATGTTAAAGAAAATTCAAACTTTTGCAATTTTCAAAAATTCAGAGTTCACCATGAAAATTGGACCTATGCCACCTTCATAAATTTATTTATCTCTATTCTTACAAGAAATTTATAAAAAAAAATTTGGAGCTGTTTTGAGAAAATTTTGAAAATGTCTGGGGCTTTGTATAAAGTACTACCAAATTTTATAGAATCTTTTTCCGAATCTCAAAGCTTCGACTCGAGAGTTCCTTCAATTTGAAAAAAATCCTACACTACATGTTAGGGGAATTTTTTTTTCTTAATTTGGCAACTTTTTATCCACTTTTTCATGATCAAGGCCCAGCAATGTATTTTTTTCTATGAAAAACTCGCTGTCTTTTTGCAGAGTATTACAGAACTTTCCTTATACTACATATATTACTCCATTTATATAGGTATGTATGCAGGGAAGTAAAAAACAATTTTTTGAAATCAAGAGCTGCCAAAATTTCATGATAGATTTTTGCACAATTACAATGCTCTATTTTCTCGACTCCAATCATTTGCAACTACTGAAAACTAAAAGAGATATTCCAGGAGAACTTGATCCCTATGGCCTACCGACTTTGTTAAAAAGTGTTGATCTTGTTTGTAGAAGAGCTGACGTACAAAATTGTCTCAATCAAAAACTGAAGGACTGCTAACAAATGTATATTTTAAAGCTATATTAAAGATTAAAATATTTATTGATAAGAACTAACAGTTCTTTGGAGTCCTATGCTAAGTAAGTAATTACAACTGCATAAGAAAATGGAGAAAAGGAAAATAGTATGATTAAAAGTGCAAGAACATAGAGAAAAGTGAGAATTCAAGAGATTTGATGACCTTTTACTATGGTTCTCAAACACTTACTTCATGTACCAAAGCCATGTCTTGAATGTAAACTTCTTCAGTGTTGATTAATTCAGAGATGTAATCTTGTCTCGTGCGTTCTGTAGGATCCACTACATAAAATACATGGCTTGTTACTATAACGTTTAGAGTTTATTATTATTATTATTATTTTTTGTAATGCAATGTGGTTTTAAAGCATGCAAATGTAGATGACACACCCAGTAATACCTGGATACAACGTCACTAAATCTTATATCAATATTTAACAAAAGTATCAATGTACTTGTCAATGTTCAAATAGAGAAAAACATGGAAGAAGAAAAACAAATATATTTTTAACATTAACATCAACTTTAATATCTTGTGTTATCTGATTTACACTTTATGTAGATTTTCAATTATATATTCCGATAATAGTTGTAACATTTTTCTATACTTCTGTGAACACCAATTTGTCACCCAAAAGGTATACAATGTGCTGCTCTTTGTTTGAGTGATCACAAATATGAGATTCTATCAACTATTTATACCATCTGTGATTCTTACAATGTTGTTTTGAAAACAACTATTTTTACAATCATTCTTTCCACAGCACTACTGAAATAGATCCTTGAAAGACAACAAAATATTTACACCAGTTTTAAAATAATTCTCTCTACAATCATTCATTAAGAAAACACAAAATAAAAATAACTATTGTACACAGTACAAAGTTGAAAATGCTCCAGAATATGTACACAGAAATTTTGTTGGTATTGCTTAGACATACACCTAGTAATTAGTTCAGAAACACAATATACAAAAAATTATTGTATAGAAAATCAGGCAAGTGGAGTTTTGATTTCTTCACAGTAATATTACTTCAGTAATGTACATTAAAATAATATTTTTGCCAACTCACATTATACACATTTTCAGGCTCCCAAACTGCAAATTGATCTACTTTCTGAATGGAATACAATACCTCTCAAAACTTCATACAATATCACTGTAATGTTATCTCATTAGAGTTTAACAAGTAAATCATAGTTCTGAACACCAGTGCAACTCAAAGTTGTATACACTACTATTTTATTTACAAGAAAATTAATAAAACTGTACAACAAAAATATCACAAGAATAATAAGTTCAAAGAAATTTAAAGAGCAACAGTATCTCTCAAAAACATAGGATGTAAATATATTACAGAAGAAAATTCTAATATACATGTTAGGAACTTAGAAATTCTTAAAAGTACAATATCAGAGGCATCATTTTGAATACACAGAACCACTGAAATATAAATATATATTTATACTTTCAGTTTAATTACAGTATTTAATAAATAAAACAAGTCACATAACGAAGACAGAAGTATTTTAACTGATTCTATCATTCGGTTCAGACATTAACAAAACAAACATTTATATGCAAAGTACACATACCTTTAAAGAAAGTATTGACAGCAATATGGACAAGATAATACCATAAAACATGTGATCAATCAGAATATAACTACAAACGTAACATACATCTGTCTCCAAAGTTCATTTTACATTTCATTATTGCACCTACCTCATATAAATCACAGAGTGAGCAAACCATAATTGTAGCAAATGATACAAATGTTGCTTGACTAGAGAAAAAATGGTTTCATGCAAATCAAAGTAAGAAAAAGGCAAATGAGATAGGGGAATTCTGCAATAAGTATTTCATTAGTAGCATTCATTTCAATGTCTAGTCATACAATTCATATCAAGCAACAGCAGAATTTGCATTTTAAGTAGAAAACAGATATTTAACAACTATCTTTTAGGAGACAACTGTATAAACAGTAATGTAGTAACATCAATAATTCTATGAATGGTATAGTAAAACGTATGTGCATTTTACTATTTTACAGAGCAGTTACGTGGCAGATAGAGAGTATCAGTGTTTTATACGATAATCTCAAAATATTCCACATTTGCACATTATCCATTACAGAGAACCGATTTGTTAGAATAAGTTTACACAAGAAAAATAATAAAAAAAAAAAATCTCTTTTAGGCTTGCTTCTCAGTAGATTCAAATACACAAATATAAACTAAATTTCAAAAAAGAAGAGAATCTCAGCATCAATTTTCATATCTTGCTACATTATGCCTATCAAGCTCCAGTTATTCTTTGGTCAATATGTAACAAATAACACCATATATTATGACATGCAAATACAGTCTTTGCTATTCATTTGGACACTAACACTAATGTCCTTATAATCGTGTGCCATCTTGCTGTACATTTCATTAAATACAATTAATTGATTAAAACTGTCATGGAAAAGGCATAGCATTTATTTTTTTCTTATGTAACTGCAAAATACTATAATATATACACTCTTCACAAACACTAAGAAACACACAGCTTCCTGTTACAAGGTAAAATTGATTGCAATTACAAAAAATTAGAAAAATTCTTCATGAATGGATCTTCGGTTTACAACCCTCTAACTTAATTTTTGGCAAGACTGGATATTGACAAAAAAGAAACATATGAGTGCTTTAAAACAACTTTGTATTAGCATCCATCAAAAATCAACTTCTGTTTCTGTAGTTTTCTTCTCACGACCATTTGAAGTACCAATGATCTCTTGGTAGTTTAGGTCTCCCACCCAGAATAGATAAGTTAAGAAATAACATAAAATAATTAATTAAAAAACAAAATAAACAAAAGTAAAACATGCACACACTGATGACTTAAGGCAGGGACCCACTACCACATGCATGTAAATACATTCTAAGATTCTAAAAAGGCATTATTTTGTAAGGACAACATATCCACTTTTGTTTGAGAAATTTCATGCTGGGTCAAAAACTGAAATTTTTTGCTAACAAATTTGTCTATAACATGATTTCAAATTTGGAATAATGGAAGTGACAGGAGCAGTGCCAAAATCTTGGTAGGGAAACAGGTAGGGTAGGGTATATTACGGGAGTTAAGGGAGTATAGGGAGTTGGAAAAAGGCAGCCAATGCTACAGAAGGCACTGACCTGTTAGTTTTCAACAACACCTATCATAAAAACAAATTAATGGAAGAAAAACATAAAAGAAAAACTACATCATTAAGGAGTTGGGGGAAAAGGTTAATGAATAGGTTCTTAAAAACTTCTGATGCCCCTATGCCAACATATATCCTTTCAGAATAAAAATGACTTTATTCACTAAAGTGGCAATGCCTCTTCCACACAGGAAGCTAGTTAGCAAGAATTGCAGTGTTCGATGAGTGGTGAGTGGGCCCACAGCCAGTAGCCAGCTGTGCTTGCAACTTCCTACAATTGAAAGAAAACAATATTTAGATACCGCAACTTTACTGCTCAAACTTAAGACTTCTACGAATTTATTATGATATTTCATAAGTAGCAATGAAACATACAATTCCTCCAAAACATTATATAGCAGAATCACATTCAAGAAAGTTTACTGTATTAATCATTTAAGTCATCTCAACATTATAAAATAACAACATAGTAATTTGTTGTTACTTGAACACAAGGATTTTTAAGAATGTGTCATATCCAGGCATTATGATGTGCATTAATTTCTAATGTACATATGAATTCTGCATACAGCATACAGTGGAGAGCAACATTACTTACAAAGCATAGCAACATAGTTGCTAGGGAAAAGTCCTGACACACCATTTAGTTCACCTCGCCACCATGATGGTTCCTCCTTTGCCAGAAGAGTAATCACATCATCTTTCTCAAAATTCAGTTCATCCTCATTTTGAGCACTGTAGGGATACAAAGCGATCACCTTCTCTGTAAAGAAGACACCAATACAAAAGTTACAAAAACACTATCCTTCAGCCTTATGCTGTTTAAGAAGACTCTTTACGTACACCCATTACAAAGGGAGTAGCGAAATCAAATAACCAAATCTGCCACCAGAGGATAAAATTTTTAATGTTGAAAATCGGAAAACCGGAATTGGTGTAAAAAAAACACAAGTTTTTCGCTGGATTTAAATCAATTTACCCTGAATACTTCATACAAATGAAAGAAAAAAGTATTTTTTAGCTTCTTATACAAGTTTAAATTTTTCACCATATTACACCTATGAATATAGACTTTAATTATCCTTGAAACTTTCTATACACGATAAAGATGAGCATTTTTCAGGGGTTTAAATCTGATTTGGACTCTTACAATCAATTGAATATAGAATGAATTAAGATTTTAACTAAAAATAATATGTTTATAAACAAAATAGAGCAATATTAAATTATAATGTTATAATGTTAAATATTATTTGTAATGTTAAAATATAATTTAAGTAGTTACTATATGATACATTCACCCATGTTTTTGATTTAGGCAGAAGATTTTGGAAACAAGCCATCTAGATCTATATCGCAATGTTTTTACACTGAAGGGAAATCCCAGTTGCAGTACCCACTTAATTCATTGTTTATTGAACATTTGAATAATTTCGGAGCATTTTCATTCGTAGTAGAGAAACCAGAGTTAGTCTTATAATTAAAACTGTCAGATCAAAGCAACGAAAGTATTCTGGTAAGGTGGATAAAGTATAAAAATTCATTATTTTTACTTAAAATATTAATTCATTCAATATTAAAATTACAATTCTGTTACAATTACTGTCTTATTCTTATTAATTCTTTTGTTCAGGCAGATTTTTCTCTGTAATCTGAGTGTGTTTTCTCGATATTCTGTTGGAGATATTGGAGTCAGCCTGGTTTTTTCCATTGACTGCTTCTTTGATTTCTTTGTTCCATCTTAGATGTTTTTTCTTCTTGGAACCGAGTATTTTTTTCCCTAACGCTATTTCATGAAGTATGCTTTTTATATTTTCCCATTCAGTCTCCAGATATTCACTTGCTGAGAGAGAGATTGCTTTTTCGTCCATTTGTTTCGGGTAGAACTATCTATTAGATCTCTGTTCTAAAAGATGCGCTTCGTAAACTATTTTCTTGTGAACTTTTGGTTTAGCTTTTATCCATCTCTCTTTCAAACCTATTTTCCCTTCTAATAAGTAATGGTCCCTTCCAATGTCATACCCTCCGAATATTCTCACATATTCAAAGAGTTTGGCAGCCTTCTGGTTAGCAATGATGTAATCTATAATTAAGCGCTGTCCTCTAGCAGCCCAAGTAAATTTATGGATTTCTTAATGCCTGAAAAAGAAGTCTGTGATTTCAAAAGTATTATAGTTGTAGAAGTCTTCCAGTGTTGCACCATTTTTTATCAATATTTTTTCTCCATTGTTTCCCACAATATCTTGCATGGTTACGTTTTAAAATAATGACTGATATTTACAAAAATCATCCAAACACATATCTGTCCAGTATTGGAATATGGTCCTCAGATCATATTTCCTCATTTCATGAATGGCACCATTTTGCTAGAGTCTAGTAAAGTCTGAGCAATGAAAGTATCTTCTGTATTATACAATGAGTTATGAGGAACGACTGGGGCTTTTTCAACTATCCACTTTGCATGATACACCAGTAATCCTTGACCTTCCTGGAACAAAACCTTACAAAATCATAGTTCAACCCATCTTCACAGAATTTATGTTTTCCAGCAAAATTCGCGGAATTTATGTTTACACTGATTTTCTCTGGTCCTTTCAATATTCCTATGCTCATAATGTTAAATTAACCCTGTAAATTTTCCCACCGTTTGCACTTTTTGAAGACATATAGGATCTGTGAATATCATTTTTTCATGATTTTGTTTTTGCTTTCTCTTGCAAGTATTCTCTCTCTCTCCCATTGAGATTTATTTCTTCAGCAACGAATTCTGGTCTAGTTTGGAATTCACTCACTCTAGTAAATTCTAGTGTAGTGTGCTCCTCACTATAGCATTGCGACGAGTATCAAAGCAGAGTATAGTTACATATTGGGTATTGTAATTTTGTGCTATTTTAAGGAAGTTTAAATTCAAATAGTGTTAATTTTGCCCTTTAATGGATTTAAAAAGAATGAGTCTTTCTACCAAGAAATATCCAAAATTATTATAACGAGGTAAATTATTTGTCATAAAATGCTTTTAACAAAATTAAAATATTAAGTTTAATATCTAAAGAACATTTTATGGTTTTATATGAAAAAATAGTAATAATTTGTTAGTAAAATCATTGAATTCAAAGTTGCAAAACAACAAAGGATATGGTATTATATTTTTCATTCTATGATATAGATGTGAACAGATAGAATTTAAATAAAAACATGATATTGATTTACAAATTAAATGTTTGCTTACATACAAACATTGTTGTCCAGGACTGAAGAAAGTCAACAGGATTTCACAAAACATGTCTCAATCCTCTTCCCTTTTTTCTTTTTATTAGATTTCATTCTCTTTTCTTTTTAATTTTTTGAGATATATTATTTCACTTTTTTAAGTGCATATTACAGTGCCATCTCCAGGCATGTGTAAGCGATCTATGCCCTATTCTTTTATTTTAGGCACACTGTAATTGTGCACAAAATCACAGCACTTGGCACCTAAAAGGGGACCTTACACCATCAACACTGTTTCTGGTGGCATTGGTCACACTCCAAAATGTGGAAGTCACCGTAGCACCGCTTGTCAAGCAAAGTAAGAAAGAAATATGAGCTGTCACACGCCTCTGGAGAGCAGTTGAAGAAATTTTATGTATATACCACTGGGCTAAAATACAGCGACAATCAGAATCCCCATTTGGAATTAAAAGGCTACGGACAGAATGCGCGATTACATTATCGATAAATTTTACAGTTTTTCTTCTGTTTCTCATTTTTTATTTTTCCTACACTTCTAACATTTTATTTTCCTTCCTCTAGGCCTGAGGGGCAGGTGAGGCATGCCCTCTACCCATCACTGCGTTACATCAATAACACATCCAACAACTGGAGTTATGCTTCTGAATTTGTTTTCATAAACATTTTTACATCATTCTTTCATACTTTTAGGGCATTTTAAGAGAATTTTACTGATAATTTTTGGCGACATTTTAGGTCATCAAAATCCGCTCACTAGTTTTCCTCATCCTAGGGATGATATTTAAGTGCCCAAATGAGAGTCTAGTGAGATCGGAAAATTAAGATAGTTTTTTATTCAAAACATTTTGGTCGAATGTGTCACATTATAGATTATGTATGTGACAGTTACAGTTGGCAAGCTAAACTCAGCTCATGTAGCAATACAATTTTATTTGTTTAAATGATTATTGAAAAATACTTTTGCATGAAAGTTTAGTGACAAGTTAAAATTAACTACTATCAATATTACTTTTGAGTAGACGAGGAAAGAGAGAGAGAAAACTTTAGTTGATGGGACAGGGAAAGGGGGCTGAACTGGCAGCAAAGAAACAGGCAACAAGGGCAAGTTGGAAGGGTGGGTCGGGGAAATACTGGCAAGTTCGCAGAGTGGGTCAGGAAAATGCTGGCAAGTTCGCAGACTGGGTCAGGAAAATGCTGGCAAGTTCGCAGACTGGGTCAGGAAAATGCTGGCAAGTTCGCAGAGTGGGTCAGGAAAATGCTGGCAAGTTCGCAGAGTGGGTCAGGAAAATGCTGGCAAGTTCGCAGAGTGGGTCAGGAAAATGCTGGCAAGTTCGAAGAGTGGGTCAGGAAAATGCTGGCAAGTTCGCAGAGTGGGTTGAGGTAAATGCTGGCAAGTTGGCAAAGTGGGTCGGGGAAATACTAGCAAGTTGGAAGAGTGGAGTAGGGAAAGGCGAGCAAGCTGGCAGAGTGGCCTAGGGAAAGGCGAGCAAGCTGGCAGAGGGGCCTAGGGAAAGGCGAGCAAGCTGGCAGATGGCCTAGGGAAAGGCGAGCAAGCTGGCAGAGTGGCCTAGGGAAAGGCGAGCAAGCTGGCAGAGTGGCCTAGGGAAAGGCAAGCAAGCTGGCAGAGTAGCCTAGGGAAAGGCGAGCAAGCTGGCACAGTGGTCTAGGGAAAGGCGAGCAAGCTGGCAGAGTGGCCTAGGGAAAGGCGAGCAAGCTGGCAGAGTGGCCTAGGGAAAGGCGAGCAAGCTGGCAGAGTGGCCTAGGGAAAGGCGAGCAAGCTGGCAGAGTGGCCTAGGGAAAGGCGAGCAAGCTGGCAGAGTGGCCTAGGGAAAGGCGAGCAAGCTGGCAGAGTGGCCTAGGGAAAGGCGAGCAAGCTGGCAGAGTGGCCTAGGGAAAGGCGAGCAAGCTGGCAGAGTGGCCTAGGGAAAGGCGAGCAAGCTGGCAGAGTGGCCTAGGGAAAGGCGAGCAAGCTGGCAGAGTGGCCTAGGGAAAGGCGAGCAAGCTGGCAGAGTGGCCTAGGGAAAGGCGAGCAAGCTGGTAGAGTGGCCTAGGGAAAGGCGAGCAAGCTGGCAGAGTGGCCTAGGGAAAGGCGAGCAAGCTGGCAGAGTGGCCTAGGGAAAGGTGGCAAGCTGGCAGAGTGGCCTAGGGAAAGGTGGCAAGCTGGCAGAGTGGCCTAGGGAAAGGTAGCAAGCTGGCAGTGTGGCCCAGGGAAAGGCAAGCAAGCTGGCAGAGTGGCCCAGGGAAAGGCAAGCAAGCTGGCAGAGTGGCCCAGGGAAAGGCAAGCAAGCTGGCAGAGAGGCAAAGGGAATGGCAAGCAAGCTGACAGAGTGGCAAAGGGAAAGGCAAGCAAGCTGGCAGAGTGGCAAAGGGAAAAGCAAGCAAGCTGGCAGAGTGGCGAAGGGAAAAGCAAGCAAGCTGGCAGAGTGGCGAAGGGAAAAGCAAGCAAGCTGGCAGAGTGGCGAAGGGAAAAGCAAGCAAGCTGGCAGAGTAGCATAGGGAAAGGTGGGCAAGCTGGCAGAGTGGCATAGGGAAAGGCAGGCAAGTTGGCAAAGTGGCATAAGGAAAAGTGGGCAAGCTGGCACAGTGGCGTAGGGAAAGAGGAAGTGAGACGGGTGAAGAAGGCAGGGCAGGCAGAGCAGGCAGATAAAAAGGGCAAGGCAAAAGGGCAGATAAAAAGAGCAGGCAATGAGGGCAGATAAAAAGAGCAAAGCAGGTAGAATGAGAAGGACAGGGAAAAAGAACAGGGCAGTTGTGGTGAGGCAGAGCAGGTGGGAGAGAGGAAAACGGTGAGGCAGGGTAGGTGGGAGGAGGGAAGAGGGTGGCGCAGGCAGAGTAGGTGGAATGGGGGAAGGGATTGGTGCACACATTGCATGTGGGACTAGGGAAGAAGGTGGTGCAGGCAGAGCAGGTGGGACGGGGGAAGAGGGAGCTGCAAGAAGAGCAGGTAGGACGGGGAAGAGGGAGGTGCAGGAAGAGCAGGTGGGAAAGGTCGGAAGAGGGTGGCGCAGGCAGAGCAGGTGGGAACGGTCGGAAGAGGGTGGCGCAGGCAGAGCAGGTGGGAACGGTCGGAAGAGGGTGGCGAAGGCAGAGCAGGTGAGACGGGGGAAGAGGGTGGCCCAGGCAGAGCAGGTGGGACGGGGGAAGAGGGTGGCCCAGGAAGAGCAGGTGGGACGGGGGAAGAGGGTGACCCAGGCAGAGCAGGTGGGACGGGGGAAGAGGGTGGTGCAGGCAGAGCAGGTGTGACGTGGGAAGACGGTGTGGAAGGCAGTGGAGGTGTGATAGGGGAAGAGGGTGTGGCGGGCAGTGGAAGTGTGACATGGGAAGAGGGTGTGGCGGGCAGTGGAAGTGTGACATGGGAAGAGGGTGTGGCAGGCAGTGGAGGTGTGACATGGGAAGAGGGTGATGGGGGAAGAGCATGATGGGGGCAGTGCCAGGTGTGATGGGATACGAGCACGGTGGGGGCAGTGTCAGGTTGATGGGGTAAGAGCATGGTGGACGCAGTGGCAGGTTGATGGGGGAGAGCATGGTGGGGGCAGTGGCAGGTTGATGGGGAGAGCATGGTGGGGACAGTGGCAGGTTGATGGGGGAGAGCATGGTGGGGACAGTGCCAGGTTGATGGGAAAGACCATTGTGGGAGCATTGCAGGTGTGATGGGGGAAGAGCTTGGCAGGGGCAGATGATGGGGAAGAGCTTGGCAGGGGCAGATCAGATGATGGGGAAGAGCTTGGCAGGGGCCGATCAGATGATGGGGAAGAGCTTGGCGGGGGCAGTGCAGGTTTGATGGGTGAAGAGCATGATGGGTGCAGTGCATGGCTGATGGGGGAAGAGGGTGGGGAAAGCACAGTTGGTGGGGAGGGGAGAGGGTGGGGAAAGCATAGTTGGTGGGGAGGGGAGAGGGTGGGGAAAGCACAGTGGGTGGGGAGGGGAGAGGGTGGGGAAAGCACAGTGGGTGGGGAGGGGAGAGGGTGGGGAAAGCACAGTGGGTGGGGAGGGGAGAGTGTGGAGAAGGCAGAGCAGGTGGGGAGGGGAGAGGAGAGGGTGGGGAAGGCAGAGCGGGTTGGGAGGGGGAAAGAGGATGTGGCAGGTAGAATGGATTGGAAAGGGAAAGAGGATGGGGAAGGATGAGTGAGTTAGAAGGGGAAAGGAGGTGTGGCAGGAAGAGCAGGTTGGGAGGGGGTAGATGGAGGAAGAGGTTGGGAAGGTGGGGCAAGCAGAGAATGTTGGGAGGGGGAAGATGGCGAGGAAGAGGATGGGGGAGGTGGAACAAATTGGGAGGGAGAAGGTGGGGAGGAAGCGGGTGGTAGTGGTAGTTGTGGCAGTGAGGGTGGAAGAGGGTGGTAGTGGCAGTGAGGGTGGAAGAGGGTGGTAGTGGCAGTGAGGGTGGAAGAGGGTCGTAGTGGCAAGTGAGGGTGGAAGAGGGTGGTAGTGGCAGTGAGGGTGGAAGAGGGTGGTAGTGGTAGTGGTGGTAGTGGTAGTGGTGGCAGTGAGGGTGGTGGTGGTGGTGGTGGTGGTGGTGGTGGTGGTGGTGGTAGTGGTGGCAGTGAGGGTGGTAGTGGTGGCAGTGAGGGTGGTAGTGGTGGCAGTGAGGGTGGAAGTGGTGGCAGTGAGGGTGGAAGTGGTGGCAGTGAGGGTGGTAGTGGTGGTAGTGAGGGTGGTAGTGAGGGTGGTAGTGAGGGTAGTAGTGGTAGTGGTGGCAGTGAGGGTGGAAGAGGATGGTAGTGGTAGTGGTGGCAGTGAGGGTGGAAGAGGGTGGTAGTAGTAGTAGTGGCAGTGAGGGTAGAAGAGGGTGGTAGTGGTAGTAGTGGCAGTGAGGGTAGAAGAGGGTGGTAGTGGTAGTAGTGGCAGTGAGGGTGGAAGAGGGTGGTAGTGGTAGTAATGGCAGTGAGGGTGGAAGAGGGTTGTGCAGGCAGGGGGTAGTAATTGCATGCCTCCCTAATTGCATATTGCTTAAAATAAACATCCAGGTAACATTATTGAATCAGCTACATAATATTAGCAGGACATCTTGAAAAGACTTTAGGTCTTATGTAATAGACATCATACTAACCAATCTGCTGAGACTCCTGTGAAACTTTGTGCTCCATCGGCTGGTTCTTCTGTTTCCACGGGAGTTTGTTGTTGGGCTAGATCATCATCTGCTTTTTGATGTGGCACAGGAGTACTACGATTACTTCCACTTCCCAGAAGTTTCACGTAGGAAGCAGGGAACCAACCTATTTGACGCTTACGACCCTTTGCTTGCAGTTCTCCTTCCCACCAACCAGTGCTTGACTTCTTCCGCACCATAATCAATTGACCTCGTTGGAGATCTAACTGTTCGCCACTTGTAGCTTGATATGGTGCAATCACAGTGGCAATTTCTGGTTTCTTGCCTTTTCCCTGCATCAATAGTTTCAAAATTTAATTTTCATATGAAGATTATAACATAAGTTGAAGATTATAAAACAATTAATAATATATACAATCACTTTTCAGAAAACTGAGCAAAGAAGTACAATCTTCTAGGGAAGATTAGTTCTTGTACAAAGAAATCAATAGGGAAAATATAGACTTACGAAACAATAAAATAAAAAATGACAAACAATATTTAATGCTAATGCATTGCTCTGAAGACTTTATTTGCATATTAGAAAAGTAGAAAAAAAGTTATTGCACAAAGTACAAAAGTTGCGATATTCTAATATTTTCATGTTTTCTTTCAATTTTCTAAGCAATTATTAAAATTGAAAATAACAATCCATTTCATGCAAAGCAATATTAAATATACATATGAGCGAACACATAGAAACTTACATATAATTTGAAGTTATCAACCCAAATTGCATGCCACACTTCCAAACATATCCAACAAATAAGAGAATAACACACACACAAAAAAATTTTTTTAAAAATTCTTTTGCAATAATTTATGCATTGAGCTCAAAACATGCATCACTTCCAAAATAAATGCAAAAAATTCCCAACTACAACAATATAAATTCAAGTTTGGATTTTTTTTAATATGAGCTTCCTATAAAATTTTCTATTTATATTTTAATTAATCTTTTTAATATGAAATTTTCAAAACTTCAACACAAACGCTGAGCCCCTTTCTCAAATTGCAATTCAATAACATACACACGATTCAACATGAAACAAAATTAGGAAAAATAAAAAAAATGTTTGTTTTAAAAGAATTATGTCAGGATGATGACTGCTCTTCTAGGCAGTCAATCAAACAATTATGTAGTTAAACGTTCATAAAAATATAATTCTATTTTTCTTAATTTCATACATTGCATGAGTAACCTGAGGATAACAAACTTTAGATGAAACAACATCACATCCGTTAAAAAATACAGTTTATGAAAATAATTTTTTTCATATAAAAACTTCAAAACTGACAAAGAACATTCAACTTGCAGCAATTTTTCACACAAATTATTCAAATTTTCTTTTTCTCTCAATTTTTTCAATAAATATACTATAATTACTTTTGAGAAAAAGTGCATGTAAATTCTTTAAATTCATTAAAATTCTGATTTAGATATTATTTTCTGACTAAAGTTAGAGCACATGATCAAATGACATGACATCCACTTTTATGGCAGTATTACAAGATAAAGGAAGTGTAAATATTGATTCAGGTACAGATCTACAACACACATTCAATTCACACATCAACTATATGTACCACTCTTCTTTGTGCTTGAAAGTTAGGCCTCAACAGAGGCAGTCTTGCCATGCCCTTGTAACATGTATGCTGCACGATCTTTCTTGAGCAATCTAAAGCGAATACTAGATTTCAGATCTTTTCTTTTGATATTTTTCGGTCCAATACTAAACTATCTGGATACTTTTAGAAAGAGATGAAATTTTGATTTTTTGGTGTCATAAACGCACTCAGGGCGATTCTATTCAGGGCGATCCTAAGGTTCACTCAGCCTTCTTTCCAAATGAGTACCAATATTTACTGGCTTTATTAACAGTAAATATTGGGTAAAAAGGTGTCCGGTTGAAGCATGACGCTTGCCACGCCATCTTCACCCCACTTCTAAAGATACGACCATCTACGAGATACCCGTTACATTCTTCTGTACAGAGGGCCTTGGAAGTGGGGATAAACCGGAAAAATGGCTGAAAGAGGAGTCCTAACCTCCTCTATCCCTCAGCAGGATAATCCTGCAGCACTAAAGTGCAAAGGGTAAATTATTATTATTAAACGCACTCAGCTTCTAAGGTGCTCTATCACCTTTATTTATTAATTCTGAGTTGGTGGCAACAAGGGTAGATTTGTTTCATGGAAAAGCTGATACTACATCATTTCATTATGAAACCACAGTCGGCATCACAGTAGTTCTCAAATGTCAAGCACAAAGAACTTTGGAATAACTTATAGACCAAATGATAAAAGAAATGACAACACACACAAGCCCATTAACCACAGAATCTTACACAAGACAAGAAAGAAAGAATTTTGTTAGGATGCCAACAACAGTAACAAAAACAGCATTTTAAGTGTAAGACAACAAAATTTGTAGTAAGGGGTCATCCATAAATTACATAATGCTAAAAGGGGATGGAGGGGGCCTGAGGCAGCATTACACTGCGTTACATAGAGATAGGGAAGTTCATTACAGGATGAAGGGGGGTATTGAAAATACTCAAAATTTGCATTACGTAATTTATGGACGAGCAAATAAAGGTTTTCAACTAGGCAAATACAAATTTTCAAGACAGACAACAAAATATTTTTTTAGGAAATTATTGGGAGAAAAAATCCTTTGTATTTTGTTTCCAACATAATTCAAACCAAAATAAACGACTAAAAAATTTACAAAATATTCAACACTGTGCAAGAATGTGAAAAATTACATAAGTCATTAAAGAATAATTCCATGATACCAGTTACATTAGCAAATGAAGCAGAGGTGTATTGACAGCTTGCTCTGCAATACAAATTCAAAATTTGAAACATTTTTTGTTAATTATTGGAATATACCCACAATGTGAAAACTAAAAAATCCAGACAAAAATTGTAACCTTTTAGTGTCTAATTAACAGATTAAATGTACATTTTTTATTATTATTATTCCTCTATATCACGACTAAAGGTGTTATGTGTCGGCTGAATATGAAATTGCAACCAGCTACCTAAGGAGCAGATCTAGGGACAATCAGTGCCTCTACAATACTTTGCGCAAATTGTGGGCTGTTCCAAATAAAGAGATTTCTTGCACTTCCCAGTTTTTTGAATTACCTGGAAGTTTAGACAAGTTCTTACACAAATTTTGCGGAATTATTATTATTATTATTATTATTATTTTCACAACAATGATGAGTTACATAATGCATTGGGAATGTTTTTATGATGCAAACCGTTATGATGGGATAGGTGTGTGTGTGTGTGTGTGTGTGTGTGTGTGTGTGGGGTTAGATCAAAGGGTGGGATGGAGCAGAGTGGAAGGGTGGGATGGAGCAGAGTGGAAAGATGGGATGGAGCAGAGTGGAAGGATGGGAAGAAGCAGAGTGGAAGGATGGGAAGAAGCAGAGTGGAAGGATGGGAAGAAGCAGAGTGGAGAAAATCAGAGGGGTGGAGCTGAGTGTTGGATGCGTGGTAGGGTGGGCTTACAAATAAAATAACTTACATTTTACCCTTAATCCATCAAGCACATTTTTGTGAAAAATTGTAAACAGTATTTTCAACAAAGAAAATAAAATTGATGCTGAAATGAGAATCATGGTTCTTGGCATTTTAGAAATTATTTTTAATACAATTGGGTGGTTATTCACATTTTTTTATATGAAGCAAAGTGAGTGCAGAAGTGCAGAAGTATGTAGTACATTGTAGTACTAGGCATGTGCCTTGGCAAGGACTACATCAAATTTTTAAAAAGAGGAGAGTGCAATTTTCTCTGCAAATTATATTTTTCTACAGAAAAATTGTACACAATACATTCATTTCTTTATTACATTCAAAAATCTATTGCTGTATGCTTAAGTACAGTAGAAAAGTTGACTTGCATTCTTTCACAATGCATGCCTATCACCCCATGATTTGAAATTGTAAATAATTGTTGTCTTTCCATGTTATTAATATTTATTTTATTTGAAAAAATGATACAAGAACCATAATTGCTTGGTCTAATTTTTGTTTTACTGGCTAGATATAAAGATTTTGTAACACACTTGAAGTAAACCATCTGCACTATTATGCACACGATTTTTACTATTATAAAACTAGGATTTCTATTAGTCACATAAGCACTATTACCAAGCCCATAGATCACCTGTGAATCATCAGTATTTTTTCCTTCACACATTTCTAGGTCGTAGCAGGGATGGTTTAATGACCTATGGGCCCTGTAGCACTTTTATCATACGGGGCCCCTTTTATTAATTTTTCTAATATTTTTAAGACCTAGTTTAGCATTTGATGTGTGAAAGAACTTTAACCCATTTCCAATTATATTTTATTTAAATCGATCCTTAGCTACACGCTACACCTTTGTTAATCAATATCAAGAAAATACCGTACACAGTAAAAAAAGGTCTAAAATTTAAGTATATAAATACTCGAATCCAGTTATGAGTACTCTGGGCCAAGTTCTGGGTCAGTATTAAGACATTTGTACATTTTCTATAACATGAACATGATTTTTAAGTTTAAGATAAATAAATAAAATTCAGAGTCTAGTAGACATTGAACTCCAAAAAATGCATGCTTAATCTTTAAATGAAATATTTTTCATTGCATTCATTAATATTTACAAACAAGTTTGAAAACTATCTTTTTTTTCAAAAGGATCCATTATTGTCAGAAGATTTACTATAATGGATAAACTAAATCAGGTCATATTCTTCTGGATGATTCAAAATCTTTAAATATTGTAAATAAAATTGAAATAAATATAATTTTTCAAAATATTAAATTATAAACATTTAATAAAATGACAAAGTGATTAATTTTCAATTTTGATTGAACTTTGTATATTCAATGAAACTTTTTATGCAATTTTGCAGTAGAAAACTCGTAATATTCTTGTATCAATTTCATTAGTGGTTAGTGTTCAATACTCATTAAAGAAAGATTCTTCAGTTGGTTTTGACTCATACTGGCTCTTATTTCATTCTTGTTTTGTTATCCTCATATCGATAAGTGGTTGTATTCAGAATGAGGGTGGTAAATTCGCTATCGTCACTGAAATTGTGCGGATAAAGCTTCAATACTCAAAGGAACATTTACACGATAAATACAAAAATAAGATAATCAGCTGATTTTTTTCGGTTTGCAATTTATGCAGTAACAACGTATCCAAACAAAGAAACAAATCTCAAATGGTTTCATTTTAAAACTAAAAGTGTAGTTGTCAGTACTGAAAATTAATCTTTAACACCAGTGTACATATACTTTGGCTTCAGTCCTTTTTTACAGTAGGTTCACAAAATTCATAATGGCAAAACTTTTTTTCTTCACTGATGAGACATTTTTAAATGCTGTGCCTTAGAAAGCATGAGGCCCATAAAAGTGCAGGGTCTGTAGCACGTGCTGCATGTGCTACTAGGGTAAACCAGGACTGGGTGATAGCAATATTCAATTTTCATGCAGCACATTATCCATTTCAAATTGTCAAAATATAATTTTAAGAGGTGCAGTACAAAATTATCTGCCCAACAATACAAATATTTTAGAGGAAATGTGAAATTTTAAAATATGAGAAATTTGTCATACAGAGGCTGCAGAGACCCTGTCAAAGGATAAATAGCTTCCATAACTGTTTCATACAACGCAGCCTGCAACATGCCAATTCCATGCTTTTACATTACTCTTACATTGTTCTTACAATATGCCAACACCATGATCCCCAATTGGGGATCAAAAAGAAAATGTCACTAGAACCACTGATGGACCAATGATTAAATATGCAATACTATTGGAATAGAAGGGTCCAAAGGCATGCCAAAGCAATGTTAATATAGGTTTGAAGACCAAATAACTATGCATCTCAGTTGTGCAGGAGAAGAGTACTTTCATCTTGTTTTGCAACAATTACACTGGTTGCAACCAATTTTGTTACATGGCTAACTGTAGCTGTGTCTTATGAAGTTTGCCTAGCTAAAACCGAATTCAACCACAAAAGTTGTCCACTGAGCACAGTTTTTGCGTAGTTGCACATTTACTAAAATTCTATTTTTTTAAATTTATTTATTTATTCATTCATTTGTTATTTATTCACTCTTATTTACAACAAGCCATCACCCAATTACAATTTATATACAATATAAAATTAGTGGATGAATTATTAATTATAGTCATTCAAAAAATATAATTTTGCCAGCTGTTTGAAACAAGAATGAGATTAATCTAGATCAACATTCATACCAGGATAAGTTTTCGACATTCTTCATAATGGTGCTTTACAATACATATTTGTTTTTGCTGTAGGAGGATTAAAACGTTCTTAATTGTCAAGACGAAGATTTAGTTCCATTTGATGATAATAGCTGCATACAATCACCTTTGTTGTCTATAATTTATGCAAAAACAATGCATCATTTAAACTTCTATGAGACTTTAGGGAACTGATATCCAACATCTTTGCTATTAGCCCATAGTCATGAGTCAATCTAGGTGAAGGTACGTGCAGTTTCCATGCTATAAAAAAAACGTATATATTTCAGATAGCCATGTGTTGTTCATACTGAAACGCTAGTTGCTTGCAGATTTATTACATGATGGTGGTCACCAACACAGCTTGATATTGTAGATTCCACTAAAAATATGAAATAGACACCAAACAGGCCATATCAGTTGAGCAAGTTCGGGAGTTGCGAAGAAAACTGCGGTGTCTCATGTAAAAGACTCAGTGGATTAGTTGCGCCACGAGTGTTGAGTGAGATAGGTGTCAACTATACAGTGCATGACTCATCCTCACTTTGCATTCAAATATTAATTTTTGTATGAACAGATTTCTTGCAATGCCGCGATATTATGTAAACCATCCAAACCATTCTGTTATGTGTGTGGTGAAATAACTTTGAGGAGCCAAAGGCGTAATATTACTCCCATAATATGAATTGTATTTCAGGTGTCGAATTGGAGATCAGGACAAATCTTGGCCCCAAGTATTTGCTGTGTATCTTGTGTCACATTTCTTAGTGGTTGGCTCAGTGAAAATTTGTGACCTATGCCTTGGGCAATTCTTATGGAATGGAGAGAACTGAAGGATCACTCCATGGACTATTATTTCTTCATTAGCAAAATTGCTGGAATCGTAAGCAAGACCAAGAAGTCCATTTCCCGGCACTTTCCAATTCCCGACAATTGGAGTTTACATCCCATAAACTCTGGCATTGAAGATTTAAATGTTAGTACCCAAAAGAACGACATTGAAGATCCAGATTTCACAGGAACATCTACAGAAAACCTCATAGAAACAATCAGTCAAAACTCAATGATCTAGTTCATGATCTTAAGTTGTCAGAAGAATCAGGCAGAATTGTTGGTGCCCTAATTAAGAGTTAAAAACCTCCTTCAAAAGGGAACTAAAATTATCGTGTATCATCAATGCGAACAAAATCTGTGATGCCTGTTCTCTGAAGAAGGTAATCTAGTGTATTGAACTGATGTTGATGTGTTACTGAGCGAGATAGAAGACAATCAGGATTTTAATGTATGGAGGTTGTTTATAGATCGCTCTAAAGTTAGTTTAAAAGTCGTGCTTATTAATATTGGAAATTAGAAACAAGCCATTCCTCTTGCCTATGCAGCCCATACGAAAGAGACGTATGGCATCATGAAACTTTTGCTATCAAAGACACAATACCAATAGCATTTGTGGAATGTATGCGGTGATTTGAAAGTTATCGCACTTTTGTTAGGTCTCCAACAAGGATATACTAAATTTTGCTGTTTTCTATGCACAAGGGAAGGCAGAGATCATCAAAATCAATTTTGTGAAGCAGCACCGGCGTCATAAACATCTGTTACTTGGACAAAAAACGTAACTTCACAACCACCTGTAAATCCTGCACACATGTATCTTCCTCCCTTACACATCAAACTTGGTTTGATGAAAAAAGGAGTGTACACCACAAATAAAGGAGCTTATAAAGAATCATGACTTTGAGACTAGTTTGAATGGTGTTGAAAAGGCAGCATGGACATCACTTCAAAAGGTTGTAACTGCATTCCTTGGTAACAGAAAAGCTGAGAGCTCCAAAAAACTAGTGTCTGAACTCCACAATTATGAAGCTCTGGTATGTAACATGTCCTTTAAAATACATTTTCTGGATATACAGAGACTTTTTTCCTGATAATCTTGGAGCTTCGAGCAATGAACACAGTGAGGAATTCTACCAACACATTGCAACAATGCAAAAACCTTATAAGAGAAAATGGAATTGAAATATGCTTGCAGACTATTTCTGGACACTAAAAAGGGAAGTTCCCCAAGCAAAATACAGCAATCATTCAAAACTATATTCTGATTCAGATTATTATATGTAAGTAAAGTAAATAAAATAAATCACTTTACAACAGTATAAACTTTTTACTCGCCTAACACAAGGAATCCTTATGCATTGCACATAAATGCTCTGCAAAATTGAAATTAGAGCACCATATTCCTTAATTTATATATTTCAATAAGTGGGATGAACCCTCAACAAAAAGAAAGTAATACATACATGACAGAAACAAACATACAAATACAAAATATCAAACACAAATAAAGTCCCAGTCACAGAAAGGATAAGACTATTGGAAAAAAGGGGGGAAAGATAAAGAAGACAAAGAAAGAAGGAAAAGAAAAAAGAAGATAGAAGAAAAAAGAAGAAAGGAGAAGAAAAACGGCAAAGGAAGAAGAAAAAGACGAAAGAAGAAAACAAAAAAGATGAAAAAGAAGAAAAAAGGAGAAAGAAGAAGAAGAAGAAGAGGCTGTCTTTCAAATCACAAAGTCAGGACTAATATTTATAAAATCTCATAGAAATTTAATGTCAATGACGAATAATTGTAATAGGCTATTTTTAACATACACGCCATGTTACTGTATGTTTTGTATTTATCTCTAATTACAGCCTTTAATGGATTAAATTAATTTAATATGCACTCATAGAATGAAGTCTTAGAACTGAAGATGGTCTATAAACTTAGAATCAGTGAGTAAAAGAAATTTGCGACATCTACAAAAATATTCAATGTCATGATTGAAAAATCAATCCTCTTAGCATAGCAATTTGCAGTTCTATGTAGTCTCAAAGATATAATAGCTGTAGTTAGTAGAAGATGCAAGATGCATCCACCCAGAAGCAGGTAGGATTTCACATTCTCATCTGAGGGATGTGAAGAGAGATAAGAGAAAGAAGTTCAGGGCAATTAATGAGACCATGTTGTGTTTTATGGAAGAAGATTAAATCATAGAATTTTCTCTTATCCTGAAGAGTTTCCAATTTAAATAAATTGTAGAATTGTAAAGGTCATGACCCAATTTATTAACCAAATTGGTGACCCATTTCTGAAAGCTAGGCGGTATACTTTTTCCAAATGATCGATAGATAAGGTAGTGTAAGGTGACCAAAAGAGACATATTCTAAAATACGATGAATCAAAGTTTTGTAGAGAATTAATAAGTTGTAAATGGACTGCAAGGATTTGGTGTAGTGAAAAATCAGACCCAGGGAACACAGTGCTTTATTCATTGTAACTGTAATAAGTTGAGTTTAGAGTCACAAATCACTGCCAGATCCCTGATGTTGGAGACAGTGCTCAAGGATTCACCATAAAAATATAGGTAGCTCACAACATTATGTCTCTGGGCAAAGGTCATTGCACAACATTAATCAGTGTGGAGTTCCATTTTGTTTATAGAATACCACTGCAAGAAGGCTGAGAGATCCTCCTGTAAGCGGTAAGAATGATTAAAATCAGTAATCTTGGCCTAGATGATTTATAGTCTGTAGACAATAAGATTTTACTATATTTGATAACAGAAAGCAGATCATTAACGAAGGTATTAAACAAAATCGGATCCAGATAAAGAGCCTTGGGGTACACCAGAACTAACAACAAATAGCTCAGACACATGGCCATTAACAACAATATACTGGCTTCTGGCGGAAAGATATGAGCATATCCATGACAGGAGTGGATCATTGATGCCTAAGTATGACAACTTATCAATAAGTCATGATTAACATGGTCGAAAGCCTTGCCAAAATCCGAGTACTAGCATTGAAATGGATTCAATGCTTTAATGATATAGTTTTTTATTATTGCTAGATTAGTAACACTCGTTCCATTCTGTTTAATAGACAAAATGTTAAATTTAGTCAACCAATGATGCTATCCCTTGTTGAAGTACAAAGAAACATCTATAGCCAGAAATGGATTCCCAAAGGTTCCAATATAGGAATTCAATAGTGATAAAAAATTCTTAACAATAGCAACTTAGTAATAGCTAATATTCATGATATTGTGGATAATGGTACTTATTGGGTTACATTAATAATTTCTTTTCTAATAAAGGATTGTCAAAATAAATCCGTAGGTCACACTTTCTTTTGGTTTACTGGTGTAGAAATTTACAAACTATACTACAAGTACACAGTAAAATTGATTTTTGAATTGTCCAACAAGTTTTTTATGATGTAAATATCCGAAATTTGAATTGCAATATTTGAGACTAATTCAGTAGCAGAAATTAAAACAGATAATTTAGACTTTTTCAGCAGGATGCTCACCTCTTAAAAGAATTTATTTAATAATATTTATATATAATTTTAATAAATGGTACTTAAATTGTATGAAAAAGTAAATAATATATTTTTTGTAAATATTATTTGATTTATAACTATATTACACAATTATTACTAACTGGATCTATAGAATTTCATAAGAATAGATTCTAAATGTACATTACATCATGAAGGCCAGATACTTTCACATACAAAAATTCTAAATCATCTAGGCCAGGGGTCCTCAAACTACGGCCCACTGGGTTTTTATGGTTTAAAGAATTTTTTTTCTTAAAATCCGCACATTTTTTTATTATGTGTTGGGGTGGCTAGGGATGGCAAAAAAAAAGTCGATGGTTTTAAATCAACAAGTTTGTTGATTTAATTTTACTTCCTTTTAAATATCGTATTTGTTCCCGTTTTGATTCTTCAAAATGAGATATATGCAGTGTGTATAAGAATTTGTTCATAGTTTTTGTTTTTACTATAGTGCGATTTTTTCTAACTCTGCCTCTCAAGGCCTGTCTTCACGGTACCTCGAGTCTTTCTCAGTCATGCCGCTAGATATCGCATGATCACGACCGTATCAAGCAGCGCTTGCGACCATGCGACATCTAGCGGCAGGACCGAGAAAGACGCGAAATGCCGTGTGATCGGCCAAAGGGGGCTGAGAGACGGAGTTAGAAAAATCGCAGTATATAATCCGGCCCTCCGACGGCCTGAGGGACAGTGAACTGGCCCCCCGTTTAAAAAGTTTGAGGACCCCTGATCTAGGCATTTATAAACAGAGACATAGACCTGAGCAATTAATTAACATAGAGTATCATAACATCATTTTCATACAATTTGTGAATCTGCAAATATCTGACCACTTGTGCCATAAAATAGGTATCCAGAAGAGCTTATCTTCCAAAAATATAATGTTGAAATACTGGTGCTAAACAGCATGTACTTTCTCGCCCGTATTTTCACACAAAAGTGTGTGTGAAAGTTTCTCAAATTTTCAAAAAATTCTACATGATCTTATTTCAAAATCTAACAGTAACAAACATATTTTATTAAGGAAAAAAAAACTCTGTCTTCATAATTGTAGTTCTAGGAAGACGACAAAAAGAAATTTGAATTTTTGCAATTTTCGAAAAATCAGTTTTCAATGATAATGGGACCTACTCCATTCTCTTAAATGTACTTCACTTTAACTTATACGAAAATTTAATCAAAAATGATGGAGCAATTTTTTTGAAACTATGGAAACCGTCCTAGAGTCTTCATGCAAAGCACCCTCCAAAAAATTAAAATATTGGTTTCAAATTTAAGGGGAACATGACAACAACCAGATCAATTGGGAAATATCACTTTTGGAGAAAATTGGCCGAGTGGTGAAGCCGCTAGCATTGTTCACAGACAGCAAGACAGAGGGACAGACACAGACAGACAGACAGACGGACTGATGGACCAACTGTCAGACAGACGGACGGACGGACAGATGGACGGACTGACGGACGGACGGACGGACAGACAGATGGACCGACTGACGGACGGACGGACGGACGGACAGACAGATGGACGGACGGACGGACGGACAGACAGATGGACCGACTGACGGACGGACGGACAGACAGATGGACCGACTGACGGACGGACGGACAGACAGATGGACCGACTGACGGACGGACGGACAGACAGATGGACCGACTGACGGACGGACAGACAGATGGACCGACTGACGGACGGACAGACAGATGGACCGACTGACGGACGGACAGACAGATGGACCGACTGACGGACGGACAGACAGATGGACCGACTGACGGACGGACAGACAGATGGACCGAGTGACGGACGGACAGACAGATGGACCGAGTGACGGACGGACAGACAGATGGACCGAGTGACGGACGGACAGACGGATAGATAGATAGATAGATAGACGGACGGACGGACAGATGGATGGACGGACGGACGGACAATGGATGGACGGACGGACGGACAATGGATGGACGGACGGACGGACAGATGGACGGACGGACCAGATGGACGGACGGACGGACAGATGGACGGACGGACGGACAGATGGACGGACGGACGGACGGACAGATGGACGGACGGACGGACAGATGGACGGACGGACGGACGGACAGATGGACGGACGGACGGACAGATGGACGGACGGACGGGCAGATGGATGGACGGACGGACAGATGGATGGACGGACGGACAGATGGATGGACGGACGGACAGATGGATGGACGGACGGACGGACAGACAGACAGATGGATGGACGGACAGATGGATGGACGGACGGACAGATGGATGGACGGACGGACAGATGGATGGACGGACGGACAGATGGATGGACGGACAGATGGATGGATGGATGGATGGATGGACGGACGGACGGACGGACAGATGGACGGACGGACGGACGGACAGACACAGTTTTGCGTCATTCAATTTTTCGGTATCAAGAACCAACAAAATATGGATTCTGACTACACCACGCGTTAAGAGGATTTTTTTCTAAATTTAGCAACTACATTTATCCCCTTTTTCAATACCAGGGCCCTATAATAGGAGCTTTTCTGTAAAAAAAAAAAGTCGCAGTTTTTGCGAACAACATTAAATAACTTTCTCTCTACTCCCTAGGAGAAAGTAAGAAAGGCTCAATTTGTAGATTACAGATAAATAAATATAACTTATTGACTGAAAACATCCAGATTTTAAGGGCCTAGTTTTTTCAAGATATTTGCAACTTATTAAACTATCTATCTATCTATTAATGTAACTATTTAAATCAATATCAATACAATTCTATTTTTTGCAACATAATTTGATTTAATAAGTCAATGATTTAAGTTTGCAAGTTCTGATCCTTGATTGCAAGACCATGCATTAATTTTCTTTACCACGCTGGCTTTGAAACACACTTTTTGTTATTACATTGAAAAATCTCTCTTCAATTTTGTAGTTCTAGGAAGACGCCGAAAAAAATTCAAACTTCCGCAATTTTCGAAAATTCAGAGTTAACCGTGAAAGTAGGACCTACGCCATCGTAATAAGCGTATTTTACTCTATACTTACAAGAAATTTAAAGAAAAAATTTGGAGCCGTTTTTGAGAAAACTTTGAAAATGTCCAGGGGCTTCATGTAAAGTACCCTCAAATTTTGAAGAAAGTTTTTCAAATTCGAGGCACCTCGAGTGGACGCAAATCGACCAGGAAATATCCATTTTGTAAAAAATCGCACATATGGTTTATGCGCTAGTGTTGTTCACAAATGAACAGACGGACGTTTTGAAAAGATCCACTTTTTCGGTATTAGGGGACCCTAAAACATATATTTCCGTTGAAATCTCGAAATCGATTTTCTGCAGCATTACATAGCTTTCCCTATACTATGTATATTACTCCATATATACGTATGTATACGGGAAAGTAATAGCTCAGACATTAAAAATTCACAATAACTTTTCTTTAAATTTTCTTCTTTTATATTTTCCTTAAAGCTTTTCAATAAACAAATGTTCATAGAAACAGTCTTATAATAAAACTAAAATAAATGAATAATAATGATAATAATAATAATAATAATAATAATAATAATAAATTAATTGATTATTAAACTCGTTACTATTTTCTACATGGTTCACAAGACAGTCTCAACAAAGAAATTTTGTGCATATTTAAAATCAATGAAAAAATAAAATTGAACTTATAATTCATCTTTTAATGAATTAATATAAACAAGAATGCAGTCACCAGAAGCTAAATATAATATTCAAATCACAAAGATGTTAACAGAATGAATATAAACATAATTCTTGATGGTAACAAACTTCTTGTTAAAATGTGTTTCATCATGCATTTTGGTGCTAAAGTTCTGGCTCATGAAAATCAACAAAACAGCAGTTAATTAATCATATCATTCAAGAACATTAGTTTGAAATTTTACAAAGAGCTAAATACAATTATATTTATATAAACGAAATACAGAACAACCTAAAGCTCAACTTCAAAATATGCTGAGCAGACATGGCTATTCATGCTCTGCAAGTACAAACTCCCAATGCTACAACACTGTTTTTCAAGCAAGTAGCAAATCACCAACATTTGACATGTACCTTAGGTGCATGGAAGAACTCGGGAGTCTTCCTCTGTCATTGGCAGCAGAGAAGGGAGGAGGGCAGGTGTCAGACAGAATGCAACATTAGTACAACATGAACAAACTCAACAATCATCCCCACACGGCGAACAGAGCCCACACAAGCGTGGAATGCAAGACAATATATACAAAACATACAAACAACACACACTCCCGATCATTGCTGACATCAATACAATTGAAGGTAGGATTTCTCCACAAACATAACATTCACTAGTAGGATGCACACGTATCACATGTATAAAGGAAAACATCTGTCAGCAAAGAGTACCCCATCACCAACCTCCACACTGGTTGAGCATTTAAATTAACCAAATTAACATGCAATAAACAGATTGTGCATTAAAATATTTGTTTGAGTTTTGGTGATGTACCTTAAAGTCACTGTCTTCGCCTAAGTCTTCCAGCTGAAGAATATAGAAAGTAACAAAAATCAGAAAAAGAACATTTGGTTCATATTACAAAAATAAAATCAGAGACTAGTTAAATAAGTCTTACAAACAAAAAACTTAAATACAGAATAATGAGCAATAGGGGTCATGGAAGAGAAGAATCCATGCATGTTCACAATACTAAAAGTTACCTGAACAGCTGCAGCACCACTTGATGTGAAATCAGGGGTTCCTGAGCTGCTTCCTGTTGGCTGCACAATTGTGAAGAAATATACGTTAATGAAATATTGACAGAACACATTATGAGAAATTTACAGTTTTAAATTTTTGTGAATGTATCCGATAATACACATTTGCAAGTTCTTTTTAAACAGAGGAGTTAAAATACAGTAGAACCAGGGACGCCCAGAGAAAACAGGGGGCCTAGGGCAGTAGATCCATGAGGGCCTCTTATTTCCCACATTGTTTCATAACCTGTTTTAAAGTGAATTGAATTTCAACTACAGTTAAATATTTTTCTTCAAAAAATGTATTGAAGGAAATACATTTTGTATAAATTTTCGGAGCTCCACTTAAGTGGCAGCTTGGGTCAAATTGCCCCAGCTGCCCCACCCTCTGGACGCCCCTGAATAGAACCTCTAACAATCACCACCAATGGGACTGGGACATGGTCTGTACAAAAGAAAGATTGGAGAAGCTGATGATCAACAAAAAATCGATAAAATTGCAAATAAATGAGAACATACATAGTATAATATAGTGGTATTTATTGTATGTTGACTCCCATATGCCAAAACCACTAATGTGCATTTTTGAGAAAGAGGTAATTGCAACCTTGAGGTGCATGTAAAATTACAAATTTAAAAAGTAGTACGTAAATATGCATGTTTCAATGTCATGTTAGTAGTTAGTAATATGGCACTGAAACACAAATACTTACTGTTTACATTTGTAATTTAACATGGACTTCAATGTTTAAATTGCCTTTTCTCAAAAATTTACTTTCGTGGAATTGTCATAGTGGAGACCATGTTTTGAACCGATATGCATGCATATGTACGTATGTATGCATGCATGTATACATACATACACAGCACTGCAATCAGAGTGCGAATCAGTATGACAAGTTGCAACACGGTATCTACCCCCATCGATCCAGGTGTCAAGTTGTAGAAGAACTTGTCGCAGTTCTCGGAAGACTTGAAGCTCCCATACCGTGAGCTTGTTGGAGCTCTCACTTACTTGGCATCCACCACACGACCCGACAACATTGCGTTTGCGGCAAGTTATTTGGGGCAGTTTAATAATTGTTTTGGCCCTGATCACTGGAAGGCTGCCAAACGTGTTCTTCGTTACCTGAAGGGCTCGATCAATGTGGGGCTGAGATACGGTTCTGATCCAGGATCTTTTAAAGGGTACACCGATGCCGACTGGGGTAACTGTCCCGAAGATAGGTCGTACACTGGGTTTCCTTTTCTTGCTGAACGGGGGACTGATTTCATGGGACTCACGAAAGCAGCGGATTGTTGCTTTGTCCACTCTGGAGTCCGAATACATGGCTTTGTCAGAGGCTGTCAAGGAGGCCATTTTCCTCAAAGAGTTCCTTCAAGAATTGGGCTTCTCGAACTTTAGTAATTTGACAGTTTTCTGTGACAACCGTGGTTCACTGGTGTTGGCAGAGAACTCAACTCATCACGCCAGGCGCAAGCACATTGATGTACGCCATCATTTTGTGCGAGACGTGCTGAAGAAGGAGTTCAAGATCTCCCACATCCCTACTGACGACCAGGCAGCAGACTTTTTGATCAAGGGCTTGACTCGCCTTAAACATCAACACTGTGTTGAGCTGGCTGGAAGTGTTCTTTGGGTAAACATTTGTGGGACAACTGACTCGAGGGGAACTGTTAGACATTGTGCATGTTCTATGTATGAATGGCGGTTAGTGTTCTTATGTTGGTAGCTTAATACCTCAGCTTCACTTCCTAGCATGCTTTTGTATGGAGCAGTTGTGTTCAGTGTGTTCTGCTCGTGTTAACGGCTCTTGCTAACAAGATGTAAATAGTAAAATATTTAGCAAATAAAGATACATACAAAGATTCTGTGAAATACACTCGTCTTCAAATCCTCTGGGAGAAAATTATTTTCCATAATTTTCCTCATACACAACCAAAACCTCTTTAAATTATGAGGCTGGAATCTGTGTCTTATTACTGAAAAATGTTTATTTTTCTTTCTTTTTCATTATTTTTTTTACGAAGATACGAAGTGTGAAAAAATTGTAATCAAAAGTGAAAGTTATACAATGAAAGATCTTTCAGACCCCATCCATTGCCTCCTGCAATATTTTCCTGTATTTTACAATGAAAATTGTATTTATTACAACTTGAATAAAATTAAATTGAATTACCAGAAAATTATTTTTCTAGTTCTACACTTGTGTTTGATGCATACTTTAATTTTGGAGATAACTGTCAGTGAACTGTTGCCATCCTTGGAGGTTTCACCCTTTAGAATTTTTGGTGCAGAGCACAGCCATAATAGCCTTAATAGACAAATTGGTGGAATGGCTCATTAAATATTTGTTGCATCTCAGAAAGAGATTAATATGAATGTCCAATTTGAGAATATTTCTATAAAGTAATCTCACTGAGTATGCTTGATTACAATAGTAATGGCACTGATTGTCTGTAATGTATCTTTATATTAAATATAGGATCCATAGATTTTATAGACAATCACACTTACTGCAATTTTACAGGTATAACATGATTATTCGTAACATGATTTATTAAAATAGTATAGTATAGATAAGTAGAAAGACAAAATATATGTAATTACATAAAAATCCAGTCTCTAGTTATGACTGAGAAAGAAATTTCTTTACTGAATCTCTACTTTAAAAGAAATATACAACAGGGTTCAAATGCTTTTCAGATTTTCCAGTCACAGTAAAAAAATGAAGCCATTCATAATGACGACGTTTGGGTTTGGGTCATTATGAGTCACTTTCATACATAAACTAAGTGATTTTTAGTTTTGAGTTTTAGCTGAAGATGGAGATGCAGCATGAGCTACAAAATGTTGTAAACTGCAGAATATTCTTGATGTCTTCCGGGCTGATGGGCCGTGGTCCAATTAGCTTGGAACTGCCAAACGTTTCAAAAGCATGTTCAGCGACCGCGGATCTTTCGGTGTAGCCGAAGCGGCAGTTTCGTTTATGTTCTGTAAGGCGAAACTGTCGCTTCGGCTACACCGAAAGATCCGCGGTCGCTGAACATGCTCTTTCGGGAAAAGAACATGACATCTTGTTCGACAACACCGAGATTTTATCCACAACAAACCACTACCACGCCCACTTACAACGGGAAGCCATAGAAATGTTCAAACATCGGAACAATTTCAACAGGAAAGAAGAAGGAGTCAAAATCAGTTCCGTTTGGCATCCCGTACTCCGTAACACCAAGACAAAACCTTACAGTATATATAACAAAATTCCCAGCGCCACTCCAATCTCAGTCGATGCCCAATCGCAAGCCAGCCCGCGAAGCGACAGCCAATCAGAAGCCAGCGCGCGAAACCACCCCTCCCCTACCACCACCCGCGGCCTATTAATACCGCGGACGAGACCAGCACGACGTCAGTCGCCAGTAAGCCGCTGTCCCGGACACTTCGCCCGAGACCTCGCCACTGAAGATGCCCACCGCAGTCGTGGGCGAAAACGTTTGGCAGTTCCAAGCCAATTGAACCACGGCCCATCAGCCCGGAAGACATCAAGAATATTGACTCCGGCCGTGAAAGCCTTCAATGCTTTATAAACTGCAGAATATTTGAATAAATCATATTATGAAAAGATAAATACCTGTAAAATTGCAATAAATGTGATTGTCCATAAAATCAATGCAACTTGTAAATATGCTTGATTACAATTTCAGTAAGTTTAGTGAAAAGAAGCGCTGAAACTGCTTATGATGATGTTTAGAGAATGGAATTCTCTCTCTTAAGATGACTTGATTATGAAACAAGATTGTAAACAGCCAGTATAATTTTTAAAAATCCTAAAACGAGGTAATTAATGAATGAATAGGCTTTTGTAATGCCTATCCTTCAATCCTGTAATATCTAAAAGTCGTGGAATGTGTATATAATTTATTTCCAGTGTCAGCATCAAAAAAATGAAAAAGGCATCTGCCTAAAATGCCAAGGTTAGCTGATCTCACATCCATCACCAACAAACATCTACAGCAATGAGCATTTTGGGCTTCATTTAATAAGAAGAAATGTTATCTACTCCATTATAGAAAGTATTTGAACAGATTTGATTTAATAGTACTGCTGACAAAATAACTAAATCCTTCACTTCTCCTAACATCTCACAAAAGAGCTCAAGAAAAGGAGTGCAAATAATTACATTACGTCAAGAAGCTAAGCAAGGGGGTATTGGCTCAACCCTCTCAGTGCAAAACTGCAGTGACTAATCAAGAACAAATATCTATCCAACTAAATCAGTCAATTTTTACGGAAATATATAAATTAATATGCTTAGTCAATACCTTTGTCAATAAGTATTTATATGATACCATCCACAATTAAAATATTATGTATCCTAATAGACAGAACTTGCTAATTCATACTCACTTGCTCTACTTGAGTTGGTGATGGAGCTACTGTCACTGGTGTGGTTGATGAAATTTGAACAGGTTCCTCTGCAGCAGGCATTATTTGAGCAGTATCGTCTGTGGGAACTGCCGTCTATTCCAGCCACAGATACACACGTACACACAGAAACAATGACAAACCATAACAATATTAAAATTAATGTTATTCCAATTCAAAAACACAAAGGTAAAAACAGCACGTTTGAGTCATGCAAATAAATTTTCAAAACAATTAGTTACTCAAAACTATTAGCACATTAACATTAAAAAAACATGATATAATTGGGTCTTACATCTCCCTGCATCAATTGAACATAGTTTGATGGGAAGACACCTTGTCTATCACCAATCGTGCCAGTCCACCAGTCACCCTCTTTCTTAATAACTTGAATGACTTCACCTTGTTGGAAGCTCAAATCCCCTTCCTCTACTGACTGGTAGGGATACATCGCCATGTAATATTCTCCTGTGAAAATATATTACAATCTAAATTCTTCTATTCCAAAAGAAAAATAACTTGTAATATTTTTATAATTTCATATTCGTAAAATTGGTCAAAATTTTTAAAGTACCCTTGAAAACAATTGAATTAACTAGTCAATATGATTTTGTGTCCCACCTCTTCTTAAAGGTGTGTCTCATTCCTTCAATCCTAAAATAAAGGAATTCCAATGGTATAATGGTTTTGATTAGTTTCTGCAGTCAGCGCATTCAATTTTTATGTTTTTATGCATTGTGAAATGAAAATACATTTTTAGAACCATAACCATTTTTTTTAAAGGACAGTTTTTTGTATTTTGATACGTTTTTTTTAAATAGATTTTTACAGTATGGTAAAAGTAAATTTATGTGTAAAATACATTTTACCTTGTAATCTGTAATCTTTCTAAACAATTTTTCAGTTTGTCTGGCACTGTTAAAAGATTTTATTAGTTAACTTATTGCTGTGATTAACGTGCTTCTACTTTCTGAGTTGTAAGGAAGGACATCCATTCAATTTTATGTCTGACCGAGAAGGTTAAAAAATATATCAATATAATGCATATAGAATTCACAACAAATAAGTTAACATTATGTGAACATTCTTAGAAGACAGGATAAAAAGAAAAACATGTAAGATGCATAAAACAATACCTATTTATACACATGTGTACATACACATCAATATACATGTACATGCATGTATGTCTTTGTGTACGTGTAAGTTAATCAAATAGTTTTTGTTTCAGCTACGCGAGAGAGAGAGAGAGGAGGACAGGTGAGAGGAGAGGAGGACAGGTGAGTTGCTGACATTCCCTTAGCTCTTTTCCCCCAGTCTCTGATAAGACTTCTACGAAACTGTGTGGAGAAACATCGATATTGTTGGTATTGCAATCTTTGACAAATTTTTTTGAAAAAAATTTATAAATTCAGATCCTGTTTTTTTGTTTAACTTGTTCTCATATCAGTGAGTTTTCTGAAGAGTAAACATTGCAGTTTTACATTAATTAATTTCAACTTTTGGAAACCAAAATTTCGTTGACTGGAATTTCATTATGAAGAAGCTCTGAAATTCTATTTTTTAGTTAGACAAATTCTCTGCTCGTTAGGAACAAATTAAAAGTTTCTACTTCACATTATTGAAGTAGTAATGCAGATAAATTTATTACTGCAAAAGCTTTTTTTCTTCTGACAATGTATTTCTGTAATTAAAAATCACTTCTCAACTACACATTGGTGTTTTATTAGTTTGTTTCTTTGCTGTTAACCTGTTCATATTTTTTTAAATTTATTGTTTTTAAATGTTAAATAAATGTATTTTACTAATAGATGTTTCTAAAAATTATTCTTTATGATTGTACCAAATTGTAATGTCATTTTGATTCAGAACCCTCTGGGTACCTAATTCCTACAAATTCAATGCCTTTTTTTTTTTAAGTAATGAATGCATAGAGTAACTCCTCAAATAAATAAATAAACAAACAGTAAAGCAGTTAATTATACATTAAGAATTTGATACAGACAGTTATTCAAGGGCCACAAAAAAAATTGTTTAATTCTGATCTCCTACTTAAGTGTTAACAATAAATGTGACTGACATGTACAGAACAAGAAGTGGGGTTCAGGGTGGGTAGATACCCATGTAGTCGATAGTGGTACTCCTGGTGGAAGTGGGCATCATATGATCTCCCAGCCTCTTAACATGAAGTGTTCCCTTTGTAGTATAGATATCATTTGCAAGAATAGCCAACAGGCAGCTTTTAGCATCTTGAAAACTGTTTCCCCTCAGGAACAGATCAGAATCTCAGTATTCTCATGAAGCAAATTTATGAAGTAGTTCCTAATTATTATGGTAGATTGAGTATTATCCAAGATGATGATCATTACATTCCACAACAATATTCAAATGACAAATTTATCACCCTTTCCTCTAAAATTTTTTTGGAACTTGTATTAAATATTTTTTTTAAATCGTAAAGATTCATTAAATCAATAAAAATGGATATTTTCAATTAACATTCAGAGCTCAACAAAATCTTATTAACTTGCAAACTATATTTTTACAAATAACATACCAAGACAACTTTTTATCAGCCTTCATTTTCCGATTTCAGAGGCATGCCCCATTATAGAACGTATTGTAGTGACTTTCATTTATAGTTTTATTCACCATCTTTAAATTGCAGGTTGAAATTTACTGAATTACAAACAACATTCTTGTTACTTCTTACTTCTCTGAGAGGGCATTAATGCAAATCAGTTTGTGTATTTTTCAATTAAGCTGTAAGAAATACATTTTGCTTTGTTGCATTCATGTAAATGTAGAAGTTCCCAAGTTATAGCTTTACAATGTTGCTTGGTGGAACTGCATAACCCATACTAGCATTTATGTAACTTATCAATGTTATGACTAGTCATCAGATGTTTAGGGAAATGCCTATTTTATTCTAGTGAACTTATTTAAAAGCTGATAATATATGTGCACAAATCATGACCAATGATAACATATGCCAAAGTTTTATGTTTTTTTTAAGCACAAATGCCTTTTTTTTGGCATAAATACATTTTTTAGAATTATTGGACTTTTGCCTTTTATGTTTTATTTTTATAAGCAATAATAAGATATCAGAAAATTGGCCAAGGTCCAATGTGACCAATCATTTCGAAACCTTCAATTCACATCTTTGTATTTTAAAACATGAGAGAATACCTAAAAGTATACCAACAGATTTTCCTCCGTTGCCTTGTTGCATTGATACCAGCCACGTTCTGAGAACATGGTTTGTTGACAATACATCGAGGGCACCAAAATTTTAAGTGAAAATAAATGTAAATTCCCAGAAGGTGTAGCTAATTGACTTTTAAAATATACGCCAGTGAAATCAATAGGAGTTGAGATATACTTTTCTGCATTCACTGATTTTGTCTCCCAATCGCCGCAAGTTAAAATTGTGATCCTTAAAAAGTTACTGGTAATCTATTTCAATGGAAACTATTAAGAATAAAATGTAGAAGTTGTAAATATGTAAATCTAGTTTTACATTAAAATTGACACGTACTTGTTTTGTGCATTTAAGTTTACAAAATAATATAGACGAAAATTACAAAGAATTTTTCATTTTATTGTGTACATAACTTTTGACAGCGCCTTTTTTCTCCTTATTCTTGACATTTTCAGTGCCTTTTTAGGTGCCTAAACATTCAATGTCTAGTTATGACAATTCACATGCATGGCAACCCAGCAGTCGACCTATCCAGTATCAAATGTCAATTAAAAAGGCTGACAATAACTAAAACAGTCATTGGAATTATATTGTTTACCAGAGAGCTTTCAGAGAATGACATGGGAGCCATACTTATTTATACCATGTTGCTGAAGTGAACCTTGTATATTGATGCATGTTTAGAGTGGCCGCAAAATCTTTACCACACTATTGTGTGCACACTCCACAAAACAGGTTTGAACTTATCTGATTCTGCATATCTAGTTCTTACTGAATATTTTCTTTTTTACTCTTAAAATTTGGTTTCCTGATGTTGGAGTATTCAAATACCTTGTGTGAGTAAACACACCCATACAATACAAAAGGATTTGTGAGTAGTGGAGTATTAATAAACATAGACAAGTTCACAGATATGATGCTCAAGGTTTTGTAGAGCGCACTACACTTCCTCACCCTTTCCCTTAGTCACACAATTTGAAATACTCCTTACCTTCTCCAGATTCTGCAGTTTTTGATGAAACTTTGACATATGATTTGGGGAACCACCCATGGGCTCCAGCAAGTTCACCATACCACCACAATTCTTGTTGTTCTTTGACTTGGATGACATCTCCTTTATTAAATGACAAATGAGATGGCTTTTTGGCTCGCCAGACATACAAAGCTTGGGCTTCCACATCGCTCACAAGTACACCCTAGAGCAGCAACACCAAAATTTCAAACAAAATTTATTTGATTCTATTAATAACTGTAAGTTTATATATTTTCATTAGAGAAATTTGAAACGCTTTAATATAAAGAATTGGTAGGTAGACATGGGAAAACATTTGTTTTAATCATTATATTAGACATTTCATTTGATTTCTTTCTCCTCCGTGCTCAATCTTGAGCAATTACTAAATTTTTAAGTAATAACTGATTATACTCTACCTGGCCTATAACAGGACTTGCCATGTCATTGAGTATTTGAGGACCAACATCACCACCTTCAGGTACTGATCCATTATCGCTTACGTTCTCAGGAACTTCTGCAATTCCTCTGCACATTGAAATTACAATCAATATTGCTGAAGAAATTATCTGCTGTAATATTTATTAATTACAAAAAAAATTGAATGAGTATCTGCTTACTCCAGAGGTCGCTTCCCCTGCAGAGCATCACCCACGCCTTCAGTAGCAAAACCGAGATTCGAATCGGTTATACCTTCAGAGGGTATAACGGAAGTAGGACTCTCTAATAGTTCCACATAAGATTCAGGAAACCAGCCAGTTTGGCCTCTTATCTCGCCTGCAAGCCAACCTGGCTCTGCGTTCTGGTCTTTTGGAACCTTATGCACAAAATCAAATTCAGATACAGAAAACATGGCCCTAATGAAACTTCATAATATGGAATAGGAATGTAGAAAGTACTATATACCAAGATGATATCGCCTGGTTGGAATGATAGTTCATCAGCATTCCGAGCAAGAAATTCATATAGGGCTCTGTACTTTACCATGTTTGTAGTGGCTGTAACACGAATATTGCTTTACTAAAATTACAAATATAATACTTATATTACTTACACTAAAATATCAAATATATCTAACAATAACTTTTACATTCCAATACCTGCAGAAGGCTCTGAATCAGCTGATGGCCAACTAGTGGCTGATGTATTCCAAGTAGTTGGAGCTGTATCCCATGCTGAATCACCCCATGAAGCTGAATAATCTGAAGGATCTCTCCTGCCTCCTTTCATATCTAAAACCTACAATTAAGATGTAATGAGAAATTTAAGTATTTATTGCTTACCTATCAAATATCTATCTTTAATTCTCAATCCAAGGATTGGCAGGCTTCTCTTCCACTCCTCTAATCTCTTAACCTAACTTAAAAAACAACAACAGATATTTGAAATTACTTGTTAAATTAATAAGAACACAATAGAAAACATTACCTTTAAAAATAATACTTATCATTATTTGTAATAAAATTTAATGAAACTTTTTTCACTATAAAATACCTTTTCACAACAACATTGCCTCTTAGACAAAATAGAGTTTGAAAATAACAATACACCTATTGTCCTCATATCAACTCTTCAAAACGTACCTTATTTCGCTTTTGCTCATAAGCACTGTAAATTTGTTCACATTCTGACACCAAGTCACCCAACTGGCGCTTCAACTCTCCCAACTGAGTATTATTGTTCTCAATGTCCTCCATTTTCCCTTCAATCTAGAAATCAAAAAGAGGAACTTGCTTATCCCCAAAACATGATGAAAACCAATTAAAAGAATGGAATCAATGCCCAACTGTACCTCAGACTGCAAGTCAGCAAGACGATCTCTCAGTTGTTTCAAAGTTATTTGTTTGTTGCTGAAAGCAAGTTTCACCTGTTCTTGAGTTGCAGAATCAGCTGCCATGTTTAACTTATTTCGAGCTTCAAGTCGAGCTTTCTCTTGACTTAGGGCCACTAAACGTTGGTTCTGTTCCTTCAGGCGAGTTTTCAATGCACTCATCTCTTGGAGTTGTGAGTCACGAGTTGTGCGCATTCCATCAATTGTGGTTTTAACACCAGACACTCCCACACGAGTCTCACTTATCTTTTGAGAAAGTTCCTTCACCTTTTCGTTCTAAAAGAGAAGAAATTCCTTAATAATTTCCATTAAAGACACACAAATGAAATAAAAATAATTATTTTATACTTCATTAACATGTTCATCAAATTTCATATTCTGCTCTTAAAATGAAAATTCCCTCAAGTATAACACTGGCAAAAAATAATCACTCGGGAAGATAATTTATTGTATTAAAAACAAAGCAAAATATGTACATAGACATGTATTCATTCTTTCCAAAATATGTAAGAAAAAATAGAAAATGTGTAATATAAAAATTCATATTCTGTTTAATCTAGGAGTGCCTGCAATAGGTAGACTCACACCAGTGCCCGCAATATATCTCTCAGATATTGCTGCAATTTTTTGTGAATGCGAATGATCTCAAGGTCCATTTACTGAAATATGTGTTTTATTCAGTTTGTACATGTTCTCCAATGCAGTTGCAAAATGAATCTTTCACTGCAGAATTCTTGTCTGAATACTTATGTTAAAAAAGGTAAAAATTGACAAAGTTCACACAAAAATCATTAAATATCTTATTATCCTATTAAATAAATAATAAATACAATTTACACAAATTATTTTGGCATGTTCTAAACTAATACATTCTTCTTCACAAAGAAATTTAGAAAGTCTTTGTCTTTTTTATTGAGGACGTTCCATGGCTATATTTTCAACAAACATGACTATATTTTTGACAACTTTGTCTTTTTTTCCATTTTATAAGGTTCGCATTTTTGCATTTCCCTACAGACGTCTCCTGCATATCTTCTTTCTCTTTGGTAAGAAATTTGTCGATTGTAAATAAGGCAAATGACTGCATTTTCTGAAAATAATGCCATGATACGTACAACTCAGGCCAGGAGCTCACAATGCCCTGGCCACAATGCATTCCACTCAAAGTGTAGAATAGATATCATGCAGTGTAGCAATCAAGTTTCAACATGCTCATGGGAAACGATTCAGCAAAAAGGATAAAAATAAAAGGCCAGGCAATCTCAGAAAATTACAATGAAGGAATAAATGAAATATCAGATGCCAAATGCACCGCAATAATTCAGGAACATAAAATTGCCATGATTTGGATCTCGCAGATCTATTGCGAGCATACCCAGGTTAAAATTGCTCTATACAAGCATTTTCTATCACAGAAAGTGCCGATCAAGGCCTAAAATGGATTTGGAGCATCTGAAAAAACGTTCTATAGCTACAGAAATAATTTTACTTACTAATTCACACAAAGTATTATTGAATGCAGGTACTATCATGTTCTTGGAAAAGTATTTATTTTCATGAAAATCCACTCCCTAATAATTCACATAATGAACGTTCTTTTGAGCAAGCTTGGATAAAAAGACTACACTACTAATGTTTTGGAACTTCAAATTACCATTACCTTTGAATTACCAAAATTATAACTTTTGAAATAGGACATATCATTGCTTTAACATTTTCATAATTTGACTTATTTGAATAATTCATTTCAATAACTTGATTTACTCGACCTCTGGTAAAAGAAAAATTCAATATTATTACCATAATTACCTGAGTATAAGGTAAGATTGTCCTAAATATCTAATTTGAGAAATATGGAGTTGTCTTATATTCACAGGTTAACCCTAGTCAGCTAGGATTTATAATTATACTGCTTTTCCATGTTACAAAACTTGAATCTCAATGTAACAAGTTGCAAATGTGTTAAATATCATGTGCATCTTTTATATCTAATTATTAAAGCGCAGAAGTTTAAGAAATTATTTTACCTCAAATAGGCAAGCAAACAAGCATTTACTTTTACTGAAACAGGATGCAAGCAATAAAATCACCATTCAAAAGGAATTATTGTTAAATATTATTAATTAAAAATGTTTCAAATTTTTATTCTCACTCTAAAACTTACATCAGCACTTACAAGAAAGGAAACAATATTTTCTTTGTGATCATCATTGCATGTGACCACTTGGAACGATGACAATGAATATATTTCACACGTGATGCTGTCTCTATAAAATGCTATTGTGGACTCTTGTGAATTTTGGAATGGCATAAGTGAAAACATGATTGAAGCTTTGGTTATTCACACTGTGCAATTGCCAGCTCTACGAAGTACTGCATCATATATTGTGTACGGAGAGATCTCTGCTCTCAAAAGGGAATGCCAATGGAGGCCATAGTTAAAAGTAGAATGGTGGTTTGGTGAATGCCTTGGAGAGAAAAAACAAAACGTGACATTGCCAGTAGCTGGTTGCCAGTGCATGTTGTCCAGGTTTACAGGTTTATTTTCACTTAGATACAGATTGGTGCTAGGAGAAAAAAAACAAATATAATAACATAAAAGAAAAACAAGGCACCAATATACCAAAATATGCACCTGAAGCTAAAATAGGTTAAAAATGGTCAAATGAAAATATATTAAAATAACTTTTGTAGTACAACTAAGTAATTTCTATTGTTAAAAGTAACAAAATTGAGACAATATTAAAAAGACATTTTGCTAACGTTTTGGGCTCTTCTAATTACATTTGCAAATGTATTCTTTGTATTCATTGCAAATTTTTGGGGTGATCCTGACCAATATTTTTGAACTGAAAAAGGAGAATGTTGAATGAGGAAATCTCCAAAGCACTGCGTTATAGTTAGAGAAATACAACATGAAAAGTATAAAAGTTGTAGCTGAGATTTTGTAAACACAGTGCGTTGATCAAGGTTGTGCAGACACTCTGTTCAACACCCTGGGAGTGCAAATCTGCATTTTGCAAGAGATGGAAAAAAAAAACTCTCATCATACACTAGAGATAGCACAATAAATAATATTTTCTCAGCAAAAACTTCCCAAACTTGAAACCTACTATTTTCTTGTGTGTTACCCACAAAACAAAGATGTATGGATCTGTAGTAAACAACTCGATTGTGTGAACATTAAACAATGAGAATGTCAAGTATATTTTGTGAGTGAACCGTTAAAGAATTAGGTGCGCGAAATAAGAGTGTGGCGGGAAGAAAATCTGGGGATTCAAAAGGGAATGTTCTTAGGTGACATTAGTTGAAAGAAACACACATTCAATGTGCAATTCAGGGGAGTCTAAAACATCAGTAGTACGACACTGCATGAGAGGAGGTCCAAAAAGAAACTGATAAATGTTAAGATGAAGGTGGTAATGACAAACACCATGATTATGAAGATTTTAAGGAAAAAGAAAACTGTCTTAGCTCAGGTAATAAGTTTTAACGTTGATCTGGGCTGTCTGGGTGATGTTGCGTTGAAGGCAGAGGTGCCGACATTTTGAGCATCTTATCATGGTCTCCTGTAGGCTGCAGTGCGAAGACCACAATATGATTGCTGAAATGTCAGCATCTCTGCCTTCAATGCAGTACTACCCGGACAGCCCAGATCATGACTGGCTGCAGAAGCCTATGGCATCAACATTTAACATTTTCATCAGCAAGACCATTACCAATTTTATTTGGGCAAAATAGTAAGAATTAGATAAAAATAAAAAATACCTCATGAAGCATCTTCCTATTTAGGGGGTTTGTTTTATATTTGGGTAAATAGAGTAAATCATTTCTAATCCTGTCACTAATCAGGAAATTTATTTTCTCAATTTAAACAGAAAATATATAGAACTCTATCTTCCTCATCGAACCCACCACAGTATTTACCAGAAATTTCATTCTTCAAGTGCTGTAGAGTTGTCATACAGGACTGAAAATTTCTGACTGCATGGCTTTATAATTTTGATTAAGGTTTTAACTGATAGTTTCAAATGAAACGTGCTCCTTTCTACCATATTTGAAGTCACAAAGTCTATTTTAGGCAGCCATGGAACGAAAGGCTGAAGAATACAATTTGGAGCTTGCTTTGCAACATTTCACATAGTTTATTAAATATTATTGTCATTTGGGAACCAGAAATTACCGAACAAAAGAAGCTTCCAGTTTTAATCACTGATTAATATTTTGTCAGATTATGTTGTTTACAGAAATTAAAAATTAAATTCTATTGGTAAAATTGAATCAAGATAAAAGTGATTTCTGGTGTGGTATAGTGAAGACTTTAAGACTAATTTTAGGAGCAAGTGAGATTTTAAGAAATATTATACTAATCTAGGAAACCCTTTTACTGCCAATCCCAAAAACTTTTGGAAATATTATAATTCCAAAAGATCACAAAGGTCTACCTAAACTAAGGTTTCATGCTTCCAATTGGTTAAACAAGGGAAAGTAAAGAAAATTAAATACGATATCTGGAGCAAATATATCAGTGACATAGAATTTATGTACATGGTAGAAAGGACAGAGCGTATAAAAAAATACTGAAACATTTAAACAAAACAGAGAAAGATAATCTCAAACACAATAATACCACAGAACAAGAATGGCTAAAACACTACAAACCCTTGTGGAATTAACATAATACAGAAGAAATATTATTAGCAAACATCAATGAATACGTAAACCCCCATTACCAAAGAAGAACTGAGGATAGCCACACATTCCGAAAATAAAAAATCCCCAGGAAGTGATGGCATAAATAGCATAGAGGTTATTAAATATACTTCAAATGTACTGCATGATCGCCTTCAAAGTTCCATTAATATATGCTGGACAAACGATCATATACCAGAAGAATTGAGGATAGCAAAAAATAATCCCAAGTTTCAAAATAAAGGGACAGTGTTTGTAACAACTACAGGGGAATTAGCCTTCTCAACTCCTGCTACAAACTATATGCATCGATACTAACAAACCGAATACAAACTGTATGTGAAATCATGTTCCAACTGTATATTTTCATTAACTCAGCTTATCGAAAAGAGAAGAGAATATCAACTTCCCACATATGTAGCTTTTATAATTAAAAAAACCTTGAAAAAATAAACTGTGGAGTAAGGCACGAGTGCCTCCTGTCACCAACAATTTTTAACATATATATTCACGATGCCATTCAAAACTTGCCAAATAATCTTAAGGGTCATTTTACTGTCAACTACACCATAATAGACATACTGCTCTTTCTTGATGACCAGATCTTTATGTTTACTTCTGAAGACAAGCTTCAGTTTGCTGTTCCCTCTCTGAACCATATTTGTAGAGAGTATAGTTTATAAACATCTATTGACAAAACCAAGATAATGGCATTCAAAGGAATAGACCCTTTAACCTATTACAGCCCATTGTTTGATATATCAAACATGATGCCACCCTACAATTAACTATTAGTCATACATAAAATGTTTTGATTTTAATTATTGACACATACGATTGTTAATTAAAGATGTATTTTCAATTTGGTAACAATGGAATTACAAATTATTTTAAATTGAATGCGATTGTGATTGATAATATTGTAGTGTCAGGATACTTTCAGATTGGTACTGACGTCAGTAACGTAATTCATTTTTATTTTATCTGAATTTAATCTGATTGTTTCTTTTTGTGTGTGATATTCTTACCAGATATATTATCTTAAAATGCAGAACAAGGTTTACATAATTGTTTGATTTATCAAATGCTGGGCACTAATGTTAATTTCCACCAATATTGCAGGAAAGACACAGAACAACTTCTCCAACGGATAAATGAAGCAAAGATGATCGTGAACTGGAATTGTGTTCAAATACAGAAACTGCCAATAAAATTGAGGTGGTACTGAAGTCTCCTATTGATAGCCGTTAGTGACAGCGATGATGGCAGCAGCGGTGATGATGAAACATTTACTTTTATGGACCTGGCTCGTGGGATTTTAGGTCAAGAAAGTGACATTAGATAAGTGAAGCAACAGGACAAGCCGATGCCAAAAGAGCAAAGGACACACAATATGATCCCAATTTGAGAGTTCATGGTTCAGAATAAATCACTTGAATCAAAACCACGTACTTCACAAGAAGTTTCATACAACTCTAATTCAGCCATTGTAAATAACCATTCTGTTGATTCAAGTTTTGTTATTAATCTTTTAGGGATCGCTTTAATCTTTTGTTATTACATTGCTGCTTTTTGTTTGTTTTTTTGATTAAGCTATGTCTTGATCTACATTTCAAAGGAATAAGAAAAGTTATTATATATCAATGATTGATTGATGATGTTTAATGATGTAAAGCTATGATTAAAACTTGTTTTTTTATATTTTTGTCCTTGACTAATGCTATCTTCTACCACTGTAAAAACATTTCTGCATTGGGCTAAAGTCCATATATAATTACATAAATAATTAATAAAAAAGAGCATTTAAATTTGGAAAATACTTTTTTAAAAAAAATTGAAAACTGTGTTAAATTATTTTTTCAAAAATACACAGACTAATTGTATTTTAAATCCTAGTTAGAAAGAAAAAAACTTTATATTACTCCAAGATAATAAAAAATAAGGATGTTATAGGGATTAAAAAAAATAGATAAGCGTTTTTCTAAATTCTCTGAGGTAGTTTTTGCAACAGCAGCAGCTGGTTGAATTGGCAATAAAAAGTTAAGATATAAGAAAGTTACAATAGACTGAAAACACTTTATTGTATTATGCAATTAGTATCACAGACCATTCAACACAGTAATACTTTCTTTTACCATACCAATCTACACACGAGTTCTATGTGACTGAGAAACATCAGTGAATTTCATAGAGCCATTGATATAAGATGTAGGCAACCCCTTGAAATATAACACCACAGTTATGGTATATTGAGATGTAATTGTGAATTGCAGTGTAATTGGTATTGCAATTAATAACAGAGATAACACCAAAGTTTTACGCTTTCTTATCACTTATTAATTCACTTAGATTTTAGAATATTCTTGCAACAATAGTCAAGTTATGTAGATCAATATGATGTATAATTACACATACATGAAAAAGGCTACTTCAGCCACAGAATTACATTGCTCTGATTCACTTTATTGATGCAATGAATAAAGAAGAAAGAGAAGCAGCATTATCAAAAGACATCAGATGTTTTGGGAAATTCCTATTTTATTGTAGTGAATGTATTTTAAGGCTGATATTTTATGTGCACAAATCATGTAAAATTATGAGATACGACAAAGTTCTGAATGTGCTTATTTTTGCATAAATGCCTCTTTTTCGGCACAAATTAGTTTTTCTAAAAGAATTTGTCTTTTAAATATTATTTTTATATAAAATGCTAAGATATCTGAAAAATTGGTCATGGTGCAACGTCATTCATTACAAAACAAAATGTCTTTGTATTTTAAATAGGGAGAGAATTCCTAAAAATATACCAACTAAATTTTCTCCATTGCACTATTTCCTACATAATAACCATATTTTCAGAGAAAATGGTTGACTGACAATACTCGGAAGGCACAGTTTGTAATTAAATGTAGTAAGAATGCTAACTGATTGCTTCCAAGGAAAACAATATCACAATATTATGGCATGTACGATTATTTGGGCACTTCTGCTCAAGATTTCACTCAGTAGTAATTGCCCTGTTGTACAAGTTGTGTGTACAATCATTTCTTTATTCTTAAAACTATTATGCCTGAACACAAGCAAAGTAAAGCTTTGCAGCTTCATCTGTGGGTGAAGAAATATCCTTGTAACATCAGAGATGTAGCCACATTTATGATAAAATAGTTGATTTTAATTTAGATTCTTCATTTCTGTTAAATAATTCGAAGATGGAATTAGTTTATTGCCAAAAGATAAAACTATTTGTTTTACAATTATTCACATTATATGTGAATTAGTTGCAAGACATTTATTTTCTAGATATCTTTGGAAAAGAAATACCATCTTTTGCAGCATGATGAAATGAACCTTACACCAACAAGCAATCTTGACAAACACCTGTGACAATATTTCCCAACAAGCAAACAAAGTCAGATTTTCTATGAGACATGTCTAGCGTTGGCGAGGGCCCACAGCTCATGGAATGCCACTGAAAACTGTGTTTAAACCTTGTGTCTTTCTTAGAAAAGTACTACATGATACAACATGATGCAACATGATACTACATGATACTGCATGATACTACATGAGGCAACATATGATACTGTCAGAATTAACTCTACAAAACAACTATTTGGATTCTGTGTAGCAAGCTGCATTAATAGACAATCACAGTGACATACGTGACTATTGCATCTTGCTCTTGATTGATAAAACAGCAGACCTGTTCGGATGAAACGTTGCTCACTTAATTGTTGGGAAGCTGAGCAAACACGATGCAAGTGCTCCCCATCTGTGTGCAAAGTCACTGGAAAAAACTAATTCTGATCCTATTGCTTATTTTGTAAATATGAGATCTTATATTCCAATGGCATTGAAGATCAAAAGGTACTTATTCTTCTCACAGATGCAGTGCTGTGCATGATTTGCGCTAGAAATCTTTCGAAACCCTCCTATCCTAATTTAATCCATTTGACATGTCTTGCTCACGGTCTGCATCATGTCGCAGAAAGGACTAGGAAATTGTTTCCTTCAAGGAAGAAACTGATTATGTCAGTCAAAAAGATTTTCTTAAAATCTTCTGTCAGAGCTAATTTTTTTGACAGAAGTTGCCAGACATCTTTGCTGCCTGAACCTATAGTAACTCAATGGGGAACTTGGTTGAAGGCAGTGGATTATTGTAGTAAAAATTTCAAACAAATTGCAGAAGCTGTTAATAAGTTCTCTGACAATGACACAATGTCTACGCAAAATGCCAAATTTATGTTCAAGAATAAAGATCTTAAAAGTAATCTTGCCTGTTTAAAAACGAAAATTCCCAGAAAGTTTCAGTGTGGCTAATATTAATATTTTAAAGTATATGTAAGTCACATCAGTAACGTTGAGAACCTTGAAAAGTCACTGGTAATATACTGCAATACAAGTCATACGAAGAATAGAATATAGAAGAAATGTGAAAGGTAATTTATAAATCTTGTTTTATACTCAAATGTATGTACTTGTTTTGTGAATTTAAGTTTAAATAATAATACAGGATAAGTTTAACAAACAATTTTTCCTTTTATTATGTAAAACATGTCAGTGCTTTTTTCCCCTCATTCTTGACATTTTCAATACCTTTTTTAGGTGTCTGAAAGACAATTTTTCAGTGCCTAAACATTTGATGTCTAATTATCAAGTGGCTGTGAAGTAAAGCAAACAACTGAAAAGATTTCTTGCATGCACATATTGTTTCTCCATCATAAAAGTTAAACTTGTACAGAATTTCTGATTTTTCCAGAGGTTTTGAATTAATAACTAAACAAACAAGTCATTTTTGCAGACTTTTAGGTGCTAAAGTTCATTAATAATTTCACCTTGTTATTTGAATCAAAGAAGTCCTGTTGATAGCATGAAATAAATTAATGTATTTTTTAAATACCGTAGCTGTCAAAACATCTGGAAAAAGTAGAACCTCCAGTTGCACAAAACCAAACACAATAATTCAAAACAACTTACTAATTGTGACAGTTCAATTGTAAGATTCTGGTTTTTTGCCTTCAATTGCAACACTTTCTCCTGTTCTCGTTGTCTTTGTTGCTGAAGTTCTTGACAACGTTGTTTCTCCCATTCCAACTGTCTTTGCCTCTCCATTTCCCTACAAGGAATATAGTTTTTAATGTCATAAGTAACACACATGAAAATTATACAAATGACTTTATTTGTAAAACTTTCTGTTAAAATCTTCATAAAAGGCTACTGTTGTTGTTATTGTTATTGTTGTTATTATTATTATTATTATTATTATTATTATTATTATTAGTTCAGTTTGCTTTCAAGACATAATTTATTAAAACACAATTTTCAAATTTTTCACGATACCAATTACAAATATCTCAAAAAACTGCAATAAGATACTTATAAAAAACGAACCAGATCCTTGTAACTCCTTTCTATACCTAACCTATGATCAACAAATCCCAGATCAAATCTGTTAAGACTTCAGACAAATTTTGCCTTGACACAACTTGAAATGCTTCCTCAGCTATTCAGTTTGCTGATTAAAAACGCTGGAGCAAGCATTTTCTTTAGGGTTGCCTTTGAAAGATCAGTGCTCAACGAGTTCATTCTCCTTTTATGCCAGATTTCCTTAGAACTTCATTATATTTTTCTGTCTCCATCTCCCTCTCTTTATTTATATGTTTTATATATTATTAGCAGAAACCCAGCAGATGTCCTGCTTTCTTTCTTTCCTCACACTCTTTTTCCCTACTCTCTCTCTTTTTACATCTTTCTTCCTTTTCTCTCTCTCTTTTTCTCCCTTTCCCCCTCTTTTTCACTTCTCTCTTTCCCCTTCCTCTTTTGCCACCATTTTCCTCCTCTCCCTTTCCCCACTATTTTTTCATCTCTCTTTTTCCCTCTTTTCTTCTTCCTTACCCCCCTCTCTTTCCTCCTATCTCTTCTCTCTATATTTTTCCTCTCTCTCTCTCTCTCTCTCTCTCTCTCTCTCTCTCTCTCTCTCTCCCTCCCTCCTCCCCCTTAGGAATTTAAGACAAAAAATAGAAACAGAAGCAGATTATGATAAGGATGTGTGTGTGTGAAGGATGCACATATGCATTCTCCATCATACTTCAGCATTGTGTCCAAATAAAAAACTAAGTATCCTAGCCCCTTAAAATTGGGTCTAGTCCCTAAAGCGACACAAATTATGTTTGTTAAGATGGATTCAACAAAATGAGATCTTTTTGTACTTTTGATTTACATTTTTGGAAATTCTTCTGGGTATTACATTCCATTGTATGAGTTGAAAAACTAACAGAAACTTGATATCCATGAAAAATCAAATCGAAGCAATAGAAAATAAATACTGCAATCTTCCATGATAAAATTAAGATGACTATTTGATCTTTCATGCAATTACTTCTACACCTTTAGCAATATGAGAATGGTTACTCACACAGAGTACAGGGCCTATAATGTTGTAATGCACACAGTTCAGGGGATGGCCATTCAAAGATAGGTTTCACTACAAAGCTACAGTAAAACACCCTTTTTTCACACTTTTCAGGGGACTGATGGAAAAAAGTGTAAAATGTAGGAAAGATGAAAAAAACAATAGTCTAGGTGAGTTTTTACATTATTTAATGCAATGGTGGCTCTGTTTCTAATACTTCAATTTTTTTAAAGTGGCCTGTCAAGTTCTCACACAAAAAAGGGAAAGGAGGGCAGAGTCCAGTAGGGAGCTGCAACATCACTACACTCTCACACATATGAGTGATGGCCACATGTCTGTTAGTCCATCTATGGTCAACACTAGCACCAAAACCGTTCAGCTGATTTTTTAATTTTTTTTTATTAATTAATGGTGGCAGCAACAAGCTATTGTACACATATCATTACATCGGTGTAATAAAGTTATATAATGATTCATTTTCGTAGAGTAACAAAGTTATAATTAAATCACAATTATAAATCACAGATAGTACATGTAGAGATATATACGTACATATTATCATAATTTAATTGATCACAAAGTGTTGACTATCCAGACTATCCTTGAAGGCGCTCAGGGTTTCCTTTTATATACAGAGTGCGGGAAGTGTATTCCATGTGTTTACTATTTGGTTTACAATAAAATGAGAGTGTTGTCCTGACCTTGTCCTTGTTCTTTCTTTCACCAGTTTCATCATGTGTCCTCTAAGCCTAGACTCAGACTGAGTCAGTGGCTTTAGTGAAAAAGTTGTTGAATTCAGGAATGTTATAATATCCATTCAAAATTTTATACGTTTCTATAATATCACTCCTATTTCTTCTCTGCTCTAATGTTAGAAGTGATATTTCTCTGCATCTTCTTTCGTAATCGAATTGATGTAGTTCTCTAGGGATCTTGGTAATCTGCCTTTGTACTTTTTCAATGCGTTTTTTCTCTTTCTGATAATAGGGGGACCAAACCACATTAGCATACTCTAGTATAGGTCTGATATACGCTGTATTGATAAGTTTTACCATAGACGGACGCAATGTGGAGAAAGTCTTTCTAATCAGGTAAAGTAGCTTATTGGCTTTTTCGGTAACGGCAGACACTTAGTTATCCCAGTTCAAATTTCGAGCGATAAGAACACCGAGATCATTTTGTTCTGTCATTTGGCCTAGAACTGAGCCTTGGGGCACACCACTTGTAACAGCACGGGGTCTCGACAGTGTGTTCCCAATCGCTACCTGGAATGTCCTGTATGATAAATATTCCTGAATCCACTTCAGTAGTTTGCCTCTTATACCCAAAGATGAGAGTTTGTGAATGAGACGTTTATGTGGTACTTTATCAAAAGCCGTAGCATAATCCAGATAAATGACATCGACTGGTTGTTTCTAATCCAATTCCATATATCAATTTATCCAAATATAAAGCGACTGGAGTAAATTTGTGGATGTGGATCTTCCTGGGATGAAACCGTGTTGTTGTTTAGGGAAAATATCATATCTAAATGCATGATCTACAAGCTGTCGGACAATCACTTTTTCCATGACTTTGCTCACTGTGCTTGTCAGACTTATCGGTCTGTAGTTTTTTGATAACTTTTTGTCTCCTTTCTTGAAAACTGGTGTGATGACAGCTGTTTTTCCATGCAGAGGGCAACTTTCCTGATTCTAATGACTGTTTGAATATTCTGATCAGTAAAGGGGCAAGTTGTAATTTACAATTTTTCAAATACACGGCTGGAATACCATCAGGGACAGCAGATGAGTTTGCATTCAGTTCGCACATTATCTGGGCAGTTTCGATGTTTGAAAATTCTATATTTTCAATAATTCCAGAAAATTCTATAATTTCAATAATTCAATTTTCATAATTCTATATTTCCAATAATGCCATTTTCTCCAAAACTGATTTTCCCTGATTGATCTGAAAGAACTTGAGGCTCTGGAAGTTTGCTACATATATATGTAGCACGTGTATATAAATTGACTACATACTGGGAGCAGGATTCATGAACATTTTTTTTAGTATGAGTTTTTCCATTGAAAAATCACTATTCTTTGTTGCAGCTTTACATAACTTTCTCTGCACTACATGTACTTCACCATGTAACACACATGTATACAAGAAAGAAAAAGAAAAAGAAGTAGAAGTAGAAGAAGTAGAAGTAGAAGAAGAAAAAGAAGAAGAAGAAAAAGATTTTTATTTCTTTCCAATGGATTTTAGAATAAAGAACTCCTATATGGACCCACACTGAGGGAAATTTTCCATTTTCTATGTTTCTGAGAACAAATCACTTTAGAGATGGGTACGAATTATTTATACATACACACACAGGTGTGACAGCACATGCTTGAAGAAAGGTTAAGCTGTAACCTCAAAATTACTCTAAAAAAGTGCCTCACCTCCACAGAAAAGATGACTAATCAGCAAAAGATTTTTAAAAAAAGACGAAACACCATTTTCACATTTTGTAACTTTCTGTGACGAGGAAACAAAACATAAATAGCTTCATTGGCAAAGGTGTTTCTCAATTTAGAGATACTTTGCGGATCTGAAATACACACATATGCTACTTTGCCTGCCTTTAATATATTTATAAATAGGAGAAAATTTACAAAAATATACTTCATTTTCAATAGTAGAGTGTAGAATGCAGTAATTTCAGTGCAGTGTAGAATGCAGTAAGAACACCTGGGCCTCTTGGCAAACTTGGTGGTGTTATTTGGGTAATAAATCCAGAAAACCTGCACAACAATCATCCTACAAACTATGAGTGAAAACAGCAATCAATAACTTAAAGGAGAGCAATCAATAACTTAAAGGATATTCTGATATTTTTCCCCAAAAGTCAAGAATTTCCCAGAGTTTATTATCTTAAATACTGTTTTATTAACCATGTTCAATTGATGTCAAGGAACTGATAGTTTATTAAAAGAGAGTTCAAAATGTGACGTATCAGATGCATGAAATGTCAAAGATCATAGGAGGTGCAATTTACATTTCACTTCATTACAATCTTTAGGTACTTATTTTACTCAGGCTCACATTACATCTGAAGATCAAAAAGTAAATGTTGAAACAATCTCCCCCTCTCCATTTTAGCAGCAGCAATGCAAAGCAAAAAATGAAAAGTATTACAGCTTAACATGTTTATAACTAACTTATTATAACAAAGAGAAAATCATGAAAAGGAAATTCTCACCTACGAGCTGCCTCTCTCTGTTCTTGTTGACGACGGCGTTGCTCTTCCTTCTCTTGTTCAAGTTCCCGCTGACGCTGAAGCTGTTTTTCAAGCTCTAGTTGTCTGCGACGTTCTTGTTCTTGTCTATCACATTATCAATGAAAACCCAGTGAAAAGTTATCATGAGACTTCTTCTAAATCCATTAATAGAATAATAAATATATGAAAATGTAATTACTTATTGTGTACCTTCTAGCTTGACCTTGAGAACACAAAAAAGGCATTGAGAGCAATAGTGGCCTAAATGCCAAAATCTATTTCTTTTATTATCTTCAAACTAACTTTCACACATCCTTTCTCTTTCAATGCCTAATAACATTAATAGTAAATGAAGAGAGAACACACATCGGTTTCCACTATCTCTAACCTCTAGTAATCATTGTAGTATACATACATATTTTTCTTTCACAATTTTAAATCTGAAACCACTTTAGATTTGTGTCTACAATCAAATTGTACAATTTGAAATATTATTATTACAAATTTCTAAAAATCATGATTAATAATAATAAAATCTGAATTTTCTTATAATTGTATTTTTTAAATTAAAATCAGATTGAAATCTATATGATGAAGCATTTTAAGTCTTTGTTAGTTTTAATATTCCCAGTATTGTTCAACATAAGTGGTCTCTTCTTATGTTACTACAACACACGTTTCAGGGAACATTTGCTTCTATAATTATTTTTGAAATGTGCGTTGCTTATTAAAATGTGAAGAGCATGAATTGCTTGTTCTTCCTTGTTTTTAAAAGACAATCAGTAATTGCTGGATGAAAAAATATTCAACTGTGTTTAATTTATTCATTAAATAACTGAACACAATATTTATATTTTACCAAGTTGTAATTATTAGCTGTAGTAACATTAGATATAGACAGAAAACTCTTAATCCTCTGAGTTCTATATTATAAGATCATGTTCTATTAGTATTTTTATTGTGAAATTAATGTTGGAAGTAAGTTTAGGTTGTAGTTTATTGTAATCGAGTTGTAATTGTTACTTGAATTCTAATAATACTTATTACAAACTGATCTCAGTAATGTGAAGTTTGATTTTGGATAAACAAAGCAGATAAAATGTTTTTGAATGATCAACATTTGCTTTGTATCAACTAACTCTAAAGACATTACACAGTTAATAATACCTGATTTTTTCTCGTTTCTCTTGTTCCTCTTTCTCTTTACGTTCACGTTCTTCTTGCTCTTTGCGTTGAATTTCAAGCAAAGCTTTGCGACGACGTTCCAATTCTGCCTGTCCCTTTTCAAAATTCTCTTTGCGCTTATCTTCAAATGTAACTGTAATTAACATTTCAAAATAAATAAAACTTGGAGATTAAAAAAGAAGATAAAACATTACCTTTAAATGTATAAAAGTTTTAAGAAATAAAAATAAATATATAGTGAAACCCCTATTTTACGCCACTCAAAGAACTGGTTAAAAAAAGTGTAAAATTGAGGAAAACGTAAAATAGAGGAAATTATTTTTTTGCACATATTTTGTTCTAAAACATGTTGCAATTCTAAAAATAATAAACAATACATCAAAACTTCAAACTGAAAAGAAATGAATAGAAACTATTGGTGCTAAAATAGCATGTACTTTCTCACCAGTACTTTCATGCAATTTTATGTGAAAAGTGAGTGTAGTGAGAAAGTAAAAACCAGCAACTGACTTATCACTGGCGACAAACTAACTCAACAAACACACTTGAAAGGAAACACGTGGGTTTACTCCTGGAAAAGTACTCAACCAACCAATTCAGAACATTCACCAAAATATTAATTTGTAAATCGCAAAACATATAACATTCATATGTAACCAACCTTCCTGAAACTGACAGTCATTGTTGCCTTTTCTTTCAGAACATCCACTAAATTCAAGACCTGCTATACAAAAATCTTAAAATCAGGGTTTTACTATGTAGTAGGACTTCACAAAATCAGGCGCAAAGATTAAGGACAAGGTAAAATCACAAAAATGTAAATTAGAGGAAAATTTTATATTACTTATATGGATGTTTTGCAGGGACAACTCATTTACAATGTAAATTCGGGAAAAACGTAACATCTAGGAACGTAAAATAGGGGTTACAGAATGGCACAGACTTTTCCATACTCCTTAGTTTTCTAACTTCTTTGGCCTGAGTTAACTTGCTCCATCCTTTTGCCAGCTGCCATCTATCTCCATCCAAAATATATTTTTTGATGTTTTCTTAATTTTTCAGTTTCCTAGTAGTAGATTTGAAATATTACTTTTAAAATATTAAAAAAAGAGTAAAAACTTGTCCTATATGGAAATTTTTGTAGAAAAATTTGGAAATGATTTTAGGAAAATATCAATTAAGCTCTAGTGTTAATGTGACATTGGAGACTCTTTTTCACAGAAAACTTTTGAGTTTTTGAAAACCTTTATAAGAAGCACAAAGCAATGCAATAATGTATACAAATCACAGGAAATGTGCACATTAATGGCATGAGAGATATTTAAAAAAAAATTACGTTTGTGTAATTTTTGAAAAACCCAACGGATGCAGCAAATACAGCAAAGGTATAGCATTATACTCTACAGAAGCCAAAAGTTGTGAGACCCAAGACTTGACACGTTCCTCTACGTAAGCCGATGCGCTGAATATGAATCCGAAGCCAGAAAAGTGCCACCACCTTCCAGTGTTCATGAAATCACAAAAAACCACCATGAAATTTACAATTTCACAGTGTTTTTTTCAACATTAAAAACAAACAAATAAACCTGGAGGGTGACAGAGCAATTCTGGCTTCAGCACATCGACATACATAGAGAAATGCGTTAAGTCTTTGGGTCTGACAATGTGTGTGACTATGTGCGTGACTACATTTATTCTACATGAGGAAAAAAAGCTTTACAAATTGTTTATATTTTTTGTACTCGGTTTCATGAAGAAAATTCACAACTATTTACGGATCTATTACAAGTCTCCTAAATTGACAGTCATGTTTATTGTTTCACAACAAACTTAGTTATTATTAACTTCCCATAATTTATCATAAGTAATATCACAGCATTTCGAGTGATATTTAGTGTGACTATTTCACGAATTAAGACATTACATGAATCGAATGGATAATTAAAATCACAGGAATTCCGAAAGAGAGAAATATTACTCAAAATTGCTACTGAAATGAGTGAAACTTGCTCCCGAGTTATCACAGCCTCCTGGAATAACTTACGAGCAAGTAAAATATGAATAACAATTTCATTCAGAAAATGATTTCAAATATATTTCGATTTTATGTAATAAAACTTAAAAAAAAAAAAGAGTTACGGACAAGAAAATTTATTAAAAGCACAATTATGAAAGTAGTAGGATGTTGAGTTTCCCATGTTTTGGTATTCCGTGGAAGTGTTTGAAATGGACATGCACAAGTTGAATTAGCAGAGGGATTTGTCAATTTCGAATGGAATGAACACACATGTTTACTCATTAAAGTATTTTTCTGAATAATTTCAGTTGTAACGTTCCTCATAGTTTTGCTAGCATATTCTCTGTACTCTTCACCATCTAAATCTTCGTATATTAATTGCCTAAAAATGTGTATTTCTTTATTTGTAGTTTGTGCGATCCATTTGTATTTTCTTTCTTTACAAAATTCTTGAAATTGCTTCCACACACTTTCTATGCTTCTTTTGCTGTTTTTCCGCACTGAATATTTAATAATAGATTCTATTTCAGAGCTTTAAAGATTACCAAAACACATTTTAATATTATATTGATGCTCACAAGCTATTATGGTCCAAAATCAATTGCTATCTTTATCTTAAAAAGGTAAACAAAGTGATTACAGTGGAGTGCAAGGGTAAATAAAGATGATTATTACATGGCGATAGACAGCTGGGATTGGTTTAATTTTAATATATGCTTGTTTAGCATTGGCTACATACGACAAGGTCAGACATGTGTGAAATAGTCATTTTAAATCCTTTCATTAATACCCCAGGAATGTATTAAAATAATTACTACGTATAAAGCAAATGTTTTTTATAGGTAAAAATAATGTCAATAACATACACTTCAGAGGCCATATTTTTCACTAATATTCACTATCTCACCATGCTGACATATCAGATACCCAATTAGGAATATAAAGACATGATCTAGGGCACTAAATCACACTAGCACCGAGTTCTAGGCCCAGAACACCAATAAAACGCAGCTGCCATAAATATTGTTCTCTGTAGACAGAATGGAAGGAAACATACCCGTAGGAAGACTAGAAGCAGCATCTTTTCCTTCCACTGGTTCTCCTGCACCAGCAACACCAGGAATGCTGCCCTGACGTTGTCTTCGGAATGTAGGTGGAATCAAATCTGCAGGTAATGTCGGGGGAATCTTCTCTCCAGCTTTTGCTATGTCACAAAGGTGCATTGCCAGAACAAATTCTTCGCAAGACAATCTACCATCCGAATCCATATCTGATAAAGCCCTGTTGATACAAATTCATTTCACTCTTATTATTTCTACACAAGAATAGTTTAAATAAACACAATTGAAGACAAACAGACAAAATACCTAGGAACTAAATAAATAGGTAGTTAAAAAATGAAAAAAGAACCAAAAGAAGTAAATGGATTGATGAGAAATTAATATTGATTAAAAGAGGATATACGGCATACTGAATTGCAATATTGTTGACATTGTAAACTCAATGAGTAGAGTTTTTTTTAACATACATCTCTTCCACATAATATCCCTACTATCACGCAGTTGTAAACTAGTGGTACTAAAACAGCATGGTCTTTCAGGCAAAATTTCACGAAAGAGTACTCAAATTTTCAAAAATTTTACAAGATCTTCTTTCAAAATCTATCTTTAAGAAAAAGATTTAATTAAGGAAAAAATCTGTATCTTTAATATTTTAGTTATAGGAAGACTCCAAAAAATTTTGAACTTTTCCAATAAAAAAAAAAAAAAAAAAAAAGGCAACGAACATGAGATCTCCACCATTCCTTTGAAAGTCTTTCACACAGTCCAACAAAAAAATTTAATAAAAAAAGTTGGAGGCATTTTTCAGAAAATTTGGAAAATGTCCCAAGACCTTTACATAAAATTACACAAAAAATACAAAAAAATATGGCTTCAAATTCAAAGGGATGCTATATCAGCCAGATTGAATGATGAACATTAATTTTGGAGAAAATCGGCTGAAAGGTTTGGCCGCTGGCGTTGTACACGGGCAGATGGACGGACATGGACGGGCAGACGGACGGACACGGACGTGCAGACGGACGGATACGGACGGGCAGACGGACGGACACGGACGTGCAGACGGACGGATACGGACGGGCAGACGGACGGACAGAACATTTTTCCTGAAAATTTGAAAAATGTCCTCGGGGTTCATGTAATGTTCGTCCCAAAATTAAAATATCGGTTTCTAATTCAATGGGACACGACATGAACCAGATCGAAAGGCGAACATTAATTTTGGAGGGATGGACGGACACGGAGGGGCAACTTTTACAATTTTTTTTGGTGCATTTTCTAGATCTAGATCAATAGAGGCCTTTGATTGTGCACTTAATTCGACAGCATTGGAAACGGTCTCAACTGTTAGAGATCTGGGCGTATTTTTTGATTCTCCAATGACCTTCGCGGATCAAATCCAGGGTACAATTGCCAAATCTTACCAAATTTTGGGCTTTATCAAACGGACCTGCCGCGACATGCGATCAATAGTGATCTTGAAATCACTATCTTACGCTCATCAAACCTATGCTTGGCCAGACTTGGGACTTTCTGCTTATTCCGTCACTCAGTTCTCAGAGAAGCTTGAATGACTTACTTTAATTGAGAAAATTAATCATGGGTGATATCGATTGTGGGGGTCGAAGGGCTGACTGGGGTCTGGCGGGGGTTTACTTATGCTTACAGGAACACCATTAAAACACCAGTAATGCCCTCCTTTAATGGGAATACCCGATTTGGGTCAAAAGCCAGCAAGTCCTGCTCTCTCCTCCCCGTGGCGACCCCTGGGTGCTTTCTAAGGTAAGAGCTTGGAGAGCAGCTAATGAGAGCAGGGCGAGGGCGAGTCTCCGGCGCCTGAAAACGGGAGCATTGGGATAATGGAAGGAAACCCTGACAGAAAACCAACCTGCTGCCTTGCAAGGAGGAGAGGGATCTCCAAAGGCTAAGGGAAGGAAAACCCTGACAGAAAACCATGGGCAGAGAGAGCTCTGAAAGGCGTGGAGAAGCCAATCTCTCTAAGGGAGAAAACCCAATACGAATCCTGGTCCCCCAAGTTGGGGGTTGGTCATAGGGCTAACAACCCATACTGTAAAAAGAATACTGTTCAGAAACTTAAAAATGGTAGCCGGTCAGTTAATAGGAAATTACATTGCAAACAGAAAAAGGAATATGATTTATATTTTGGTACATGGAATGTTTTGTCCTTAAATCGAATTGGTGCCTTAACTAATCTACTGGGCGCATTGGAGAAATGCAGAATGGATATACTGGCAATGCAAGAAGTGAGATGGAGAGAAAAGGAGATAAAAGAACAGGGAGGATATGTAATATGCAATAGTAGTGCCACAAAAGAAAGAACTGGAGGAGTGGGTTTTGCAATCAAGAAAGAACTACGGGGAGCTATTATGGATTTTAAGGCATATAGCCCAAGAATAAGCATGGTAAGAATTAGAGGGAGATTTTTACAAAAAGAGCATTTTACAATAAGCTAGAACAAATACATAAAACAACACCAAAATATGATGCAAAAATAGTGTTAGGGGATTTTAACGTGCAAATGGGAAAGGAAAGATCATATGCCCCAAATCTAGGTCAATAGAGCTTACATGACAAAAATAATGATAATGGAGACAGAGCAGTTGGTTTCATGGTGACAAAAGATTTGACTATTAGTAGTATGTGGTATCCATATAAGGAAATACGTAAGGGTACGTGGATTACACTGGATAAAGCAACATGTACACAAATTGATCATGTAATGATAGATTCTTGACATATAAGCAATATGATGGATGTTAGGACACTGAGAAAAGCAGACACTGTAACTGACCATTTTCTGGTAAGAACCAACTATAGACAAAAAATATAACTTAATAGAGAGAAGAGATGTGATAAGATAGTGAGATACGATACAGGAAAATTAAAGACAATAAAGATCGCAAGAGAATTTAAGGAGATAGAAAAAATCCAGGGAAAGATACCACCAGTAGAAGGGGAAGAAAAGTAGAGGAAAAATGGCAGAAAATTAAAACTAGTATAATAAATACCGCAAGTAAAGTGTTAGGGGAGAGGAAGAAAGAAAGAAAGAAGGAAACTACGGTATGATGAAGAATGTGGGATGGTTATACAAGAGAGGGAAGAATGTAGGAAGAAAATGTTGGAAAGAAGAACGCGGGCAAATGTAAAGGAATATGAGGATGTAAGATGTGAAGCAAAAAGGGTAATTCGGGGAAAGAAAAAGCAATATGAAGAGGAATGCTTAGATGAGATACAAAGATTAAATAGAAGAGGTGATATTAGAAAATTTTATGAGAGAATTAAAAATCATAAAGGAGGGTATCAGCCAAAAGTATATATGTGCAGAGACAAGCAAGGGAATATAATAGCTACAGAAGGAAGGGTAATGGACAGGTGAATGGAATATTTTCTGCAGCTTTTGAATGGAAACCAAACGAGTGAACAGAGTGAAAATATCAAGTTTTCTGGGCCAGACTTGGAATGAAACAAACCAACTAGGAATGAAACATATGCAGCAATAAGGAAATTAAAGAATAACAAAGCTCCGAGGTTGGATGGTGTAGCATCAGAATTTATAAAGTTAGGACCTTAAACTCTATCGAAGGAAACACATGAATTAGTATGTTAAGTATGAATGGAAGAATAAATGCCAAGAGATTGGCAAATGGCGGTTCTACATTCTATACATAAGAAAGGAAATAAACTGGAATGTAAGAACTATAAAGGTATAGCGTTACTGAGTATGGTCAGCAAATTTAGCCACTAAAATAAGAATATACTATGATCAAATTATAGGTGATTATCAAAGTGGTTTTAGGAAAGGAAGAAGTACTACGGAACAAATCTTCAGCCTCAGACAAATATTGGAGAAAGCATATAAGCAAAATGTAGAGATTCACCAACTATATATAGATTTCAAGCAAGCATTTGACAATATAAATAGAAAGGAAATGATAAAGGTACTGTATGAGTTTGGTATACCATTCAAATTAAAGTAAGATTAATACAAATGACTCTACAAGGTACTAGGAATGTGGATAAATTCCAAGGAAAGATATCAGCGGAATTTACAACACAGTGTGGACTACAGCAGGGAGATGAGTTATCTACCATGTTATTTAACATACGCCTGGAGAAGGTAATAAGAAATATAGACATATACCCAAAGGGAACAATTATAAACAGCGTTGTACAAATAATGGCAAATGCTGATGATGTAGTGATAATAAGTAGAACAATTACAGTTATGGAAATTACATTACACCAATTAACACAAGGAGCAAAAGAAATGGGATTGGTAATAAATGAGAACAAAACAAAATATATGAGAACAACTAGGAGAAGTTATCATAAATCAAAATATGTCAATTTAGATGGGGAAAATGTGGAATGGGTGAAGGCCACAGAGTATTTGGGTTCCTATATTACTGAAAATAATGAAATAGAAAAGGATATTAACAGGAGAATAATGGCGGGTAACAGATGTTATGGCAGCCTCTACAACATTTTTAAGTCTAGAAGGATCTCAAAAGCTGCTAAGTTAAAATTGTACAATACTGTAATTAAAAAGCTTGTATTGTATGGTTCTGAAACTTGGACCCTCCCGAAGAAAATGGAAAATAACCTGGCAATATGGGAAAGGAAAATATTACATAGAATATATGGACAGGTCAAAGAAAATGAAATCTGGAGGAATAGAAAAAAAGGAAGAGTTGGATGAACTTAATAAAACACCTAAGATAGTTACCTGCATCAAGATAAGAAGGTTGGAATGGATTGGACATGTAATAAGAATGAAGAGAGGGCAATAAAGAAGATATATGTAGGGAGCATAGCTGGTAGGAGGAGTAGAGGCAGGCCGAGGTTGAGATGGAACCATGAAGTGGAAGATGGTCTGAGGACCCTAAGAGTGAAAAGATGGAGAAGAAAAGCAAAGGACCAAAGAGATTGGGCTGCTGTAATAAAAGAAGCCATGACAAAACTATAAGTGCCGGAGAGCTGACAGAAGAAGAAGATATCGATTGTAAAATTTTGCAAAACAGTGTATAAAACATCCTATTTTAATTCAAGAAATAATGATATTTTTGTTATTCGATTCTACTGATGGTCTCATTCTGCTAATAATGTTATTAACCATTGAAAATTAGTTAACAATTTGAGCATAGACCTCAGTAAGAAGGATAAATCCTCATTTTTATTGTTTGTGAGCAGAAACATTTTGTTTTTTGAATAAATAAACGTTGTAGAGACCCATTTACATTCGATAATTTTTATGTGGGTCTTATAATTGAATATTTTTTTTATTTTTGGTTACTTTTTACTTTCCGTATACGTACGTATATACAGAGTAATATACGTAGTATATGGTAAGTTATGTAATGCTGTGAGAAAAAAATGGCGAATTTCCGACTGCAAAAAATTCATTGCCAGGCCATGAAAACGAAAAAGTGGATAAATCTAGTTGTTAAATAAGAAATAAAATCCTCTAACACAAGGTGTAGCCACAATCCCCGTTTCAGTAACTACTTAATACCGAAAAACCAATTGAAAGCAAAATGTCTGTCCGTCCGTCCGGTGTATGTGAACAACACTACAGCCTAAACAATACTGCGATTTTTCTAACTCTGTCCCTCAAGCCCCTATGGGCACGTGGAATATCACATGGCATTTCGCGTCTTTCTCTGTTGTGCTGCTCGAAGCCACATGATCGCAAGCACTGCTTGATTCAGTCACGATCATGCGATACCTGGCGGCATGACTGAGAACGTCGCGAAATTCTGTGACATATTCCATCCTGAAGAAGTCTTTAGAGGCAATGTTAGAAAAATCGCAGTATATGCATATGATTGTTTCCAAATTGAAGAACCCTCTGTCTATCTGGCCTAAATCTAAGCTCTGAAATTTTGAAAAACATTCATTTAATTTTGGGGGTACATTACATGACGCCCCCTGGACATTTTCAAAATTTTCTTCAAAACGGTTCCAATTTTTTTCTTCAAATTTCTTGGAAGAGTAGTGTAAAAGACACTTAGAGGCATAGGTCTGATTTTCACGGTTAACTCTGAATTACAAATTTTTTCTTTAGACTTTTAGTTGAGATAGTGCTAAATGTACTCTATGACATGACAAACCTAAGTTTGTTCTATTCTTTTGTTTATTAAAAAAACAATTTTTTTTTACTTGTCTCTCACATCGTTAATATTTACATTAACGGTGATTTGTTCTCATTATTAAATTTATGAGCACATGTGCTTTAAAAAATGTCCTACAAAGTTTCTCAAAAACTTAACCGTTTTCTGTGAAAACTAGCTCAACATTCCGCATCTTCAGAAATGCTCCAATACCATTTTCTCATAAATGGCTCCAAATTTTTGTCTTCAAACTTTTCGAATGGTATTAGTTCCACATTACCAGCAATTTGTAAACATTATTGTATTTGTGAGTGTAAGTGCTTCAAATTACTTCAAAAGAAGTTTTATGAAAAACCAAAAATTTTCAGTAGCTTCAAATTTTGCATTTTCAGTAGTGCTTCAACACAATTTTCTTAAAAACGGCTCCAAACTTATCAAAGAAAACTGCCATTTAGGATGAGGTTTTTTATTGTTTTTTTTATTATTGTTAAAATAATATTTCCATTCTACTATTAGTAAATCAAAAAATTAAGAAATTGTCAAAAAAATGTACTTTGAGATACAATCTATGGCAGCTGGCAAGATAGTTTGCAGTATGTGGTAAATCTAAGTAGCTAGTCAAAACCAAAGGAAATAGGAAACTAATATGGGAAAGTCTGTACCATTCTGTAGCACCATTAGTTTGCAATAATTAATCAGCCTGAATCCTACATGATTAGAAAAAACAATAAAAAGCTTAAAATGGGCTAAAACAACTTTTAGAAAACCTAAAATGACATTCATAAAAACCTAAAAATCCAGACCCTTTTAATAAATACATACAGGAAGACTGAAACACTAGTGGAAGGGAGATTGAAAGTGAGGACATCAAGGCTCCAAGGACTGCAGTGGTACCCAACAAAAGGTATACTGCAGTACAGTCACATTTTAACAACATAAATCTATGTTCAACTTCTCCATTGGCAGTTAATAATAAAATACACAGTAATAAGCATAAATATATCAACCTCGGCACTGTCAATCTTCTAGCATTCTTGAAAAACTCACCAAATCTGAGCCAAAATTTGCTGGGCCAACTGTGTTTGTACCATTATATTTCGAGCTTGAGGACCAGACAGATACCCTGATCGTGCCCGATCAGTAGTATTAAAAAGCTGTGTGTATTTTAATTTTGATTGGTGAGGTACTGCCCACTCTTGCAATGGAGAACCCACAGATAACCTGCAGAAATGAAAATATATTTAGGATGCTACAAATTAAAACCATAGGAACAAATGATAATATCACTTACGGAGAGTCAAGTGAAGCTACTCGTTCTATAGCAGGTGCTGTTGATACTGGAACTGCAGCTACTGTAAAAATTCCGTGTCTGATATAAATATTAATAATTTACATGAGTAGATTTGGAAGTGTCAGTATATTCTACAATTCATTAATAATGTGTGACATTTCATAATTCTTTATGGAGAGTTTCTTTAGTTAAGACCAGTTTATCTTAAATGAAGCTATTTGGCATTTGTGACAGGCGTATCTAGCTATTCAGGCGCCCATGGCAAGCATAGAATTTGCATCCCTTTGGGGACACTTGGAATTAAGGTGGTGGTTATTTGTTTTAAGGGGTATACTGTAAATAGAGCCCCTTGTGAGTGGCGCCCATGGCACATGCCATGCCTGTCATTTTGTAGATACGCCATTGATTTGTGAGGCAGCTGTGTCCACTCTTAATGGATCCAGAGCTTCAAATTAATGGTATTAATTGTATTTAAATGTGAAATTTAATAATATAATACAATTATGCTCTCCCTGCATGGAAAACTGGCCAACCCATTTTTTTTGACATTTGCCTCCTGACCACAGAAGATCGCTAGGGACCAAGGATGGTAAAAAGAGGGGTTAGAAATCGTCAAAATTTCCAAAATCTGAATGCTGACAAAGACCTACATCTCCATGAAGCCTAATTTTAACATCCTGCTCAATATCCGTTTTTTTTTTCGGAAACAATACGGACTGCTTAAGAAAGGTTTCACTGTACATGTCACTTAATTATATGATTCCTCTTTGTCAAACATACTGCCTTACATTTTCAAATAATTCAAGCATATTTTACAAGCTCCTGCCATAGACTACTCTTTACTCTATGCTCCTACATCTTTACTCTATGCTCCTGCCTTGATATGTAAGGTCACATAAGGAAAGGACAAGATTTTCTGCGTGTGTGCGCGCGCAGGTGTGTGTGTGTGTGTGTACGCGCGCAGGTGCGCGTGTGTGTGTGTGTGTGCGCGCGCGCAGGCGTGTGTGCGCGCGCAGGCGTGTGTGCGCGCGCGCAGGCGTGTGTGTGCGCGCGCGCAGGCGTGTGTGTGCGCGCGCAGACGTGTGTGTGCGCGTGCGAGAACGTGTGCGTGTGTGCGCACGTGCGTGTGCGTGTGTGTGTGTGAGCGCGAGCGTGCGCACTAATTTTCTAATAACAACAACAACAATAATAATAATAATAATAATAATAATAATAATAATAATAATAATAATAATAATAATAAATCTGCAATAAAAGTAGTACAATTTATTACAGAAACATGTTTTAACACTTCCTGTGCCTGTCGGTCTGACAGGCACCAAGTGAAATTGGTTTAGGGCCTACGCCGTAATTACCGATATAAGTAGGCGAGAGCGTTGACAGTCATAGTAGCTTCGTCCCTGACCCTCTTCTATCACTCGGCGGAGTTTTTGTTTAGTTCTGTGAAACGGTCGGCATTTAAGGGGCATTTTTGGATATCGTGACGGTCTGTGAGACCGGTAGTTTCTCTTTCCGTTTTTTTTTGTTTTTTTTTCGTAGCGGTATGAGAGACCGTTTGTTTCTCTTGGTGTGCAAGTGGTCTGTGAGACGGGTGTTTCCATAAACTCTCTTGGGCGACTTTATCAAATATTTATTTAATATTTTTACTTTCAAAATATTGTAATGGATCGCCCAATTCGTTCGGACGATCCCAGCTCAAGAGAAAAATTTAGTACCCTACTCAAGCTATGCTTTGTGTATGCAAACCTATTGAAGGGTCTAACAAGAATGTCTCTTTACACAATTGATTTAATTCTGCAGAAGTTATTGTTGAACCGATAAAGAGAAAATTAATTTGTTGGGCAGTAACAAAGGAGGAATTCCTTACAAGTCCACAAAAACCAGTTGGATCAATGCTGTACGGATTTAGGGAATGGAGGAGGCTGTACGGATTTAGAGGCAATTTCAATGTTTTACAACAATTAAAAGTGTTTCAACAATGTCAATTTTTTCAAAAATTTCGACCTTTTTCAAAAATTTTGATCTCTTTCAAAAATTTCGATCTTTTTCAATTATTTTTTGTTTTTATAATATAAAATATATTTTAGAATAGACAAAAGAAATATAAGAATTGATTGAAACAGATCTATAATTTATTTTACCTTTACATCATCCCATATTCAATGCCCAATAAAAATGGCAGTCTCTGAGACCGGTGTTTCTCTTTCCATTATAAAAATCATGTTCCCTTATAAGTGTTAAAAATAGTTTAGTAGATAATAACGCACCTGGCTTCAATTGTAAGTCTGACAACTTGCTTTCGAAAAACTCACAGATTGAAAGATACATGGTTTCTAAGATCAAACGAAGGCAGTTGATCTCTTTGCAAAACATTACAATTTGCTACATATGTGATAAAATAACTTTTCAACTATGTGTTTGTTCCTTGTTGAATTCTTTGCTTTCAAACACGTTGAAGTAATGTTTTGATATCATTTTTTAAATATGTATTTACAAAAATAAAAATCATTTATGTTACAAAGCAATTTTTGTAAAAACATTTTATAGTGAGAAGTAGAATTATCCAATTGTGCTTATGAAGACTAGATTTAACATATATATAAACAAATAGTGAATAGCTGATTTGACTGCAATGGATCAGTTTCAGGTGTTTCAGCAAAAAGCAGCGTCTCATAAGAGCCAGTGGTATTGGGGGACAAGTAGATTTCACGGTTTCTGTATTACATCAGTTTCCCAAAACGCAAATGCAGGCCTCCAGAGAATTGAAGAGAACAGCACAATTCACTCTGTTCACTTTTCTGGCAAAATAAACATTACAAATATTAAATTTCCTAAAAACTTAAAATTGTTTTGCAATTAAATTATGACCACAATCTCACTAAAACGACACAGGTACAGAAAATTAATCGCTTCTTGTAACCTTGTACCTTTTTCAGTTTTCTATCCTTTTCTCCAATTTTGTTAAGATGTTGAGGTTGAGGATCTTGTTTCTCCAATTGAATTGCAATTTTTCAACACAATTGCAATACAATTTTGTAAATCTACCTTAGCTTTTTCAACATCCAATATTAGAATGAAGAGCCAGTCATCCTCTTCAACTAGACCAGTGGTTCCCATTTGAACTTACTGCCCTCTACTTTTCCACTTCTTATTTACTACAGACCATTTTCAATACTTTTCCTGAGTTCACGGCAAAATCATTAAAAATGAGTCAGATAGATAGTTTTGAAGGAAAGGTGCTTTTGCTTGTGCTTGTAAAATTGTTCTTAGGGATAAAGAAATGTTAAAAAACATCAAAAGAAAGAAAATACAAAATTTAAAATTTTCCAACTTTTAATGAAGTGAGATGAAGTTTAATAAAGTGAAATTATTCTCTTTCACCAACGTGACCAAGCATGACTGTGATCCCAGCATACCTGGAACATCAGCAAACAAAATTAAGAAAGATTTCCCATCTGAGTTCATGCTTTTCAAAATAATTTGTAATTATTTTTATGACATCTTTCCCTTTTGTAATATTTCCCAGTTCATGTAATGTAAGTAAAAATCCTCTTGAATCATGTCGTTTTCACTTAAAAATTGAACAGCACTTGTTTTCGGGAACCTTTTGAAACGTTTATACTTTTCTCACATAGGGAGACATTTCCTCACAGCTCACAAGCTGCTCTTCAATGTACATTTCATTTTTCCAATTCTCACCTTCAGAAAGTTGTTTGATGATGAAATTGCAAGCATTTTCTTGCAGTTTCCTTGCCCCAAACTTTTTCAGTGACTTTCAAAATCATCTTTCATGTGTTAGGCATTATGATTCATATGTTGGGCATTATCCTCCAACCAAAGGGCTTATTCTGCCAGAAATGGAAGTCTCTCTTTCTTCATTCACAACAGACGTGCAGTCCACAACCTTTTAATTCATGTTAGTAATGAGATTAAAGTCAGCAATGTTTCTATTGTTTGTGATCAGACTTTCTATATCCTGCTACACTTCTAAGGAAGTGTCTTTTATTTCCCTAGAGCCTACCCTAGTCGTTTTAGTTCATTACCCAACCATCATTTCTATGCAGGAAAGTTGGTTCAGGCATTAAAAAAATTGAAGTGTAACCTTTCAAACTTTTCTCACTGATACCTATGTCTGATTGTTCCATTTAAATAATTAAATTTATCACAATAAATGGTTTAAAAGTTTCCTTGACAATAATATTTTTAGACAATGTATGCAATTGCAAGGTCCAATGAGATACAGAGGCCACCTTTTCAGAAGTTTCATTTCTTGGATTTTGAGTGGCCATTTTAAATTTTGTTAAAGATAACTATGCCCATTTTCACCAGTTTATCTTATGAAACAGTACAAAAGCAATTAATTTAAATAATGACCTATTCCGTAGAATACTTCAAACTCCTTTGTGGACCACCTGATGGGAACCACTGAACTAGAATTTGGATGAACATGTTTAATTTCCTTGACATGCATTGACAATATTTCATGAGCTCTCTCACTTATGAGGCTTCTTCAGGTTATCCAACATTATATTCTTCTTCTTCTTTGCCTTCTTCGGCCAAATCGTAAGCTGCAAAATACACTGCAGTATTTTCATCAACCCTCTGAAAGGTTATCTTTTGAAGAGAACTCATACGAATTTCTAATAAAACACTTATCTACTCAATGTAGGTCAAAACTAGTGCCTTAACAAAAGTCAAACACACTCCCAGAAACAAGATCAGTTTTGAGCCATGAGAAGTCTTAGACCTTCTGCATTATCATCAGTACTCTGAACTGTAGTTAAGTAGGAACTACTCCTAAAGACTTGTAGAAGAGTCATGGCTGTCATTATCAAGCAAAAGAATCCCTTTTTCAGCAAAAGGAACATTTCTTTACATACATAACATTTTGACCTTCAAATAACTTTTGGGGGTAATTAAGTAATGGCCACAATCTGACTAAAATAGCATAGACACAGGAGACAGCTCACATGGATTATATTTTCCAGCTTCCCATTTTCAGTTAATATATTAATGAGAATCTCATTTATTTCACTAGAACTTTGATAATCTTTTGAAAAACTGCCTATGCCCACATAACAGATTAGAATAATGACATTGTCTCTTACTTCAACTTGAGGATGAGAGCATTAGAAATAATTACATTTTCTTGGTTTGTTTGGACAAATTTTCATGAGTTTTCTTCCTGACTTATGTGCCCTAATAGAAACCAGCATAATTTTCTTCTCTTTATCCTGCTCACCTTCTTCAGTAGTTATCAGCATACTGTTTTGCTGTCTCCTCTATAATTCTTTGGAGGTATTCCTCATTATTTGGAGAACCTGTGGAAATGACTATCAAAATTCATAACTGCTCAAATTCTGCCAAAAATCAATCTCACTCTTTTGTTATATCAATCAAATCTATTTATCCCTACCACACTTCGATAATAGTTCATTAGTTTTTATAAAAGAGGTTTTTGTAACAATTATAATAATTTAATTTTTGTTATTACATTAAAAAGAACTTTTATTGAAACATTACTTTGGGGTGCTTAAACACACAGAATTCAACAAACATCAAAACCTTGAATAAAAAGTAATTTTATTCTGTTGAAAAAAAATTTTCATTTCTCTTGAATATATCAATTTTCTGAATTGTGTGTGAATAACACATTTTTTTTATCTCTATTTTTCTCAAGCAACCCGTAAAAATTGAAGACAAGTATATTCTCTACAAAAGAAAATAAATACCTGCTTTGATTTTGAACTGCTCTAATTTTCCAGTGGAAAAAAATAAAAAAGATTTTAAGCAAAATGGCAATATTTTTAATATTTTAAGGCTGTTGAGACATGTCTTCATCATTATCCTACACAAGATGAAACTTGGACAATTTCATTTTTTCACATAAGGGCAACTTTTTAGTGGCAGTTTTGTCAAATAAATACCCAATATTGATTTCTTCTGACCCCTCTACATGCATGCTCTTTACTTCAACTATAATCAAATTAAATTTTACAGTTTGAAAATCAAAATTCATGAAAATTTCTGAGGTATGGAGGATGTAAAAGAGGATATACAAAACTGCACATTTGAAAAGTCTAAAAATAAAAAGAGCAAGTGAAAAGGAGACTTTCATCACTTTTCAGTGCATATGAACAACCATTTAAACACCACATTTAAAATTATTTTGAGTTTTTTAAAATATAGTACAAATTTCATAAACTTAACCCAAAAGTTTCCCCAAGTTGAAGTATTTCAATCAAACTCCCAAGGTTTTGAAAGCAGATGAAAGGAACTTTTAATTTGGAAAATATCTTATTCCACTTTCAACCCAAGCAATTAATAACAAATAACTTTAAAAAAAAAAGCTTAAAAGCTGGAGGAAAAATTAGAATTTTTATGTATCCAGAACTCTAGAACAAGCATTTTTGTCATGATGTAACACATGCACTCTCTGAACTCTACACAACAAAACAAAAACATATACACATGCCATAAACAGGAAATTTACATGAAGGAAACACTGAGAAATGAAGATTTAATACAAGAGCATAATGAGAAAAATATCACTAACAAATACATGAAGTCCACTAAAAAAGATAGGAAAAATCAGTTGAAAGACTGTTTCCGTAAAATAAAACAAATAAGATAATATTACCTGGTGGTGGTCTGGGAGGAGCAACATTCTGACCCACCACAGATCCATTGGTGAGAGGTTGTGCAATTCCCACAGGAACAGAAGTTGGCACATTTGTGGGCATTACCATGGCAGTAACTAACGGTGCAGATGGAGGGATACCATGTGGCATAGCTGTAGGAACAACAGGAGGCACACCTGCTGTTACACCCATTGGTGCTGCTGTAACTGTTGTTGGTGCCACCGATGCCATGCTTAAGGAAGGACCCATAGGCCGTGCAATACCCACAGCAGCAGGAGGAACATTGGGAGCCATTCCCATTGCCATGGACATGGGAGGGATTGCTGCTTGGGGAGCTATAAGAGGTGGGTTCATAGCAGCATTGGGTAACCCTACTAGTGGAACTGCAGGCACCACAGGAGGAACACTCTGTAGCAGAGTACTGTTAATTAAGTTTCCTGAAACTGGACAGATTCACAATGGTAACAGGACACTAAAAGAAAAAAAAAGTGAAGAATTGGTAAATCGCAATAAAACTTACCACTTGGAGGACTAGTGACCTGCTGCAAAAAACTAGGAGGGAGTGCTTTTGGTAATTCAAATCCACGCAGTTTCAAATTTATCAGCTTACATGCAATGCTAAACTCATTTATGTTCATTTTACCATCAGCATCAGTGTCGGCCAATGACCTGGTAAAAACAAGCTATCAGCAATAAAGTCATCAGTTTCTTTTTCTACAATAAATATTCAAACTACGCACCATATGTGGCCCAACACAGCAGGTGGCAACTGGGATTGTAGAAGAAAACCTTTGGCTTGTTCCCCAGTAACAATTCCATTGACTGGACGTAATGATTTAAACTGCTCTTCATAGCGAGCTCTCTCTCGTGGTTGGATTACCCAAGGGTCAGCAGGTACTGTTGAACAAAACATTTCTCATGCATACAACATTACTCCAAGATACCTAAACTATTTTATTTTAATCAGAGCAAAGTAACCAGAAGGTAAGAACTTCATAGGAAATTCAACATTTGAAGGAGTCATTGAAAATGTCACAAGCCACAATTCTTAGTTATATAAGTTTAGTACCATTAATTATGCTTTTTGGGTAAACTTCTTTCTATTCAATATTTTTCATTTTCTGGTCAAATTGCCAGATAACCACAGACTAATTTTCTAGCTCCAGCAATGATTTACATGTGTCCCCCAAACATTAACCCTTGCTGACAAGATTGCTTTTTCTTTCTTTTCTAAAGAATTCTGACTAGCTTGAATTTATAAATTTTACAATTTGTGGCCAGTTGTAATTTTGAGAGAAGCTTCCCCCTCTGAATTGTATACGTAGAAGGAACTATGTTTGTACAGACGTGTTCAAATCATTAGACTAAAGACATTTTCTGCAAAATATTTGCATTTATTGCAAGATTACGTCTGTGTACATGTTACATTGATACGATTAATAATAGGTGTCCATGCCTTTATTCTCAATCAACAACTTTATCCTGTTGGGCATGATTTTTACCAATTGTCACATGAGTTTTTAATTTCATTGTTGCGGTACCAAATTTCCTCTAGTTGGTGCACGAGTTCTTGTTTGGTAGTTATTTATATTTCCTTATCCTTTGCTTAATAGTACCCCATCAATTTTCTAAGGGGTTCATATCAGGGCTATTTCCTGGCCAGGGTAACACTTTCAACTGCTTTTCTTCCAAATATTTTGAGACCCTTTTGGCTTTGTGGCATGGTGCTCCATCACGCATTAAAATGGCATCTTCATTAGGGAAACACTCTCTAATTTGGGAAAATAGTTCCTTTTCAAGGATTTTTTTGTATTAATCTTGCCTCACTGTCCCTTCGACAATGTGCAATCTATCAGGACCTTTCACAGACATCATACTCCATACCATAACGGATGTTGGATGCTTCATAAATTGTTGCATGCATTCACACTTGAAAGCTTCTATTGGTCTCCTACAAACATACTGACTTCTTTCTGCCACCACAGTGAATACAGATTCGTCGCTGAAGCATTCCTGAAGGATCTTAGAGAATACCAAATTAAATAAATAATTTTTTTGCAAAAAATTCTGACCTAGCACAGACCTCAACAACTTGAAAATTAAAATGTGCATTTATTGTATACCAATAAAGCATCACAATCTGCAACATAAAATTTTATTTTGCAATACATTTCCCCTATAATTTTGCCCAGTCCCCACTCATCCATTTTAAATGTTTGGCCCATTGTAGTCTCTTGTGATTCATTGATGGAGTGATTTTCTGTTTTTTCTTTGATCGGTATGCATTTAAACCTTATTCACACAACCTCCTCCTCACTGTCACAGGAGACACAGCAACCCCAAAACCTATCAGCTAATGACTCAAGTCATGGGACATTAGTTTACGGTTCAATGTTGCCATCATCATCAGTTTTCTTATTGTTCTAGAACCGATTTTTCTCTTACATCCACATTTTCCTGCTCTCTTTGGCTTGGATTCACTACTTTCCGGCTTTGAGATTTTGATTCTGCTAACGGTTTTCTGCGATATTTTCATTCTGTTAGCAATTTCCTGCTGTGTACAACAGTTTTCAGCAGTAAGTACTGCCACAACAGCAGTTTTCTAAAGTGAAATGTCTTTTTTCTTTCCAACAACCTTACTTTACACTGCACTCTTCAATATTTCTCCCCACATTAATTATAATCAAGTTCTCAGACCTTATAGTGTCAACAGAATGTAGCAAGAGGTATGGAAAATGAAAGCCAAACTGAATGTTGCTATAGGAACTTCCAATCACACTGTAGAAAGAATTGCAAAGCACATGTACCGCAAGCTTACACTAACACACTTAGGAGGGAAACTGACAAATGTTGCCAACAGTGAAAAAATAAATTGATTTGGGAGTTCCCTGAAAGAGAAATTTCTTAAAAGCAATCAAGGATGAGGTAATTAGTAAAAACAATCTGATATTAAGCATTTCTCTTCTATTTTTATATCATTGAACCTAGGAACATTAAAAATACGTTCTTTAGTCTAATAATTTGAACATGTCGGTAAGTCTTTTAGCAGAAAAGGGTGCTTTGTCAGGACATACACAAGTGTACGGGATCTGACCTAGTTTTTGCCACTCCATGAGCTCTTTTCAAATAAAAGGCTCTTTCTCTCCTAGTGATTGGTGTGGCCAAGTTACTTTTGTTTCATATCCCCAAATTTGCATAATTTTTGCCTTGAATAATTTTATGGAAGTGTTAAGTAATAGCGTTCAGATGTTTTCCATCATTTCTTACACTGTCAGATTAAGCCGTAATATCAAAAATGGAATGACCCAGCAAGACCATTACGTACTGTGGAAGTTTCAAAGTGAATAAACATCATGCCATACATTTAACATCTTTGAAAATAAATGCTTAGTTAAACCTTTGTGGAATACACACATTTACATGATTATTGAAAAAAGTTCAAAATTTTTCAAATTTGCTTATTCATCTATTGCTTTATGTAATTTGCATGTGTAGAGCAAAGCTTCTTACTCTCACAACCAATACTGCAGAGATCCAAAGAAATCATCTAACAACAGTGGATCACTTTTCTTTCCGCTCAAGAACAAATAGAACAGCAAACTTCAGTTCCCCAAAACATTTTTTTAACCTAATAAATAAAATAAATTACCCATTACTATAAGGTATTACATTTCATTATGGGTTAAATTGACTATCTCAAATCTGTGTGACTTATGATTATCCTGCACTGACCTCTTCCTATATATTAAGTGTGGAGTCATTAAAACTTAAATAAAATAAGGCTTTTGTGCATCATCATCTTTAATTTTAACGCAACATACTAATTCAACCAATACAACTACACTATGTTTGTTAATGATATTAACATTTGAATTTCAGTACAAGGAAATTTACAGAAGTACTTCACGATGTTTTGCTTCTGAAGATAACATACACACAAATTAAGTTTTCATCCAATCTCTTGTGACTTACACTTAACAGATTTTGTTAATACAACTGATAAGTATGATAAATTTGTTGTATTAAACATGAACTGCCAAGCAAATAGTTTGCATTGTAAATGATATGAAATGACTCGAGTTTAACAAAATTGTTTGTGTTCAACTTCTCCAAATGTTTAAATCTAGAATTATATACTACATTAGTCATTAATTACAATTAAAATTATTCAGACTCGAAATTCATTTCTTACCTGCAGGAGAAGCCATGATGCCAAGTTTAGGAGAATCTGCACAAAAAATAACTGTTTTAATCAAACTATTATTAGATAAAATTTAGATAAACATATTTCCTACCATATCTCAGATTACAGCCTTTCCTTGCATTGAAAATTAAATAAATGATAATCGTCAATTATTAATCTTTGACACTAAGTAAATATTCACAAATGATTTATTTTCCTAAGAAAATGCCAATACACTTTTCTTTCAATAACATACGCCTCATTTGTTATGATATTATTTTACTGTACTCAAATTTTGTCTTTTGTGAACAATTTAATTGCCTGTCACTTCAAATCCAAAGTATCTGAAGGTAGATGCATAAAAATATGTATATATTTCTGATTAATTGTCCATTATAGTTATTAGGCACCAGGAATTCCTCTCACAATTTTGAAATATGAAATTACGAAAAACACTTTACAAAAACCACAAAACTCGACACAGCACTAGAATTGCTCCAATGACCTACTGTATGTATACAGAAAACATTTACATGAAATGTTGCTAAACTTACAATTACCTTCAACTTTCTCCGCTCAGGTTACAGTATTGAAGAACATTACTCAATTAACACAAGAGAATTAGATGGTGAAACATTATTAAATGGGTATTACGCTCACTCCGCACTTCAATACATTCCTAACTCCACCCGAGAACACCCGCTACCTTCTGACATTACGGACATGTACGTCACTCAAATCGATACGCGAACATCCATGAAAACCCATTTTCTACTTCTAAGTATTTAATATTATAAATATATGCTAAAAATTTAAAATTCTTTAAAATATCCAATTTCAACTAATATTATTCCAATTCTGTATCAAATAAAATAAACATGCTTCCACAATTTTCATTTTGTCCATTTCCAGCACGGCACTTCCGGGGCGTCAAAAGTCCGATCGTCCTATTTGAAGGGCGCATGCGCGCAAGTCATTGAATTTCTGTAGATATGTGAGTCAAAAATGAAGACTAGTTCATCGAGTGAGTAATAGTTTTGAGGATTAAGAGCATGAATCACCACAAAATATGAATTTGTGAGAATAGAAAAGATCGTACCGTACCTACTTGTGCATGAACGTATTTTTATTATTTTGTTAGTTGTATCATGAGTTTGTCATGCAATTACGAACATTTCAGCGTCACTGTTAATTTTCTGTATCCGAAATACTTTTTCCTCAAAATAGTCCTTGTTGACTGTCATATGTCTTAAATAAATGAGTTATCTTGATACCTTTCGGCACATTTAGTGCTCTCTGTACCTATCAATGTAAGTATGTTATTTAAATTGTTCCCCATGACTTAGGATTTTCATTTTGATTCTTATCACTATCCTCTGAACTTAGGTCATTTTAAGAAAATTCACGCCGACTGTAAGGACTGGTCACTGCATCTTTCTCAATGTGCGGGAGAGGGGGCGCCTTGGCGAGTTGATCAGAAAGGTTGGTCTTGCGGGTGGTAGGGGGTGCCGTCCCGTGCGCTCGTGTTTCTTGCCTCAGTGCGCGACTGACTACGGTAGCAGCCACGCTGAGCTACTTCTCTGTTTACAAATATACGACGATTTTTTTCAGGTGAGCAATTCATTACTAACAGATCGTCAAAAATGTTTTTGATAGAGACAGGAGTACACTGACATGCTTGTGCCCTATGTGTGCCTAAATAAAGCAAAAGCTGTCGTAATAGAGCTTGCATTAACTCGCTGTTATTTTTGAGTACAGCAGTTCTAATATTGCACATCGTACTGTGCGAGGAGATTGATTTGTAGTTCATTATTAAACTGAAAGGATGTCGTTTTCCGCATCGGAGTAAATCAAGAATAACCAGCTGATGTACCTTAAAAAAATCCATTGACGAATCATGTTAAACTGGAGTCAGGACAAACATATTATAATTTCTCTTTTCATTGTTTTACAATATTCGCCTCAGAAAAACAACAATTGTTTTTTTTTTTTTTTCCTATTCACTTCGGAGTGACATTACAAATTAGGGCACCTTTGACTGTTTGCTGTTTAAAAATATTGTATTTTGGTCGTTTCGAATTGCATTTCCAATTTCGCTAATCTCTAAAGACGAGGACGTGATGTTTTCTTATATAGAATTTAAGTAATTTAACAGAAGCAGGAGTTCAGGACTTGGACCGTGTAATATCGAACTCAGTCCTAATTGAAAATGCATGTTAAATTTCATTACAGGGATTGAAAATGGGAATATTTTAGTATTGCCTAAAACTATTGATTATAATTCTCTGTGCAGGTACGTATATGAGTAAGGACTGTATGTATGTGTTTCCGATCTTTTACATGTATGTACTATACGTTAAGTTGCGATATAGAGAAATATATTTGGATTACATAGTTTATTCTCGTCTCAGCTGATCAGCAAAAGAAGAAACATGCCCGTTGATGGATAAGGTGGCACGCGGTCGCGCGCGAATGTGGGGTGATCGCTCTTCGACCAGTTGCCGGCGGACGCGCCCGCTACTATGTTAAAGAATTGTGCCACGCGTTGAGATACACGTCCTAACTCGTAACTGTGGAGTCAAAAGTAGCGCAGCATTTCTTTTCCAGTACTTGTTAATTTTCGAAAAAAATGGATGACCGGTTTATGATAAAATTTATAAGCTTTTGTATTATTCGTAAACGATAATAATAATAATAATAATAATAATAATAACAACAATAATAATACAAACTTTTATAGAAAGAGATAAGGTTATATTTTCATTTTTTATAAAACTAATACGGAACTTGCACTATTATTAATCCTTTAATTCACGACTAAAGATGTTTTGTGTTGGTTGATTATAATGTCTACTCTGGGCTGCAACCAGCTTCGTCAGGAGCAGATCTAGGGACTATCTATGCCTCTACAATATTTTGTGTAAAATGTGGGCTGTTTCAAATAAAGCAACGCCTTGCACTTCCTAGTCTTAAATGACTTGACAGTTTAGTCAAGTTCTTACACAAATTTTGCGGAACAAATCCCAGAGCTCCAATAACTAACTGAACGACCTGTGCTTTTACGCCCCACATTCGGCTGATCTCGATTTCCAAGCTCTTGTAATTAAGGGAAGAGGGTACCTTGAAATGGGTGAAATTATCGATTTTTTGTTAAATAGTTCAAACATTGCTCTTTCCAAATATATTCACATTTTTCTTTTGAGACGTCTGGAAGTCCCATTAATTCCTATTTAAATGTCCTAGTGCGCTTGAGTCACGCCCCCTTTTCTGACTCTACATACAATTATGGCTATTTTTACTTTCTCGCACTTACTAACGAAAGAAGAGGATTGTAATCATGCGCTGGAAAACGGCGAATTTTCGGCACAAAAACCATTGCCAGGCCCTGGTAAGGAAGAAGTGGAAACATCCAGTTTTTTTTTTTTTTTTTTTTTTTTTTTACCATTTGTTGCGTGATGACGCAACGCGTCTCTTAAGCCCTTATGGGCGTTGAGCGCAAGTCGATCGGAGTAATCCTCCATTAACATCAGCGCTGTACCTATTTCATCATATCACTTAACATCAGCGCTCTCTATATTTGAGTCACGTCTCGTCTGTCAATTGTCAAGAGGGCCGCCAGGTAGCATCTCCGCGTACGCGCCTCACACCGCGCGCCCCTGCGTCACTACCCAGCGGCCAGAAGTGGGAAGGAATAAGGAAGGGGGTAAGGTTTAGGACACTTCACAAAGGTTGGACTAGCCCTTGCGAAGCAGCCGAACTCGTTTTGTCGGAACAAATTTCACATGATATCGACGGGAATCGAACCCGGACCTCAGTGGTAAAAGGCGAGCGACTTTGCTCTGAGCCACGAGACAATGTTTCTAAATATAGAAAAAAATTCCACTAACACATGGTGATTGGGGGGCACTTTACATGAAGTTCCTCAGACACTTTCAAAGAAGATACAGATTTTTGTCTCAGATAAAGCCTGTTGTACAAAATTAGCATTTTAAAAAAGGTCGTGTACAATGTTTTGAAAAAAACGAGTAGTTTTTCAAAAATGCAAACTTTGTAGTTCTTTTTACCAGAAAATATTTGAGTTTTCGAAAAACATCATTAGGTGTCACTTGACATACATCAACTCACAAATACAATAGTGCTTACAACTTGCTGGAAATGTGCATTTTATCGGTGTGTGAGATCTTTTCAAAAAAATTACATTTGTGTAATTTCTGAAAAAACGAAAAAATACCCCAAAATGAACATTACGTCATAATAAAGAGCGCAATTTGCACTATCCGTTCGAAAACTTTAAAGAAAAAATTTGGAGCCATTTATGAGAAAATGGCGTTTGAGCGTTTCTGAAAATGCGGAATTTTGAGATAGTTTTCACAAAAATGGTTGAGTTTTCGAGAAACTTTACTCAACATTATTTAAAGCACATGTACTCATTAATATAATAATGTGAACAAATCGCCGCCAATGTAAATAGTAACGACGTGAGCGACATGTCAAAAAAATTACATTTTTGTAATTTTTGAAAAAAACGAAGAATAGATCAATACGGCGTTTATGTCATCTCATAAGAGTTCACTAGGCCCTATCCTTATTAACATTTTAAAGAAAACATTTGGAGCCGTTTTTGAGAAAATCTTGTTTTTGTAATTTTTTAAAATAGCACATATTGCACGTAATACTGCGCGAAATTAGTAAAATTATGAAAAAGTGTACATGACCCGAAAGAAAACGAATTTTGGAGAACAAATTTCATTTGAAAAATCTGTATCTTCAATTTTGTAGTTGAAGGAAGACGCCAAAAATATTTTGAAAAATTTTCAGTTTTTGAAAAATCAGTGTTCTACGAACACGAAACCTTTGCCATACACTTAAACGACCTTCAGACTATACAACAACAAAATTTAGTGAAAATTGTTAGCGTCATTGTTTTGAAAATTTTGAAAATGCCCCAGGGGCTTCATGTAAAGTACCCCCCAAAATTGAAGGATGGTTCAGATTCAAGGGGCCACGAGATCAGTCACGTCGATCGGCGAATATCAATTTTGGAGAAAATCGGCTGAACAGTTTAGTTGCTAGCGTTGCTCACAGACATTTTGCTTTGAATTGTTTTTTCGGTATCTAGGACCCACAAAACAGGGATTCTGGCTGCACCGCGTGTTAGTTTTTTTACCCCTTCATTTAGCAACTGGATGTATCCACATTTTTGGTAGCAGGGTCCAGCAATGAACTTTTCTTGCCGAAAATCCGCCGTCTTTTCGCGCAGCATTACATTACTTTCCCCATACAACGTATATACTCCATATACGTATGCGGAGTATATGGGAAAGTAAAAATAAGGTTTGTCCAAAAACGCTGAAAAAATTACGACAAAAGTTGTGATTGAAAAAAAAACGAATTATTTTTTTATAAACTCAAAAAATGTCAAAATAATTAAAAAAAAGCTATACCTTTAAGTGTGCGATATATTAAAAAAATTCCATTTAACTATTTTCTAGAAAAGGTACATCAGTAACAATTTCAACATGGCACAGCAACAGCTACGTGTAGACACGATTTTTTTCTCCAAATCCTAAATAACAATATCCGATTTGTTTGTCGCTATCGTGCGATCAGTTTGAATTTCTTGGTTGTACAAAACTGTACACATTCCAACAGACATCACCGGTTTTGGTTAGTGTTCGTATCACTTGGAGCATGTGATTGGAACTTTGAGGCCGGTCAAGATCCGCCAGTGGAGGTAACTACATATCCTGTCGTATCTTTTCAAGTATTCGGTCTTTGCTAGAATTGCGTAAGGTGAGACGACATGAACAATGGTTTCAACTTGCTCCTGGTAAATGTGGCATTTATCATCTTGGGAAATTTTGAGAACCGCTTTATCGTAATGTGTTCTCAATGCTTGACCTTGGGCAGCTATTAAAACTTCAGATTCTGGCTTCATCGTTTTCCTTTTAAGCCATATAAATGATCTTTATTGATATGCACCGTGTTCATTCTTTTTAGACTTTGTCCTTGGAGTGGTTTGTCTACCCACGATTTCTTTAACATTTTTAGTGTCTACATTTCATGTAAACTACGAGGCATCAGAAGTTCAGTGTCTGTATTATTCTGCGTTTCTTGCATAGTCTTGTTCACACTGCTTCTTGCTAGACTTACAATGCGTCTGTTTCCCATTCTTCGGTCAGATTTCATGACCTTCCTCGTATAGTGGGATTTTTCTAACTCTGCCTCTCAAGCCCCTATGGCCACGATGGAATACCACAGGATATTTCGCGCTTTTCTCGGTCTTGCCGGTAGAAGTCGCATCATCGTAAGCACTGCTTGATCGGTTGCGATCATGCGAAATCCCGTGACATATTCCAACGCGAAGACTCCTTCAGCGTGATGCATTGTAAGCAGTTTTCTATTTTTTCAATGTTCGATTCGAATTCATCCCGATTCGAATTTCTTGCTCAGAACAGTCCACAAGTCCGAAAATGTATTCGACTACACACACCGCCTCAAGTCTCACTTTTCTATAATACTCCCTGCGAATTCTCTCTTTCATTGTGTCGTTTGAGATGGTCTCACATTCTTCATTGCCCAGATATTGGAAATTTTACCTGGCTCATTATCTTGAGTCACAGTGTGCATATCAATTTCAATGTTCTCTGACGTCATTTTCCGTCTTTTTAAGGTCATTTTTGTACACTTGTCAAGACCAAACTTCATACAGATGTCATTGCTAACATCATTGAGGACAGTATTTGGGAGAAAATAGATTCATTCTTAGTTGCTGTTGTTGTTATTATTATTCCACTACATTATGACTAAAGATGTTATGAGTCGGCTGAAAACAAAATCTACTCCAGGTTGCAACCAGCTACCTAAGGAGCAGATCTAGGGACTGTCGGTGCCTCTACAATACTTAAAATGTGGGCTATTCCAAATAAAGCGATTTCTTGCACTTCCCAGTCTTTTGAATTGCCTGGGAGTTTAAACAAGTTCTTCCAAAAAGTTTGCGGAACAAATCCCAGAGCTCCGATAACAATCGGGATGACCTTTGCTTTTACGCCACACATTCGGCTGATCACGATTTCCAAACTCTGGTATTTAAGACGTTTCTCTGCCTCCTTGGTAACGACGTTTTGATCGCAAGGTACAGCAACATCGACAAGTAAACACGATTTGTTCTCCAAATCCCGGATAACTATGTCCGGTTTGTTTGCCGCTATCGTGCGATCAGTTTGAATTTGTTGGTCGTACAATATCATACACAATCCAATAGATGTCACCGGCTTTGGTGAGTCTTCGTACCACTTGGGGCTTGTGTTTGGAACTTCGAGGGCGGTACAGATCTCCCAGTGGAGGTAACTACACACCCTGTCGTGACTTTTTAAGTATTCCATCTTTGCTAGGATTGGACAAGCCGAGACAATATGATCAATGATTTCTACGTGTTCCTGGCAAATGCGGCATTTATCATGTTCGGACATTTTGAGAACCGCTTTATCATAATGTCGTGTTCTTAAGGCCTGATCTTGGGCAGCTATTACAAGTGCTTCCGATTTTGGCTTCATTCTTCCCCTTTTAAGCCACATAAATGATTGATCTTTATTGATCTGTGCTTTGTCCATTCGTTTCAAATATTGTCTGTGGAGTGGTTTGTCTCTCCACGATTTCTTTAACATTTTTTGTGCCTCACATTTCATGTTAAGAAACATCAGAAGTTCAATGTCTCCATCATTCTGCGTGTCTTGCATACTCTTGTTCGCAATGATTTTTACTACACTTACAATGCTTGTTTCCCATTCTTTGGTCAGATTTCATGACCTGCCTCATTAGAGGGTCATCTTGATGGCTGACTACATACTTTCCCATCCCGACTATTGCGTTGTGCCAGGAGGCCAAAATTTGTCTGAAGACTCTTCCTCTTTCCTTACGTGACACATAAAGTCTATGTACATCAGCTCGAGGGTGGGAAACATGATGCATTGTTAGCGTTTTTCTGTTTTTTCGATCCATGATGCGAAATTCTTGCTCAGTCCAGTCCACTAGTCCGCAAATGTATTCGGCTACAGGCACCGCCAAACTACTTATTGCTGATATTTTATTCCTGGAGTTCAGAGCGGACTGCAGGACCAATCTCACTCATCTGTAATATTCCCTGCGAATTCTCTCTTTCATTGTCGTTCGAGATGGTCTCACATTCTTCATTTCCCAGATATTTGTTGGTTATATCTGGCTCAAGATCTTGAATCACAGTGTGCGTATCAATTTCAATGTTCTCAGACGTTGTGAGTTTCCCTCTTTTTATATTGATTTTTGCACTCTTGTCAAGAACAAACTTCATTCAGATGTCATTGCTAAAGTCATTCATGACATACAGCATTTGGAAGAGAATCGCTTCATTCTTGGCAAACACTTTAAGATCATCCATGTGAAACAAATGTGATACTGGTCTTTCATCACTATGGAGCTTGTAACCAAAGTCAGCTGGCGACAACTGTCTAGATAGTGGGATCAGACTAATGCAAAACAGCAGAGGGGATAGTGAATCTCCTTTAAAAATACCTCTGTTGATCTGAATACTTCTGGTTTCTACTGCTTCCTTTCCGCTGTGTATTAGTAACCTGGTACTCCACGACTTCATACTAGTCTTCATACTAGCCATTCAATAAGTCTAGGATGAAATCGATAGATCTCCAGGGTCTTCAAAATCCAATCGTGTCGTACAGTATCAAAGGTCTTTTGGTAGTCAATCCAAGCCATGCTCAAATTACATTCTCGTTTCTTTACATCATTCAAGATTACTTTATTCAGTAGCAAGATTTTATTGGTGCCATAAGAACCTTTACGACATCCTTTTTGTTCAGCTAGCATCAGATGATTCTTCTCTAGATGTATGTATATTTTGTCAGCTATGGCAGCAGTTATAACTTTATACAGCACTGACAGACAAGTGATTGGCCTGTAGTTCTTCGCCAAAGAGCTGTCTCCCGCTTTGGGTGGCAAATACGTGATGCCACGTGTGAGCCATTCCGGGAGTTCCTTTGGGTTTTCTAAAATGTTATTAACAGTCTTTGCTAGATGAGAATGTATTGCTGTTAATTTCTTAATCCAATAAATCTGGATCTTATCAATCCCGGGCGATTTCCAGTTTCCCATGTTCTTAATGCTTGGAAGAGGTCTTCTTCCGAGAATTCGTGAACATGTTCCACTGTTTCCACAAGTTCATCGGCAGCATCAACTTCAGATTGAAGCCAAGATGCGTCTTTGTTGTAGGATCTACTCTCCTCCCAGATTCCTGCCCAAAATGCTTCGACGTCGTCTTTTGAAGGAGTGACAGCATTGCCATTCAGTTTTTGAGTCTGATTGTGATAGAATATCTTCGCGTCTGTTTGAAACAACCGGTTCTGTACACGGAAATCTATTCTACGTTTCTACCGTCTAATTCGTTGAGCCGCTGCTTGAATTTTCTCTTTTAGCTTCTCAACTACCATTAGCCTGCTTGTGTCATTTTAAATTTAGTATTTTTGTTCAACATTGAATATCTTTTGTTGAACTTTAGTGGCGTGCTTTGATTTAGAAGATACCTCAGTTAAGAGTGATATTTTACTCCGAGTGTCGGCTATCCGTTTCATAATTCTCTTCGTTCATGAGGGTACAGGACTGTTTACTTTTTGTTGTCGGCCGTCGGTGTTTTTGGCTGGCCCCAGAATTATCTGAGATACCAGATATCCAGTTGCATTCACATTGTGATTGATTTCAGTAATATCTAGATCTCTACCTGGGGACTGTACCACTTCATTGAAGACCGAATTGGCTGTCTCTATCACTCTCTTAGCTTTGGAATTTTCTTATATTCTCCTCAACGGTGCACAAGATTCAAATGGAAGTTGACAAACTCTTTCTATGTCACGTCGGAGGAGATTCCGCATCATGTCCTTGTCGTGTAATTCATTGCCAGATGAATTTTCACCACTGACGTGTCTTTCATTGGAAAGAGATGAACCTTCAACAGGTCCATCGTTTTCAAGTTCTACATGTTCGTCATGTGAGTAGTTGATCGAAGATTATTCTCCACATTTCTCTGAATGTCAGCAAGTTGTTCTGCTGTGAAGCTTCCACTGCTAAGAATGTATCGTCGTCAGGGTTGGGCAAAATACTTGAAAAATGTATTTCAGATACAAAATACAAAATACTGCGCCGAAAGTATTTTAGATACCAAATACAAAATACTTTCATAGAAGTATTTTAGATACAAAATACAAAATAGTATTTTAAAATACTTTTGAAAATACAAAATACTACCGACGGTGTTTTACACATAATATCTTCTATCCTATTTTTTCTCTTTTAAACAATCATTTACGTTCAATAAAAGATCACATCACATTAAAAATTTTATTATTAAAAATATATAACATTCTTTATACAAAAATGTTTCAAATGAAATTTGCAACCCATTTCAGATATCCGTATGGGGTCATCCATAAATTACATAACGCTAAAGGGGGAGGGAAGGGGTCTGAGGCAGCGTTATACTGCTTTACATAGAAATAGGGAAGTGCGTTACAAGGGGGGAGGGGGTATTGAAAATACTCGAAATTTGCGTTACGTAATTTATGAACGGCCCCTATCATTTGTGATGTATGATCAAATTTTAAGTCTGAAAGGCATCTTGTCCATGATAAGAGCCGAAAGAATACTTGGAGTTTAAAGATCTCATCATGAGTTCTTGGTAGGTGATAGTTTGGGACAAATATTGTAGGTTATAGACAATTAACCAAGATGCCTTTCAGACTTAAAGTATGAACATAGTACATCACAAATGATATGGATATCTGATGAACACAGAGGATTTTTGGGTTTTAAAATATGCATTTTAAGTGTCTAAAATAGGTTCTTTCAGCATCTGTTAGGCTTTTTAAATGGTAGAATAGACACTAATAAAACTCGAAACTCACAAGAAAACTCACTTTTTGACCATTTATTATATTTCTCAAAGATAAAAACATAAATTAATATTATGTAGAATCTGTATTGAACATTTTGCGATAATGCTATTTATGAACAAGTTTGTTTATAGTTAGAATTATTCCTACCGTATTTTGCCTCAAAATGAATTACTAATACATTCTCCAAGTTTTCAAGAGAAAATGAATGTTTCTTATCGGTCAAGATCACTTTGCTTTCGGGGAAATTCAATTGCTATTTCTTAGAAACGGAGGCAGCTTCTCCACGAAGTCAGGAAGTAGTGGCGTGGAGACGTTTATCGCTAGATCCTTGTCCGGTATATTCATTTCTCGCTCTCTTACAAACGACAAATAGACAAGGGGACAAAAAGGTACAAGAGGACGAATGCAATTTAGGTTATTAAAAGTAACTTAAAATTAATATCATCCGTGTCTGGTGTGGCAATACCAAAGAAAAAAGGTAAAAGAAGTCATAGACAAAAGAAATTAGGCAAATTAGACTCATTTTAGGTTTTTAAACGTAAAATAGGCACAAATAGGCATCATTATTGAAATAGGTACCCAGGAAACAAATAGATTTTTACCTAAATAAACCATAACGAAATATCCGCTCTTAAAAACACCGCAAGCACAAGTTTTTAATCACTGGGGGCAACTATAGGGCCACGAGGCACACACATGGGCAGCACTCGTTCTGGCACGCGGAGCCTGCTCACCGAGAAATTGAATCGGAGCTCGCGATTACAGCCACGGTGTAAGAAATATATCTTACACCGTGATTACAGCGCTTCTCCGGTTATCTCCGGTTGAGCCGACGGAGGTAAAAAACGTAATCGGAGGAACCGGAGGTCCGGTTGCTCTCGTCCACGTGGCGGGACCCTTTTCATTTACAGCATCAATGTTTGTGACGGATAAAGAAAAAGTATTTTTGTATTTTGAAAATACAAAATACTATCAGAAAGTATTTTCGATACAAATACAAAATACATATTTCAATATGTATTTTCGATACAAAATACAAATTACAAAAGTATCGAAAATACGTAATTTAAATACAAGTATTTTCGATACTGCCCAACTCTGATCGTCGTTGGCTGGCAAGCTTCTTTGAGTCCAGGGTGTATTTCATATCTGAGTTCCGCTCTCTCCATACTTTAAAAACTATTTCTGAGCCCCTATTTTTCGCTTTTGCATAGTAAAAGCACCACATCTCCTCCTTCAATTCATCCCGGGTTCATCTCTGACGATGGCTTCGAGTTACTGCCGGCTCTGGGTCTCTGGGACTAGCATCCGTGGGATGGCCAGTCGTCGACAAGGCGATATTAGCTCGGTTTCTGAGCAGGTATGGGACATTGGTAGAACAAGGCACGTTAAGATTCATTACATTTCTTGTTCTATCCATTTTGCTCATTGGTTTGAATTGAAGATTCGCAGGAAAGTTCGAGTTTACAGATCACATTTAACCCTTGGGTTGTTTCCTGTCATCCGTTACTGCGACCCACAGTGGCCTCGGGACATCCCCCCGCAGGGCCCAGCAAGGGGTCCCACCGATCGCCAGTCGGCATTACTAAACCCTACGGGATTTTCACTGACTGCTGAAGGCAGCCTCCTTCGCTGGTTAATGCAAGGTTCGGGCCTCCACTCTAATCAGTGGCCTGGCGTGCCAACCCAGATTCTCTCCTGTACCCACCATGGGCCGATAACAGGAAGTCCAAAGGTTCATTACCCTTCCCTCTCTACTTACTTCCCACTCTCCTCAAAATGGAGTACTTCTTCGCCTGACCTCTCACCTTCAAGCTATTCAACACGGGAGGCCCTACCGGTAGCTATGCTACCACCAGAGGCGGGATTTCGGATCTTTCATTGGGGGGGCAAATTTGGGCGCTATTGTGAACACGAAAAATTCGTTTATATGAATGGTTTTAATTAATTGTGCTGTAACTAGATACTCTGTATTCAATTTTCTTAATTATTTAATTGATTATTATTGAATGTTATTAATTAGATTAGTTGAACACAGAAGTGACGATCCTCATTGTTATTTGAATGGCCCGAACTGTAAATTCAACGATGCATTTTTCTCAGTGAATGATATATCGAAATATTTTTATTGTTTATTATGATCAAAAATGTTTGTACATAATTGTAGGATACGTATTTTGAAATCTACATTAATAAATTATTTTAATTAAAATGCAATCTTCTGTGCAAGGTGATGATATGAGCCTCCACTTTTATTTCGACTTGTGTGCGCATGTACATTAAACTTTGTCTTATAAAGTTTATTGAAAACTCAAAAGTTTTCTGTAAAAATGAACTCAAATTTCCGCATTTTCAGAAACACTCAAACACCGTTTTCTCAAAAACGGCTCCAAATTTTTTCTTCAAACTTTTTGTACGGATAATGCTAATTGTAGTGTTTTAAATGGCATAAAATTCATTTTGCTGTATTATTTTGTTTCTTCAAAAATTACACAAATGTAATTTTGTTGAAATTTCTCTCATGTCTTTTATATGCACATTATCGCCGATTTGTATATATTATTGCATTTGTGAGTGGCAGATTCACACGACTTCCAATAAAGCTTTTCGAAATCGAAATAATTTTCTGTAAAAAAGAGCTTTTCGCATTAACACATTTGTGAGTGACAGTGCTTGAAACGATTTCCTGTAATGTGTTTCCACATGTCAATGGTTTTCTGTGAAAAACAGCTTCAAATTTTGCATTTACAGTAACGCTTAAACGCCATTTTCGTAAAAACGACACCAAATTTTTCAACGAAAATTTCCGTTTAGGACGAGGTTTTACTCTTCAATAATATTCTTAATGTAGTTTTTTGGTTCTGCCATTAGGAAACCGAAAAATTGAGCAAAGGTGAAAAAATGTTCGGGCGGCGATAGATGGTTGTTGGCATAAGGATGGGACACGACCGAAAAGTTAGCCCCGACCAAAGAAATTAGGAAATTAGCTACTATAAGAAAATCTGTGCCATTCTGTAGCTACATTAGTTCCTTTTTGTTTTGGCTCTAGAACCTTTGGTGGCATCTAAAACAAGAATAGCACGAACACAAGTTGCAGTGTATGTAATACAAGCCAGTTAAAGTTTGGGGCTCATACGTATATATACGCTCGTATATGCACCATAGTTCGGGGCTCATTTTACAACCATCGCCATATTAAAATTCTGCAAACTAAAACCGGTCTATGATAGTTCGAAATTATAGATTGAATGCATAAAAACAACGTTTAAAAAACATATTGTATTTCATTCGTTAAAAATCAGAATCGGTCTAAGCGAACTCAACTCTAATTAAAAGCCAAGACTTTCCTTGCAAAGCTTTAAGAACCGAGAAAACACGAACACCTCTGTTTCACATAAGCTCGCACATACTAGTGAACCACAAAGCTATATTAGCCACAGGAGTTATTAAACTAGTTAAAATTGTTCCTGCTAGAATGTTTGCGATATATGAAAAGATACCAAGGGGGCTCGTATTATAGAAATGGTCACCTTATGGTATTATAAAAATCACCACCTTTAAATCTATCTACATCTAATAAACGGAAAATACTATTTCTTTTTGAGAGTAAAAATTTGAGTGTTATGACTAGACCTCGGAATTTTACTCACAAAAAAGATTTGATTTAAGCACCTAAAATAGGCAACAAAATTACGAAATTAGGCACTAAAATCGACGTTTGAGGCACTTAAAATAAGTTACAGAATGACTAAGCCAAGCAAAAAAATAGACATGAAAAAGTTATATTTCTGGCATATAAAAATTGTCTCAAAAGGATTAAATTAAGCAATTTTTATTATGCCGGAAAAAGTATTTTTACATTTTTTGAAAGAGACCCATTTACTTTTCTTCACATTCATAATTAGCAGTATAGTATGTAATCAATATTTTCTCCAAATTTTCTTCAATAAGGCTGTCTTGTGTATTAAAATAATTTTTAAGGTTGAAAATGACCTTTTTACTGACAGATTTCTAGGAGCAAACAAATTTAGTTACATTTCTCATGCTCACGTCTCCTGGAACTTTCTCACTCGTCCCTTCTTCCCACCCCCCAAAAAACTTGTAACACACGACCCATTTAAACACTGAACAGTATTTTGTGATATACGCCTGTCTGAGAGTAGGCTTTTGAGTGGCCTGTCTGTCGCTTCCCTCGCCTGGACTTCGCAGACGACGCGCTGCGGTGATAAGCCTCAGCCTGCCAACAGCGCAGCTGCATCAGGAATGGGTGCAATTGCCCAAGAAGTGCGTGCTGCTCGGAAACGAGCGTGAAACATCCGTATTATGTTGACTTGCAGGGCTTCTTTTGTTCGGTATTTTGAGTGAAAGATTTCGGTGCGTTGTTCGATCACACAATATTTGCATTTCGGAAAAGTTTTTGCGTTTTTCAAAACGCAACGAAATTTTCAAAATTTCACGAATTTCAAAATTTAGCATTTAAAATACTATCGTTCTTGAAAATCACTTATTTTAGGCAAAAACATTAAAATAGACATCAACCGCCCTTTTTAGGACATTTTAGGCATATTAGATGCTTTCAGTACATCTATTTTCTCATGATTCGTAAACATCTGCAATTACTTTTCACAACATCCTAAATAGGCATTTGCCCTAAAATCAGAGGTCTAGTTATGACTCGTGATTTTAGGCATTGAACTGTTTAATTTCCAAGTAAATAACGTTAAAAAGCAATACATAATTGAAAGAGGATTTATTAATAAGGGATATTCAAAATGACGCTGAACACTATCCCGCGCGTTTGATAATACTGACCTAAAGTTCACCAATTTATTAATGTATATTATTGCTCAGCTTAATAAAATCATTGTTCGCTTAATTATTTTACATTTATTCTCAAAATACAGAAAAAATAAATATTTTATATATACATTTGAAAATTTGCGAAATGAAATGAAATATATATTTTTTAATGTGCCCCAAGATTGGGGGGGGCAGTTGCCCCCTTTGACCCCCCCCCGAATCACGCCTCTGGCTACCACTGACATAGATCTCAGGCTCATGTGGTACTCAAGCTCCACCACTAACTGCAAGGTCGTGTACTCCCTAGGTGGAATTGTTGTTGTTGTTGTTATTATTATTATTATTATTATTATTATTATTATTATTATTATTATTATTCCTCTAAATCACGGCTTAAGATGTTATGTGTCGGCTGAATATAAAATCTACTCCAGGTTGCAACCAGCTACCTAAGGAGCAGATCTAGGGACTGTCGGTGCCTCTACAATACTTTGCGCAAAATGTCGGCTGTTCCAAATAAAGCTATTTCTTGCACTTCCCAGTCTTTTGGATTATCTGGGAGTTTAGACAAGTTCTTGCACAAATTTTGCGGAATTATTATTATTATTACTATTATTATTATTATTACTATTATTATTATTACTATTATTATTATTATTATTATTATTATTATTACTTTCCCGTATATATAGGTATATACCAGGGGTTTCAAACTGGGCATCACTCCTCCCAGAGGCATCGCAGCCATATGGTAGGGGCGTCGCGATGATTTATGAAAAATGATCTTTAGATTTGATTTACTTTAATCCTTGTGTCATTTATGTCTAAAAAATAATTTTGTATTATCATACTATACGTTATTTGTAATATATACGATTTATTACTTTCCCGTATACGTACGTATATACGTATTATAGGGAACGTTATGTAATGCTGCACGAAAAAAATGGGAAATTTTCTGCAGAAAAAAAATTCGTTGCGATAACGAAAAAGTGGATAAAACCAGTTGATAAATTAAGAAAAAAATATTCCCCAGCACGTGGTGTAGCCAGAATCCCTGTTTTGTGGGTCCTTGATACCGAAAAACCAATTGAAAGCAAAACGTTCGATCTGTCCGTCCGGGGTATGTGAACAACACTAGCGCCTAAACTACGCGTACGATTTTTTCCAAATTGAAGAAACCCCTGTCCAAGTTCTGCTTAAGAACACTAATACGTCGTCCTAAATGGCAATTTTCTTTGAAAAATTTGAAGCCGTTTTTAAGAAAATGGCGTTTAAGCGCTACTAAAAATGCGAATTTTGAAGCTCTATTTCACAGAACAGTTTTGACTTCTTCGAAAAACTTCATTTGGAAGCATTTGAAGCACTTACACTCACAAATATAATAGTGTTTATAAACTGCTGGTAATGTGTATATTAAAGGTGTGAAAGATCTTTCAAAAAAATTTAAGGCATGCAGTGAGAGAGGGAGCTAACCCACAAAATTCAAAATATCGAATTTTGAACGTATTTATGAAGAATTCAATAAATCGACGTTTTCAATTTTGTGGGTTAGCTCCCTCTCTCACTGGACGCCTGAATTACATTTGTGTATTTTTTAAAAAAACAAAAAGATACCCCAAATTGAACTTTACGTCATATTAAAGAGTTCAACTAGCACTATCCGTTCGAAAAGTTTGAAGAAAAAAATGGAGCCATTTATAAGAAAAAAGCGCTTGAGCGTTTCTGAAAATGCGGAAATTTGAGCTAGTTTTCATAGAAAACTGTTGAGTTCTCGAGAAACTTTGGATGACATTATTTAAAGCATATGTACACTTAAATATAATAATGTCAACAAATCGCCGCTTGTTTAAAAATTAACGACGTGAGATACAAGTTAAAAAATATATTGTTGCAATTTTTGAAAAAACAAAAGAATAGAACAATGTGGTGTTTATGTCATCTCATAGAGTACGTTAGGCACTATCCATACCAAAAATTTAAGGAAAAAATTTAGAGGCGATTTTGAGAAAATCTTGATTTTGTAAAAATTTTTTAAAATTGCACATATTTCACGCAATATTGTGCGAAAACTATTAAAATGTTTAAAAAACACTTCACCTTAATGAAAGAACTCATTTTGAAGAAGAAATTTTATTTGGAGGAAAAATCTCTATATTTAATTTTGTAGTAGTAGGAAGAGGCCGAAAAAAATTCCGAAAAGAATTTCCGAAAATTCAGTGTTAACCGTGAAATTCGGACTTATGCCACCTTAATAAGTGTATTTTATTCTATTCTCACAATACATGCAAATAAAAAGTTTGGAGCTTTTTTTTGAGAAAATTTCGAAAATGTCCGGGGGCCTTCATGTAAAGTACCCCCAAATATTGAAGAACGTTTTTCAAAATCGGGGCGCTCCAAGTGGAATCAAATCGACGGCGGAATTTGGAAGAAATCGTACATATGGTTTAGGCGCTAGTGTTGTTCACAGACGAACTGACCAACGGACGGACTGACGGGCGTTTTGAATAGAAATACTCTTCTTATATGAGGGGGCCCCGAAACATAAATTTCCGTAGAAATATCGAAATCGATTTTCTTCGGCATTACATATCTGGGTCTGTAGCACGTATTTTACTTTGTATAAACGTACGTATACGGGAATGTAATTACTGGTGCTACAGAATGGCGCATACTTTCCCGGCATTTGTTTGGCATTTCTTTTGGTCTGGGATAGCTATTCGAGAATGCCACTTACTCTTGCCACCTGTCATCTATCGCCGCCCATAGTACATATTTTGACATTTTCTTAATTTTTCAGGTTCATAATGGCAGAACGGAAATATGAATTTTAGAACAACAAAGAACACACAAACCTCGTCCTAAAAATGGCAATTTTGTTTGAAAAATTTGTAGCCGTTATTAAGAAAATGGCATTTAAGCGCCACTAAAAATGCGAAAACTCAAGCTCTTTTTCACAGAACAATGGTTGAGTTTACAAAAAACTCTAATTTGAAGTAATTTGAATCACTTGCACTCACAAATATAATAATGTTTCCAAATAGCTGTAAATGTGCGCATTAAAGATGGGAAAGATCTTTCAAAAAAATACATTTCAAACAAAAACTTTTTTTGAAAAAAATCCAAAATGAACTTTACTGCATATTAAAGAGAGCAATTTGCACTATCCATTGGAGTTTGAAGAAATAATTTGGAGCTATTTTTGAAAAAATAGCGTTTGAGCGTTTCTGGAAATGCGGAAATTCGAGCTTGTTTTCACAGAAAACTGTTGAGTTCTCGAGAAACTTTATTGGACATTATTGAAAGCACATGTAGTCGTTAATATTATAATGTCAACAAATCGCTGCTAATGTAAATATTAAGGATGTGAGATACAAGTAAAAAAATTACATTTTTGTGATTTTTGAAAAAAGAAAAGAATAGAGCAATATGGCGTTTATCATCTCATATAGTACATTAGGCATTATCCTTATCAAAATTTTAAAGAAAGAATTTGGAGCCGGACAAACACCGGACATACACCGGACAAACGGCAGACGGACGGACGGACGTTTTGCTTTCAATTGGTTTTTCAGTATCAAGGAGTTACGAAACAGGGATTCTGGCTACACCGTGTGTTAGGGAATTTTTTTTGGTTAGGTTAGCAACTAGATTTATCGATTTTTTTCGTCATTGCGGCCCGGCAATGCATTTTTTCTACCGAAATTTCGCCATTTTTTCGCGCAGCATTACATAACTTTTCCTATACTACGTATATTACTCCGTTTATACGTACGTATTGGGGAAAGTAAAAATTAAATTATTCAGAACGATTTTCATAAATTTCACAGGAAGTAAAACTTTTCTACAAAAAAATAAACCATTTCATGCTAGGGGTGTCGTAGACTATCAATTTTGCAACTGAAATAACTTTATTTCTCGCTTTGGTACGAATGGTATTTAAACACTGTTCGTATTTCGTCAGAGGATCACAGTTTCTTTCAGGAAACCAGTTAACTGCGCCCATTCATACCAGGAAAATCCCGTCGCCGCGCCGTTGTGCAAAACCGGTTCTTCTCCATAGAGGCTCTCTCTGAGCGCGTCGACTGTGGTTGCCGCGTAAGGTTTAGCGCCCGTGTGACAGGGAAAGGATTGCTCAAAGCGCATGCTAATCAGTACGACTCCGCCCAGGCCGTCCCCGACGGGAATCCACCGCCGCAAGCACCTGTTTTTCTCTTTTCCTTGGAGCAATCTCCATTGCGTCTATGCGCTCTGCCATTGGCAGTCTGCAAGACCCACGTTCGTATTCATGAATTGCAGAACAATGAAGCAGGTCACACGTTTTGGTCAGGTTATTTATAAGCATCTGACTTACAATAACGAACTTTGATTCATTATTCATGTTAATGGCCATGAAGCATATTTCTAAGAGGAAATACAGGATCCAGCGAGGTAAAGGTAAGAATAACAAAAACGTTCTCCCGAGATGTCTACTGAATCCATTATTTCATATCCCAAAATTCCAAATTATTTTAACTTTAATTCATGAAGTATTAAAATATCCTCTTCTCGCAGTCGACATCCTTGTAATTTCTGTGGTGCATTGTAGTCACAGAAAAAAATAGATTTTTAAAAAACGTTTCTAAGGCACAAGGATTAAGTCAGTGAAACGAGTTATCCCAGTGGACAAGGAGTCATCCCAGTTATCCCAGTGGTCCCCAACCTTTTTGCACTTACGAGCATCGTCTCCTATATTATTTCAGTAGTATACCTTTCCGTTGCGGCTTTCATATGCAACCAGTCTTTATAAATGAGGTATCTCAAGAAAGAAAATTTCACGGAGACGTGACGAATTGCACTTCGACTTTAAAAATATGACGAATTTGTTTTAAAAAATGCATCTAAATTTTCAAGTCAAATGCAACCCGCAACACTTGCCAAAGTTTTCGTCAAATAACTCCTAAATAAAGCGTTTTAGGGCCTTAAAAACTAAACTTTTCAGGGGAAACGTCTCAAAGGAACGTTTTTCACACCATAATCTACCACATCATTCCTGGACATTCAATTAAATTTTCGGTTCCGCGCTTCAATACCATTAAGGCCGCCTCAATATTTCAGCCCTTGATGCTGGTAGCCAGTTTTGTGACGACACACTTGGAAGGCTTAGATTCCTCAATCTTATATTTACTCCTTCTGTATACACCGTGGTTTGTGCAGTCTGATTAGGTTTATTTGCATAATCATTAATTCAAGATTTGCTTTCCAGCAACAACTAGAAGTACTATTATAGTTGCTTGATACCTATGAAGATTGTTTCTTATGCGTGTAGTGAAACTATTCAATTAACGTTCTGCCATGGTCTATAAGTGCTGTGTACTCAATTTCGGAGGGATGTGGGTGAACAGTGAAGAGTGAAGACTGTGTTTGTGTTTTACCTGTACCAATATTTTCGTTATCATTCGATCAAATTTTCAAGTCAGCGGATTCAGGCCTCTAACTTTCTCAAAAGTAAAAAACTAATATTTTTGTGACTATCACGAAAAGCTAAAACCTATCTCACAAAGAATATTGAATAATTACTTCAAATGTGTTTTAGGAAGTATTGGGAATTGTTCCAAGAAAATTCTCCATGATATTGAATAAATATGTATTCAATATTTCTTTTACACATCAATTCCATAGCTTTTTTATTTTTATTTGTTAGTACATTTCAAATTACCCTTATAGATTTTTGAACAAATAAACACGTTTCGTTAACTACTTTCCCTCTTAGAATGAAAATAGGATAGGGATGAGTGTGGGGTCTAACATGCGAGAGTTCTCGCAGTGGTACCCAGAGGTAGTGGGGGAAATCTTGTGCTATGGCACAACACAAAGAACAGACTTTTTAAGGTAGCTAAAGTAAAATAGCTTGAAATGAAAGGAAAACAAATATCAAAACGCTCTAGCCTACAATACTACGTGAATTAAGTAAAAAAACAACTAAATTTAAAATTATAGAAAGAATTTTTTTTATTCTGGCCCTCAAGAAAATGTGCGCAGATAAATTTCTTTCCCCACACGTCATATACAGTTTTTACTGTTTTTTGACAAATAAATAAATAAATAACGCAAGTCAGTCGACAACTGCCAACGATCGCAGTCCAAATGCACGATTTAAATGTTGGCGGTATCTGGAAATATGTACATCAACTCCCAGTTGCAACTACGTATTGTAAATAATACATCGTTTGATATTAAACTCAAGGTGTCGGTTCGTTAAGATATTCAATATGCAAACATCGTTTGAGCAACATTCCCATGTACCGAAGTAAAGTCTGAGCCTACTAAACTGTTTCTAATGGCAACAAATCGTATTCATTACTCCAAGGTGAAAATATTAGTTTATTTTTTTGGCTCGGAATTGCTTTTCTTGAGGTACATAAGAACGCACAAAATAATCCAATACTTTTTAGTATACAAATAATTTGTCAATTTTCGCACTCCAGCAAGCTGGCACCCTGACTCTCCGAAACCCCCTCGGTTCCTCATAACAAATCAAGGACAGTTAAATAATATTGCAGAGTAGGTCTGTACTTGCCCGTTCCGGTATTTTCGTTCTACTTTACTTGGCTTTTTCAAGAGTAAAAACCTTTTCTATTATTTTTGTGACTATCAAGGAAAGCGAGAAGCTAACTCTCAAGGAAGATTGAATAATTTCTTCAAATGTTGTTTTTCAAGAAGTATGAATTGTTCCAAAAACATCTCTCTATAATGCTGAATAAACTTTTATTGAAAATTTGTTTTCAACATCAAATGCATCAATTGCATTGTTATTTTGTTTGATATTCTGTAAGTACGTTAGTAGTTCCTCATGGAAAGGATAGACAAATGGATAGGGAAAGGGTGGGGTTTAACATGGGAGAGTTCTCGCACGGGTACGCTAGTATACTACGATGGCGGTGAGGCGGCGGTCACCATTAATGTTTGCTTTCCCGTATACGTACTATATAAGGAGTAATATACGTAGTACAGGGAAAGTTATGTAATGATTCGCGAAGAACGGCGAATTTTCGGCAGAAAAAATTCATTGCCGGTCCCTAATATCGAACTAGTCGTGCTAGGGAATGGCGTAGATTTTCTCGTATTAGTTTTATATTTCCTTTTATCTGCCCTAGCTATTCGGAATTACCATATACTAGTTCCAGCTGCCATCTATCGCCGCCCAAAGTACATTTTTACTTTCCCGTATACGTACGTATACACGGAGTGATATACGTATTATAGGGAAAGTTATGTAATGCTGGACGAAAAAAAGTGGTGCTACAGAATGGCACAAATTTTCCCGTATTAGTTTTCTGTTTCCTTCGGTCTTGGCTAGCTCTTCGGAATTGGAACATAGTCGTGCCAGCTGCCATCTTTCGCCGCCCAAACTACATGTTTTTGATATTTTCTTAATTTTTCGGTTTCCTGATAGTAGAAGAGAAACATTAATTTTAAAATATTAAACAACACAAAAACTTCGTACTATTTGGCAATTTTCATTTAAAAATGTGTGGCCGTTTTTAAGAAAATGGCGTTTAAGCGCTATTAAAAATGTGAAATTTGTAGCTCATTTTCACAGAAAATTTTTGAGTTTTCAAAAAGCTTCATTCGAAGTCATTTGAAGCACATTAACTCACAAATTCAATAGTGTTTACAAATTGCTGGTAATGTGCATGTTAAAGATGTGAGAAATCTTAAAAAAAATACATTTGTGTAATTTTTGAAAAAACAAAAAAAATATACTCCCAAATGAATTTAAAGTCTGATTAAAGAGTGCAATTAGCACTACCGTTCCTAAACTTTGAAGAAAAAATTTGTGAGAAAAAAATTTTAAAAAAAATTATCAGAAAATGGCGTTTGAGCGTTGGAAAAATGTATGTTTTTTACTTGTCTCTCACGTCGTTAATATTTACATGAACGGCGATTTTTTCACATTGTTATATTTACGAGTACATGCGATTTAAATAATATTACGTAAAGTTTCTCGAAAACACAACCGTTTTCTGTGAAAAGTCGCTCAAAATTCCGCATTTTCAGAAATGCTTAAACGCCATTTTCTCATATATGGCTGCAAAAGTTTTCTTCAAACTTTTGTAACGGATAGTGCTAATTACACTCTTCAATATGACGCAAGGTTTATTTTGAGTTTTTTTTCAAAAATTATACAAATGTAATTTTTTTGTAAGATCTCTAACATCCTTAATATGCACATCACCAGAAATTTATAAAGATAATTATGTTTGTGATTATAAGTTCTTTAAATAACTTCAAAAGAAGTATTTTGAAAATTCTGAAATTATCTGTGAAAAAGAGCTTCAAATTTCGCGTATTTAGTTGCGCTCAAACGCCATTTTCTTTAAAACGGCGTAAAATGTTGAAAAGAAAATTGCCATTTAGGACTAAGTTTTTGTGTTCTTTCATATTCGAAAGTGAATATTTCCGTTCTACCATTAGGAAACCGAAAAAATTAGAAAATATGAAAAAAATGTACTTTGGGCGATAGATGGCAGCTGGAATGAGTATGTGGCAATTCCGAATAGCTAGCGCAGATGCAAGGAAATAGAAAACTAATACGGGAAAGTCTGTGCAATTCTGTAGCACTACTAGGTATTTCTTGGCGCGTGGGGTCTTGTCTTCAGGATGGAATATCTCAGGGTATTTGGCGTCGTTCTCGATCGTGCCGCTAGAAGTCGCATGATCGCCAGCACTGCTCGGTATAGTCGCAACCATGTGTCTCGTAGCGGTACGATCGAGAACGACGCGAAATACCGTGAGATATTCCATCCTGAAGACAAGACCTCGCGCGCCAAGAAAGAAAAATCCAAGTATAGGGTTGGGGACCCTCTACTTGGTTTAGGCGCTAGTGGTGTTCACAGACGGATTGACGGACAGACGGATATACAGACGGACGTTTTGCTTTCAATAGGTTTTTCGGTATCTAGGACCCACAAAACAGGTATTCAGGCTACACCACGTGTTAGGGGATTTTCCCCCTTGATTTTGCAACTGGATTTATCAACTTTTTCGTTATGAAGGCCCGGAAATGAATTTTTTTCTGCCGAAAATCCGCCGTTTTTCAGCGCAACATTACATAACTTTCTCTACACTACGTTTATTGCTCCATATATACCTACGTATATGGGAATGTAAAAATCGCAAGTAATTATGCAACATACAGGACCACTGAAATGTGTAATTGGGAATAAACGCAGGTTTTGAATCTATTTTGGTAACTGTAAAGCATGAAGAACCAGTGAAGACGGAAACGAAATAAAGGTGTCAGATTACGTAGAGGAAAAGGTACAAGGAGAAGCGGTACTCGTGGAGCGGAGTAGATAGTAATCGAGAAACATTTCTCCGTACACAATTAAGTAAATCCTAATATTAAACTAGAGTTGCTTTAGCAAATACTTTCTCGCATTTGTTACTTCTAAATTTTCGAAAATTCGGAGAGTTCGATGCAAAACCGTTTTGCGCTACTTTTATAAACTCTATCTGATAAATAGAATTTTGATCCCTTTCTGAAATAAAAGTTTAAAATCGATTTTTTTTGTTTTACGCAAAATCATGTAAACTCCAATTTGGTATCCAATAAACAAATTTAATCCAAAAATGTAGAGCCATATTTTAGAAAAAATTGAAAATATCTTTGAAACTTTAGTAAAGTATCTCCAAAAACTAAACCACCATTTTAAATTTAGGAGGCCGCATCATCAGCCATATCGACTGGGTAATATTAATTTTACTGAAAACCCTGCTTATGGATTGCCCTAACGTTGTTAACAGGCAGACAGATTGACGAACTGACGTTTTGCCATAACCCAATTTTTCGGTATCCTGGATCCAAACAAGTGGTGCCACAGAATGGCACAGACTTTCACGTAGGAAACCAATACCTCCACTAAACGGAACTTTTGTCTACAAACAATTTAAAATGAAGAATGGAAAATATAGCGTTCATTCATGTGAACTGCGATCGTTGTTTTCTTACATTTCTCAACGAATTACCTTGTAGTGTATTCTCTTTAGGCAATTTAAATATACATGTAGGTACGAGACGAATTACAATATTTTTGTTCGGAACAAAAACATTACACGAATCCATTTCGGTAATAAAACGATTCCAACTAATGTACTTTAAATACAATCACTGAGTACATACGAATGTAGTGCATTATGACGACACTTATACCACACTGTATTTTTCAAACAATATTCCACACAAAAAATATTTTTAAATAAAATTTTCTCCAAAACTTGAAGATGCCGTGTTCTTCCTAATAAAAACGAATGCAGTTGTTAATAAATTATTGTCATGATAACTAACGTATAGCAAATCCTTAAGCGAGCGAATTCAAAAATTTCACAGTTGCGGTAATATATTTAAAAATTGGCAGTGTTATATGACAATATATTTAGCGAACTTTTCAATTGATGCGATGGTTTCTTTTTCGTTTTTGTGCAATAGATACTTTTTATTCTGTGAGTGATTAAAAAACACCTGCATTTTCAGCACTTTTTTTTTTCAATTTTTCAGGTCCAGAGTATCTAGGTCTAAATAAAATTTTCGGAATATCGGAGAGAATTGAACTCTTTTCCGTTCTGGAGAATTTTATGGTAAAAATTTCCCATAGTTTTGAAACAATTTGGTTCAACGTTTCCGAAAATTCGCCACTTTTAGTTCCCATAGAATTAAAAACTTATGGATTTTTCAAAACCCATAATTGGAGATCCTTTGAAGCTTGTGTGTTAACAAATGCATTGAACAATGAAATAATCTGTAATATCAATTTTAATGATTGATAGATATTAAAAAAAGTAAATTTGTGTGCTTTTTGAAAAATCAATCGAGTACAGCAAAATGCGGTTTATGATATCTCATTCAGTACATTTAGCACTATTTGTATAAAAAGTTTGAAGAAAACATTTGGAGTCATTTTTGAGATAGACAAAGACACGTCAAAAAATTACAATTGTGTAATGTTTGAAAACACAATAGAATAGAGAAAATGGTATTTATGTCATCTTATATAATACATTTATTTCTATCCCTACCAAAAATTTAAAGAAAATATTTGGACCCGTTTTTCTATCCCTACCAAAAATTTAAAGAAAATATTTGGACCCGTTTTTGAGAAAATATTGTTTTGATGTTTTTTAATATTTCCAACATAATTGCGCAAAACTACTAAAATTTTCAAAAAATACGTACGTATACGGGAAAGTAAAAATGTACATGACCCTAATGAAAGAACTAATCGTGGAGAACAAATTAATTTGAAGGGAGAAAAACTTAGTTTTCAATATTGTAGTTGTAGGAAGACTACGAAAAAAAATTGGAATTTCCTTAGTTTCTGTGTTAACTGTGAATATCGGATTTCTGCATTTCACTCTATTCTTACATGAAATTTAGAGAAAACATTTGGACCCATTTTCGAGAAAATTTTGAAAATGTCCCATCATACTAAGTATCATACCCCCAAATTTTAAAGCATGTTTTTCAAAATCTCAGAGCTTCGAGTGGAGCCAGATCGATCGGCGAATATCCATTATGGAAAGAATTGTACGAATAGTTTAGGCGCTAGTGTTGTTCACAGTTGGACTGACCAACGGACGGACGGACGGACGGACGGGCGTTTTGAATAGAAACACTCTTTCTATATCAAGGGGCTCCGAAACGTGAATTTCCGTAATAAATCTCGAAATCGATTTTCCTCGGCATTACATAACTGGGTCTGTAGCACGTATTTTACTTTGTATATACGTACGTATACGAGAAAGTAAAATTGATTTGTTGGAAGAAAAAAACCCAACGAAACAAAACAAAACATTAAGCACAGCATGCAGTCATGGAAGGGCTTTTTGTTTGCATGAAAAACTGAATTATGTTATACTACCCTATCGGACTTCTTAGGTATAAAAGTAACAATTATACCGCAATACAAAAAATTATGATTGCTGTGGACTGAACTAAAAGAGCAGAGTAGCAATACAAACGAACACATTCAATGAAATCGGTTCACAGACGCGATATCTCTGGAACAAAAACGAAGCGGAAGAAGATAGGTAGTGGAGTAGGCAGGCGCTGAAGGTTAGCGTGATGCGCCTGATTGGCGAGGTTAGCGTGACGTATCCAACATTCTGCCTTGTTTGTGAGCGTCTTATCCTCGACCCATGCACGTGTTCATGCTGTAACTTTCCTCTACCCGGCGCAGACAAGTCAGAGAAACCAAACGTTAGCCAGTGTCCTTGTTCTCTTACATATTTTCCCTAACATTTACCTAATAGTAAAACGACGTTATGAATATTAACCCTTTGTGTCCTGCGTATTGAATTCGTTCTCCTTATTTTACAATGTTTGTAAAATATTGCTGAAAATGTGAAACTGATTTTATACTGCAATAGTCCCAGACTTGAAATTGTGATCCTTCAAAAGTTACTGGTAATATATTGCACTGCAAACTATTGACATAAACGCCATATTTCTCTATTCTTTTGTTTTTTCAAAAATTGCAAAGATATAATTTTTTTACTTGTATCTCACGTCGTTAATATTTAAATTAGCGGCGATTTGTTGACATTATTATATTTAAGAGTACATATGCTTTAAATATCATACAAAGTTTCTCGAGAACTCAACAGTTTTCTGTGAAAACGCTCAAATTTCCGCATTTTCAGAAACGCTCAAGGGCTTATTTCTCATAAATGGCGCCAATTTTATTCTTCAAACTTTTCGAACGGATACTGCTAGTTGCACTTTAATATGACGTTAAGTTCAATTTGGGGTATCTTTTTGTTTTTTCTAAAATTACACAAATGTTTTTTTTGTTTTTTTTAAGATTTCTCACATCTTTAATAGTGCACATTACCAGCAATTTGTAAACACTATTGAATTTGTTAGTTAATGTGCTTCAAATAACTTCCAATTATGCTTTTTGAAAACTCTAAAATTTTCTGTGAAAAAGAGCTTCAAATTTTGCATTTCTAGTAGCGCTTAAACGCCATTTTCTAAACAACGGCTTCAATTTTTTTTAAGAAAATTGGCATTTAGGACGAGGTTTTATTGTTCTTTAATATTCTAAAATTAATATCCCCATTCTACCACTAGCAAAACGAAAAATTATGAAAATGTCAAAAAATGTACTGTGGGCGGCGATTAATGGCAGCTGGCACGAGTATGTTGCAATTCCAAAAAGTAGCTCAGACCCAAGGAAATAGAAAACTAATACGGGAAAGTCTATGCCATTCTGTAACCCCACTAGTTTGTTTACATTTTTTGTGAGAATAGAGTAAAGTACACTTGCCAGGTGCCATATATTCAATTGTCAGCTTAACTCTGAATTTTTGAAAATTTCAAACATTTTGGTCCTTTCCCGCATCGCGCAGTTTTCGATTAATATTACGTGTAATATGTGCTATTAAAAAAAATAACAAAAGATTTTCTAAAAAACGGTTGCAATTTTTTCTCTGAACTTTTATCAAGTATAGTGCATGATGTACCATATGAGATGACATAAACGCCATTTTGCTTTATTGTTTTTTTCCAAAAATTACAAAAATGTAATTTTTTGACTTCTTGCACGAAGTTAATATTTTGTAAAGCCGAACCTGCGGAGCGACACATTCCCCGGAATGTTTAAACGCGCTTCTTTCAAGCGGCAAAGAACGCCGAGGGTTTGCACCGCCCAACGCAGTGCCGGCGTTCGGGAAGAGAGGCGCCGATCTTGACGTGAAGGGGCGCGACGGAGGGAGTTGGGTGGGGAAATGTAGGGGAAGCATGCAGCTTGCCCTTTGCAACGCCACCCCCGTTCTCATTTCCTTGGCCGGCGTTACGTGGAACACTTCACGGAAATAGTGCAGTTATACGTTAAGAAAGCCAGCAAATTTTGAAATTGAAGCGATGCTTGCTAAAGAAGCATTTAGAAAAGCTCACAGAGCTTTTGTATTCAGAGTTCGAGGAATCATTACTTGTTCGGACCACAATCTGAATAAGATTCTGGAGCGATTTGGATGTTTCTTGTCGATATTGACAATGAATTTCCTTGGCACTTGGTCGGAGAATTTTGTCTGCAATTCTGAGGCGTTCTGCAGTACTGAGGAGCTACAGCGCAAGATCTATCATTCCACGTACTTCAGAGGCGAATTGAGGAAACAAACGACCCTTCCAGAGTAAGATTGTTGCTTCCATTTTTATATCCAGTGAAGAAACTAGGACAGAACAATAGTGTGAAGGCAATGTTAAGTTCGCAATTAATGTGTGTTTAGTTCCCTTTAGTTAAAAGAACCCTTAAGAAACGCGGCCACTAATTGCGTGTTACAATCTCTCTGGTTTTCATTGCGGTTGCATGGAACATCGAAGTAAATAAAAGATAGTCTTAAAATAAAGGTGAATTATAGAATTTTTATAAGTCCAGTGAAAGAAAATTCAATGACTTCAATATATATATATATATATATATATATATATATATATATATATATATGTGTGTGTGTGTGTGTGTGTGTGTGTGTGTGTGTGTGTGCGTGCGTGCGTGCGTGCGTGTGTGTGTGTGTGTGTGTGTTTTATAACGTATGAGTTCCGGCTAGTTAACTGAGATTGAAGTCAAATTACCTTAACCAAAGAGGTGCTGGATTTGGTTTTTGAGAGGGTTAAATTTGAAGTGATTTAATTGTATATTGTTTTGTGTGTTTTTAACGATTATAGAACTTCATTTGATGTTGATTTGATCTATTTGTGTTTTAGTAAATATTTGAGCAATTGGTTAAAGAATATCTTGTTGTTTGTTCAATTCCCAAACGTGGAGACCGTCACATCAGACTCTGAGATCCAGGTAGCGAAAACCATTTGTGTAGACGGTAGAGTGGCAAAAGTGGGCAGAGACATTACTGGTTGTCCGTCTCAGCTCGTTTTCTTTTTATTATACTAACATCCACACTCATGTCATTGGAGTGTTGGTGAATGATGAGATGAGTCACACCCACCAGGGAGGTGGGCCAGTCAGGGGCGTTTGGTTTTATTTTTTATAATAAAGGATGGCGGTTGCAATTTATATTAGCAGAGATTTATTTACTCTATTGTATTTGTGAGTACATGTGTTTTAAATGATGTCACAAAATTTCTCGAAAACACTACAGTTTTCTGAGAAAATGAGCTCAAAATCCCGCATTTTCAGACATGCTCAAACGCCATTTTCTCAAAAATAGCTCCAAATGTTTTTTTCAAACTTTTCTAACAGATTGTACCAATTGCACTGTTTAATATGACTTATAGTTTATTTTCGAGTATTGTTTCGTTTTCTTTTAAAAATTACACAAATGTAATTTTTTTGAAATATTTCTAATGTGGTTAATACGCACATCCCCAGAAATTTGTAGAAACTATTGCATTTGTGAGATAAAGTGCCTTAAAGGACTTCAAATGAAATTTTTCGATAATTAAAAACTTTTCTGTGAAAACGAGCTTCAAATTTCGCATTTACAGTAACGCTTAAACGCCATTTTCTTAAAAACGACTCCGAATTTTTCCTTGAAAATTGCTATTTAGGATGAGATTTTACTCTTCTTTAATATTCTTTAAGAAATATTTCGATTCTACTATTAGGCAACAGAAAAAGTGAGAAAATATCAAAAATACTGGTGCTACCAAAGCACATTCTTTCTTGAACTGTTTCTAAAAGTTAACAGATACTACGATTCTTTAGTAAGTCCAATCCTAGATACTCTAAGAACATATTTGAACAAAGCTAGGCATGAAAGAAATAAAGTACGAAAGAAATTTTCAACATATAAAAATACGTTTAAAACAGTTTACAGCGTTGGCGACGCCACATTCAACTAGTATAATAAGTCTCTGGTGGTTTCATTTCTAGCATTATGAAGCCGAAAAATCGAGAAAATGTGGAACTGGTGGTGCCATAGAATGGCACAGACTTTCCCGTACTAGTTTTCTATTTCCTTGGGTCTGAGCTAGCTATTCGGAATTGGCACTTACTCGGGCCAGCTGCCATCTATCGCCACCCAAAGTACATTTTTTTCGGTTTTCTAATGGTAGAACGGAACATTAATTTTAGAATATCAAAGAACAGTAAAACCTCGTCCTAAATGGCAATTTTCTTTGAAAACTTTCGAGCCGTTGTTAAGAAAATAGCGTTTAAGAGCTACTAGAAATGCAAAATTTGAACCTCTTTTTCACAGAAAAGTTTTGAGTTTTCGAAACATTCATTTAAAGTTATCTGAAGCATTTACACTCACAAATATAATAATGTTTACAAATTGCTGGTAATATGCATATTAAATATGTGAGAGAAATTTCAAAAAAATTACATTTGTGTAATTTTACAATTGTATAAATTATCGTATTAAAGAGTACCATTTGCAGCATCCGTTCGAAAAGTTCGAACAACAAATTTGGAGCCATTTTTGAGAAAATGGCGTTTGAGCGTTTCTGAAACTGCGGAATTTTGAGCTAGTTTTCAGAGAAAAATATTCAATTTTCGATAAACTTTATTTGACATTATTTAAAGGACGTGTACTCATAAATGTAATAATGTGAACAAATCACCACTATAGTGTGATTTTTCTGAGACCCTCAAGGCTCTATTGCCGCGATGGAATATCACACGGCAATTTGCGTCTTGCTTGGTCGCGCCACTAGAAGCCGCATGATCGCAAGCACTGCTTGATACGGTCGCGATCATGCGAAATCCAGCGGCACAACTAAGGAAGATGCGAAATACCGTGACATATTCCATTGCGAAGACGGGACTTGAGGGGCAAAGTTAGAAAAATCGCAGTATAATGTAAATATTAACGACGTGAGAGACAAGTCAAAAAAATTACATTTTTATAATTTTTGAAAAAACAAAAAGAAAGAGCAATATGACAATAATGTCATCTCATAGAGCACATTTAGCATTATCTCTACAAAAAGTTTAAAGAAAATAATTTGGAGCCGTTTTTGAGAAAATCTTGTTTTTGTATTTTTTTGCTGGCAATATTGCGCAAAAACTACTAAAATTATAAAAATAATGTACATGACCTTAATGAAAGAACTTAGTTTGGCCAACAAATTTTATTTGAAGGAAAAATCTGAATATTCGATTTTGTAGTTGGAGGAATACGCGGAATAAAATTCAAACTTTCGCAATTTTCGAAAATTCAGAGTTAACCGTGATAATGAGACATTTGCCACCTTAATAAGTGTATTTTATTCTGTCCTTACAAGAAATTTAAAGAAAAATAGTGGTGCTACAACAGCACATACTTTCCCGTTCTATTAGAAACAGCTATGTAGGATGAAGTCGTATGTAGGATTAAAGCTATGTGGGATTGAAATATTACACTTTCTGCCCTACTAACATTTTAGCTATTATTTGAAAACTTCCAATTCAACCGAGACGCGAACAACTTTGACGCAGTTTTGTCAAAACTACAACTGCATAAAAATAAAAGTTTTGTAAACTTGTATTGGAAAAAGAAGCCTGATAGCATACATCTATATCAAGTCACAACAATGACACGTAATTCACAGAAATTTGCATTATTTAAAGCGTATGTACTCATTAATATAATGCCAACAAATCGCCGCTAATGTTTTTGAAAGATCTCTCACACCCTTAATATGCACGTTACCAGCAATTTGTAAACACTATTGTATTTGTGAGTTAATGTGCATCAAATGACTTCAAATGAAGTTTTTCGAAAACTCAAAAATTGTCTGTCAAAAAGAACTTCAAATTTCGCATTGTTAGTAGCGCTTGAACGCCATTTTCTTAGTAACTGCTACACATTTTTCAAAGATGATTGCCAATTAGGACGAAGTTTTACTGTTCTCCAATATTCTAAAATTAATGTTTCCGTTCTTCTATTAGAAAACCGAAAAAATTGTACTTTGGGCGGCGATAGATGGCAGCAGGAACGAGTAACGCCAATTCCGAATAGCTAACCAAGACCCAAGGAAATAGAAAACTAATACGGCCAAGTCTGTGCCATTCTGTAGCACCTCTAGTTCGTTACCAGGACCCTGTAATAAGAGTTTTTCTAGAGAAAAACCAGCAAAAAGGTTTTTGCCCATTGCATAACTGTACTATAAGGGAAAGTGAACGTACGTAGTAGGGGTAGTATACGGGAAAGTGAATGTGTAGCGACTTTTGAGAAAAAATGTTTCGTAAATTTCATGCGCAAATTACACAAAAACGACTAGTTTTTTCAAAAAAGTGTACGTTATTTAAAGTGCTCATTTTGTACAACCGTCTTTCTGTGGGGCAAAAATCTTTATGTTTGATTTTGTAATTTTGAAATAGTTTTTTTTTGTAATTTTCGGAAAATCAGGGTTATCACCGAATATGATACCTGCATCATTTTCTTAAACGTCCTTTGCACAATTCAACATTTAATAAAAAACATTGAGCCTTTTTTTGAGAATTTTGATAATATCCGAGGGGCTTCATGTAATCAATCTCACTACAGTCAGACGGACAGACGAACGTTTTGTCATCAATCTATTCTTCGGTATCAAGAAGCAACAAAACGTGGATTTTTTTCTAAATGTAGCAACGGGATTTATCCACATTTTCGTTACCAGAGCTCGGAAACAGTGAGTAAGTAAAAAGTAATTTTTTAAAATGACATTTGCCATTTAATTTTGAAAATCAGTGACACTTATTTTACAATATTTACAGTGTATATACAGGTGTGTCACGTAACTTTAGCACCTCCTGTAACTTCTGAACGGTTGAAGATATTGCAATGCAGTTTTCACGGAAGTGAATGAGGGAATGGGACTAATTGATATGTGTATTGATTTCTCTTTTATCACTTTTATTTTACGAGATATTTGAGGTAACTTTGTTTTTTTCAAATGGGACTATACATATTTTTTCAGTCCACCATGACGAGCGTAAAAAGACGAATCCAATGATGTACATATTGTCATATGTTAGATAAGCATTTTTTGAGTAATTGTGATTTTTTTGCGACTAGTGTTTAACGGATATTTTCATTTTAACTGTCAGCCCCACAAGGTCACGCAGCGCTCCCCCAGCAAACGCGGGGTCCGGAAAGGGAAGGGATTTTAGTACTTGAGGATACGAAAAATATTCACAAAATTGTTGCATTTTTTCCTGAACTCTCCTTTCCATCCTGATCGATTTTCAGATATTTTGTGTTTCTTAGGGATTGAAAATACGGATTTGTCGTAAGTAGTATTAATTGAAATAAGATTATTTCTATCCCTAAGTTATTATTATATTCTTATTAACATTGAAATTGTTTGCTCAAAATACGCAATATTTTTTGTACAGTTTTAATTATTTATTCTTATTGTGCTTTGTTCCAAGATCCCATTAATACGTATCTTATGGAGCCCCATTAAATGGAGTTGAAGTTATAAACAATTTTATTACGATACAAACTTATGACAAATCCTTATTTTCTATCCTTTAATTCCTTCAATCAAAGAAAGTCGAAAATCTGAAAATGCGGAAGGATGGAAAGCACAGTTCAGGAAAAAACTGCAATGGTTTTGTGAATATTTGGAATATGTTTCATATCTTCAAATCTTCCTTCCCTTGCCCCGGCGCGCGTTGCAGGTGGAGCGCTGCATGACCTTGTGTGGTGGACTATTCAAAATGTCCGTTAAACCCCAGTCGCAAAAATCAAAATTATTCAAAAAAATGCTTATCTAACATATGACAATATGTACATCATTGGATTCGTCTTTTTACGCTCGTCATGGTGGACTGAAAAAATATGTATAGTTCCATTTGAAAAAACAAAGTTACCTAAAAAATCTCGTAAAATACAAGTGATAAAAGAGAAATCAATACACATATCAATTAGCCCCATTCCCTCATTCACTTCCGTGAAAAATGCATTGCAATATCTTCAACCGTTCAGAAGTTACAGGAGGTGCTAAAGTTACGTGACTCATCCTGTATATATGTTCCAAATTATCCTGCTTAATCATAAATGTCATTTAAACACAATTCAAATGTATGTCCCAAGTTATTCAGCATTGGAGGGTAAGTTGGAACACCAAGTTTTGATTTTATTATACCGAACACATTCCATATTGAGAAAAAATAAGTATATATTCCTAAAGACTGACTAAGATCTAAGTTTTGCAGTAAAAAAAGATCTCTTCCTCGAACTCATAGAAACAGTGTTAAACTACAAACATTGGAAGTGTCCCATGTTAGCCTCTTTGACGGTATGTATAGTTTAGGCGCTAGTGTTGTTCATATACACTATACAGATGGACGAAAGGACAGAAATACGGACGGACGTATTGAAAAATAAACACTTTTTCAATATCAGGGAACCCCAAAACCTGTATTTCCGCTGAAATCTTCAAACTGATTTTCCGCACCATACTTTGATCTGTACTACTCCGAATGTATTACGACGCCGGTATATCCGAGCGTACGTTAGGCAGGTCAGTGACGACCTAGACCCCCCCTTTCTTACCTGAGTCGAGGTGCTGGCTAGCTCAGGAAGCGGTGAGAGCCTGAAATAGGGCTGATGGATGAACGTTACTAGTTTTTTTACAAAATGAAAAACGATAAAAGATTGTTCTAAAAAACGTTAAATTTAATCAGAGAAAATAACCAAATTATGAAGAACAATAATTACTGTTATTTCTGTGCGTGATCTCCTCGACGTTACCTTCCCTTCCCGGTTGTATTTCTAGTACAAAAAAATTAAATACACTAAAATCTTAAAATTAAAGCTTTGACAGAAAATATCGTCATTGATCATTAATACGAGAAGGGCGAATGCGCTGCCAACAATGTTTTTTTAAAGAATTACTCCAATTCCTTTCATTGCTAATCAAGAGTCCTTTCAGTAAAAAAAATACCTGAGGGGCGATGCGGGGGCCGTTGCCTGGCGCTCCACTCACTTCACCGTTAAGTTGTGGCGAGGGCAGCTCCGACTGCGAAGAATTCACTCTCTTCGGTCAACGCCCTCACCATAGCGTAAAGATGTACATCCTTAGTCTATGCCCTCACTCACCCCGGAAGGGACGCTCGAACAGCGGTCTGCGGGGGTCGGTTGTGTCCTTCCACCTCCCTCCAGGCGTGACGTCAGGAAACCACGGCAGCTTAGCATGGCTTCCTCCGACAGGTGTCCGATTCGCGCGATACTGATCGGGTAGTAATTCTCCCGATGGGATGGAGATCACGTCACGTTACGAGCAGATGCGTGCAATGCTGCCACGCGTCGCACTACGAAAAGCGAGTAAGCGGAGAGGATTTCGTAACGGAATACTTTGCGTACGACAGAACTCCAGGAGCATTCGCCCCGTCTAATTACGGTGGGCAGTCGCCCCGTCTCTCTCTAATAGCTTCTGCCGGTATCGTCTAATAGTTTCTGTCCGGTATCGTAGCAGCCGCCCCGTCTCCCTGGTTACTTCTATCTGCCTAATAGCTTCTACCGCGGCGGGCCCTCGCTAATTCTCACCAAGCCTCTCTACTCCCCTCCAGTCGCTCAAAAGTTCTAAAATGTTCTCTTAAAATTTTACAGAGGGTTGTGCTATTTGCCGAAGATCCCTGCGTTATAAGGAATTCTCCTCCAATCACCCAGAGCATTTGTTGACTGATCTTGAGTGGAAAGTTCCGTAATCGGCGCTCTCTTTTGCACGGAATGTGAATAGGACGCCTGGGTGGCCCCTGGCGCCAGTCAGTCGCTGTATTCCTAGAAATTCCCTGGGGCGGAGGGATTGACCCGGAGAGTGCGTTTGCTAAACAAACCCTCTCTCAGGCCGGCGCCGTGGCGCGGGCGGCTGGGGGCATCGCACAGCCGCGCGGAACAAATTGACCCTTGCCCGGCCACCGACGCGTGGGCTGAGATTCTGAGACGCAGATTTCGGAAGGGAATTCTTTTATTTTAATATTGAATATTCGGTATCGTCACTGTATATTACTCCGTAAGCATATCTATTCTAATTTATAAAGTCAGAAGTCCGTTGACTTATAGCGCGATAATCTCTGAATCTACTGAACGAATACCGATGAAATATTTGTGATAGCTTCCTTTAACGGTCTGGAGTACTATAGTCTATGATGTATAACCATAAACCTTAATATATTTACAAAATAAATACTTTTCTGGACATTTTTAGCCTAGCGTTACATTATAGATTAATGAGAGCATCAATGTCAATAGTTTAGCTGCGCGCCACCAGAAGATGATGTCTGAGATCTACTACTAATTTCATCAATGCATAGATTTGCGTATTTAGAGGACTGTTTGTTTATTTTTCACTGTCAGTTGTCTAACTGAAAATAATTCTGAGTTTTTTTCCGCTTTATTTATAAAAGTAACTTGAATATTGATTTTAATTGGGTGTAGGCGTGGGTGCATTAACTGTACAAGAGACTAAATGTTTGGAAGAGATAATTTTCTGATGGATGTGGTTAACATTGCCGTAAAAAGGTATGAATGCACACATGTTTAGTTGTAGTAAATTAAGCAAAATTATTATGTATTTGCAGATTGGACGAGCGTTAGTCCGATTTACATGTTATTCTGAAACTGGCGGAGGGATGCATGTTTTAGAGAAGTGTTTTAATATAGGAGAGAGTGGGATAGTAGAGATTACCCTTGGATGTTGAAGGAATGATTAAATTGATGAAAGTTCAACAGTAATATAATTTTTAGTTAACTGCATTATAATTGAAGTGAAACAGTATTAGTAAATGACTATTTGGAGGAATTTAATATGTGACAACGCTGATTTTGAAGGTTGTTATTTTAAATAGAAAAAATGTTATCGAGCCGGAATCCAAAAATCCGAAATCAGTGTTCTTGGATTTTTGGAGACATTATAATCGCATAAGTGGTTAATGGCTCCTTTCGGTCGGTCACAATTTATCAAGAATCCTAAAACAGGTATTAGAATTCAATTAAAATTACTTCGATTATTTCTAAATGTCGATTGATACCGCAAGATCAATTTCAAAATTTTCTTTATAAATATGCGAGAAGAAAAGAATATGAAAAAGAGTAAGTTTTATAATGTGGCAATTGAAAGTGTTGGTGTAATATATAAAACTTCACAAACAGAATATACGTATGGAAACGCATTTTATTTTTTAGTTTAGATTTGTATCAATTTCAGTTATAAAGAGAAAGGAGTTTGGGGGCGGGAACCCCAATAGAACTAAAATTTAAATATTTTTAGTGAGGAGTGTTTTAGTGTGTACGGAAGACCAGGTATTTCCATAGACAGAGAGAGGCGGGATAGGGCGGAGGGAATATACAGTAGAATAGATAGAAGTAGGCTCTGCCATAGGGCGAGAATAGATGGAATTCACCTTTCTGTTTAATACAAAATCATGATAAATACCCCGGCAACGCGGGGTTCTTCAGCTAGTGAGATAGTAAAACGAATCGTAGAAACCACGGAAAGCTAGAATTCAGAGTAGCCAGCTGCTAGAATTCTCCTCTAGGCAGGGGCTGAATTCGACATATATAGTATTGAGCTAGCGCCGAAAATCCTTCACAGTCGGGAATCGAGTATTCACTTAAGCGACTTAAATTAGTTTAATTCATTGTTTTGAAGAGGTTATTCTCGAAAACCACTATACATAGAACTGCCTAGCAAGTGATGTACTGCTAATAATTATTACTAGCGTACCTATGTGAGAACTCTCGCATGCTATACCCCACCCTCTTCCTTATTTTTTCATTTCCTGTAATATATATTTTTCTTCCAGACCCTCTTGTCCTCTGTCACTTGTTCTATATGTCACCTTGTACTTGATAACAATACAATACACCCTTATCTATACAAACTACTCTCATTTAACTTTATTATCGAGCAAAGAGGTACCCGTGTAATTCAATCGCATAGAATATCAAGTAATTAGTAATTTCACGTACATTTGCAGATTGTATAGGCTCTGAACAGGTGGGGCAGAATCGAGAAGCTTCGAACCAGCGAAAACGTAATAAAATTGTCTAGCAGATCTCATCCTGTAGATTACGATGTGAGGAACGTTTCTTTGAGGCCTTTTTGCCTCAAAGAGGTGAGGCCCTCGGCCTCAAAATTTTAGTTTTTAAGGCCCTAGAACGCTTCGTTTACGAGTTTTTTAACGGTATAGATTAAAAAATCCTCTCGTGAGTTGCGAGTTGCATTTTACATGAATATTTAGATGCGTTTTTTAAAACAAACCCTTCATACTTTTAAAGTAAAAGTGCAATTCGTCACGTCTACGTAAAATTCTTTTTCTTTAGAGACCTCATTTATAAAGATTAGTTGTGTGTGAGAGCCGCTAAGGGGAGGTATACTACTGAAATAAAGTAGGGGACGGTTATATTCATCACTAGCGGAAACCGGCAGACGTTGTACTGCCCTTCATCTCCCTCTTTCTCTCCGTCTCCCTCTCCCCGTCTCTCTCACTCCCTCTCTTCTTGTCCCTCTCTCCATCCTTCTCACTCCCTTTCTCCCCGACCCTCTCTACGTCTCTCTCCCACCCCCTCTTCGCATTTAGTTGCAGGTTCTGCACGTCTCTGAGCAGGTAGGATAATTATCGAGAAGCGCCGTACCCACAAAAATGAAATTCAATGTTCAAGATCTCATTCGCCGACCCGGTGGCCGAGATCGCTAAGCCAGTAGTGCTGTAGCGATCTCGGACCGAAAGATCGCAGTTTCGAGTCCCGCTTCGGGCATGGTTGTATTTGTGTTCGTCCCTTCACCTCCTATCATCATTTATCATCTTCACAGTTGCCATAACACAGTTGCCAAAGTTAGTTTTTAATGCCCTAGAACGCTTCATTTGGGAGTTATTTTTACGATATAGATTCCAAAATCCTACCGAGCGCTGTGGGTTGAGCTCAATCACCACTAGTTAAAATAATATTTCCGTTCTACTATTAGCAAACCGAAAATTTAATGAAATGTCAAAAAATGTACTTTGAGCTGCGGACCAAAAGAAATAGAAAACTAATACGCGAAAGTCTGTGCCATGTTGCAATAATAGATGGTTTCTTGCTTTGAGTAGAGTATAGCCAGAATAGGTCGACGTTGTTCAGTTTACTTATTTCAGAAAATGGTTCGTCACGAGGAAGTGCAAGTATTTGATCCCAGCGGAATGTGACCCCGCGACCATCTGTTATCCAGACCGATGCTCCAGTCGACTGACAATTGATCTTACAGCAATCGGCGTTCTCCAATATGTACGTTACAAATTGGCATGAAGAGTGTAGACGAACGAAATGGAATTACACACTTTGTAAGATTGTTGTATTTCTTGTGTAAAGTCTATGTCTTTATGATTAACTCTAATCCCACTGGATACGAACTGGGCGACTTAAGTGACTCAATTGGTTACCATCTGGACTACCGGAATTAACATTAAAGGTTTGGATTGTTCAGCGTTTCTGGACCCACTTGGCTTGCTATTCAATGATTGAAACCTTCCGGGGATTAAGTCAGCAGATCACATCACGTTCGTGCAATGTCCTGTGACTATAAATGTGGATTTGAGTTAATGGCAAAGAATGGATCATAATACTCTAATTTGTAAGCTTTGCTTGGCCCATGAATAAAGAAATGTTAGTAATTGTTTGTTATTTTATGTTCAAAATAATAATTAATATTAATTTAATCTATGTAAAATTAGTGGTGCTACAGAATGGCAAAGACACTCCCGTATTCGTTTTCTATTTCCTTTGGTCTCGGCTAGCTGTTCGGACGTGTCACATACTCGTACCAGCTGCCATCTATCGCCGCTCCAAGTAAATTTTTTTGACAATTTTATTAATCATTCGGTTTCCTAATAGTAAAACAGTAATATTATTTTAATAATATTAAAGATCAGTAAAACCTTGTCCTTAATGACAATTTTCTTAGAAAAATGTCAAGCCGTTTTTAAGAAAATGCTAGAGTAAGCTCTAGAGTAAATTCGAAATTTGAAGGTCTATTTCACAGAAAATATTTGAGTTTTCGAAAAACTTTATTAGAAATAATTTTAAGCACATTCACTCACCTATACAATGGAGTTTAAAAATGGCTGAAATTGTACATTTTAAAGGTTTGAGACATATTTCAGAAAAATTACCATTGTACAATTCTTGAAAAAAAAAAACAAAGTAAGCGTTATGTCATATTAAAGAGTGCAATTAGCACTATCCATTCGAAACGTTTGAAGAAACAATTTGGAGCCATTTATGAGAAAACAGCATTTGGGCGTTTCTGAAAATGCGGAATTTTGAGCTAGTTTTCCCAGAAAACGGTTGAGTTCTCCAGATAATTTACTTGATATTATTTAAAGGACGTGTACTCGTTAATATAATAATGTGAACAAATCGCCGCTAAAACAATTATTAACTACCTGAGAGTTTAGTCAAAAAATCATATTATTGTAATTTTTGAAAAACAGAAGGATAGAGCAGTATGGCTTATACGTCGTCTCACAAAGTACATTTAGTACTATTCCTTCCAAAAATTTAAAGAAAAAATTTGGAGCCGTTTTTAAGAAAATCTTGTTTTTTGTAATTTTTTTTAAAAATTGCAAATGTTGCACGCAACTTGTAAAATTTTCAAAATAATGTACATGACCTTAATGAAAGACTAAAGGGATTAGAGAACAAAATTCATTTGGAGGAAAAATCTTTATCTTCAATTTTTTAGTTGTAGGAAGACGCCGAAAAAAATTGAATCTTTTGCAATTTTCGAAAATTCAGAGTTAACCGTGAAAATCGGGCAAATGCCAACTTTATAAGTGTATTTTACCTTATTTTCCCAAGAAATTAAGAAAAATAATGTGGAGGCGTTTTTGAGAAAATTTTGAAAATATCCGGGGGCTTCACGTAAATTTTGAAGAAAATTTTTCAAAATCGCAGAGCTTTGACACAGATCAGATGGTCAATGATTTCTTCAACTTTAGAAAAAATCGTACGCATTGTTTAGGGGCGAGTGTTGTTCACATACACCGGGCGGACGGACGGACGGACGTTTTTCTTAATTTAGCTACTGAATTTATCCGCTTTTCCGTTATCACGGCCCGGCAATGAATTTTTTTCTGCCGAAAATTCGCCGTTTTTTCGCGCAGCATTACATAACTTTTCCTATACTACGTGTATACTTCCTATACTACGTGCGTATACTCCAAGTATACGCACGTATACGGGAAATTAAAAACAGCGTCTATCACGCACAGTAGTCGACTGGAAACTGTTTCAACCTATTTATTCCCAACACCGACCATTCCAGCTTCTTAGACAGCCAAGGAAAAGTTTTCACGGAGTGTAGTAGTCTACACACTATTCTATAAGCCTCAGCCATTTTCTTCAGCAGTAGCAAACGTCCGCAGCATCTTTGATCTGTAATGAAATTATCCACCGCCAAAGCCAAAAGACTGTTGTCCAGCTAGTATCTCTGGATACTAGTCTTCCGTATCTAGAGACTCTGCCGGTGACGGTCCCTCGCTGGAAAGCGCAGCGACACAAACGGGACCGCTTAAGCGGAACAATAACCAGCGCCGCCGGGACTACGGGACGTGCAAAGCGGACGCCTTTATAAAACTGCTACAGGAGCGGCACTCGCACTCGCACATCGAATGAGAACGGCACAACGGTCGAGTCCGATTGAAATGTCTAAGGGATCATCGGGTGGTAGTGGAAGTAAGCGGTTAAGCCAAGTACTTACATGACAGAAAAATGGTTACGGCTGCTCACGACCTATTCACGTACTCATGATCGCTCCGTAATGACATAGGATTGCTTATTATCCTGATTAGAATCTATCCATTTTCTAAGACATATAAACAATAAAGAATCTGTATTGGAATCTAATCTTTGGAATTACTACAGAAACGCATTATCAAGATTTGGTAACGTAACACTACATTACTTTACAACGCTAACATTTAGAGAGTTTAATGTATTTAAAATTCATGAATTATTAATTTACTTATTTTATGCACTCTTCATAAAAATATAACAAATTTCCATGTAGTGACTCATGAACACTACGTACACAAAACGAAATAGGTGCATTATTTTACATGAAATGAAATGCAACACCACTTCAGGTTATAAACATTTCGTGAGTTGTTACTAGACTATATAACTCCGTAATTGCACATAGACCTGAAGTTAGTAAGCTAAACAACAAGAAATTCAAGAAGTGTTTTAAATTATACATTGTCAATCTCAAACCAATTAATTTTTTTATTTACAGCATTTCATTTAAAACAAAGATTTCTGTCGCCGACCTGGATAACCGAGGTCGCAAAGGCTGAAGGGCCGTAGCTGCGTCGTGTCTAAAGGGTCGTGGCTTCGAATTCCGCCCGGGACATGGATGTTTAGTATGTCCGTATACGGTAAATGAGTTCTTCTACCGTTACCCCCAAAATTTAAAACAAATGGTAATTACAATAGTCGCTGATGACCTTTTTTATGTTAATTATCATTACCAACAATGAATTTCTAATTATGGAAAGTTCTCTTATAAAAAATGATCATGCGGCGTTTCTGAAAATGCGGAATTTTGAGCTTGTTTTCACAGAAAACGGTTGAGTTTCTGAAAAACTATATGACATTATTTAAAGTACAGCAACTACAAAATGTAATGATGTGAACAAATTGCCGCAAATTATTTAAAGCAAATGTACTCATTAATACAATAATATCAACAAATCACCGCTAATGTAAATATTAACAATGTGAGATACGAGTCAAATATTTTTTTGTAATTTTTGATAAAACAAAAGAATCGAGCAATATGTCGTTTATGTCATCCCATAGAGTACATTTACCACTCTACCAAAAGTTTAAAAGAAAAAATAGGAGTGTGGTGTTCGTGCACATGACACCACAATCAGCAGCTAGGGGCGCCGCCGTCCGCAAGGGCGATGCGACGTGCCGCGCCCGTGGTTCGAGCGGCCGCCAGAGCGAATGCCAGCGGCAGCCGCTGGCCACGAAGCAGCGAGCCCGAGCGTTCCGCTCGGGCGGTTCAGGCGGACCAGGAGAGACTCCCCTCGCCGCCCGGGAGGGGCTAGCGACGCCCTCCCCCTTCGGAGCGGAGACAGGAGAGACGGGACCCAGTCAACGGGCGCAAGGATCGGGAGCCCCACCCGACCGTGGACGTTCGCACGCAGGAGGCCGTGCGACCAGCCGCCGTGCCAGTCCCGCACGGAGGGGCAACGGGGGGCAACAGAGACTCGTGGAGCAGCCGCGCCGGGAGACGTGCGGAACAGGTGTCGCGCCTAGCGACACGAGAGAAGTCGTCTACGGCGCACACTGCGCCTGGAGGAGAGAGCCGCGCCGCAGGACGGGTGTCGAGTCTAGCGACACGCAGGAAAGGGTCGTGCCTGTCTCACCCATCATCAGGAGAAGAGCAATTCCAATATTGTACGATTGTAAATGTGTTCAGCAATCGTTATGGGGATATTAATAAAGCATTGTTAAGTTGAGTCCTGTCTTTGATAATTTGAACACATCAAGGAGCCGTTTAGAAAATCTTGTTTTTGTTATTTTTTAAAATTACACAAATTGCACGCAATATTGTTCGAAAAACCACTAAAATTATCGAAAAAAATGTACGTCACATTAATGAAAGAATTTACTACGGAGAACAATTTTTTATTTTTTTAAGGAAAAATCTCTATCTTCAATTTTGTAGTTGTAGGAAGACGCTGAAAAAATTAAACTTTTGCAATTTTCGAAAATTCGGAGTTAACTGTGAAAATCGGACCTATACCAGCTTTATGACTGTATTTCACTCTATTCTTATAAGAAATTTGCAGAAAACAATTGCAGCCGTTTTTGAGAAAATTTTGAAAATGTCCGCGGGGCTTCATGTAAAGTATCCTCAAATTTTAAAGAAAGTCTTTTAAAATCGACGCGCCTCGAGTCAAGCCAAATCGACTGGGAAATAACAATATTGAAAAAAATTCCTACGTATGGTTTAGGCGGTAGTCGTGTTAACACGACGGACGGACGTTTTGAAAAAAAAACTTTTTTCGGTATCAGGGGATCCAATACGAATAAAAAGTAAAATGAAATCTGCAGCGCGATTTACTTAATTCAATTGTTCACTTAAAGATGGCAAAAACATAGTTGCCAACGTCGTGAGAGAAAATAGTAGCGTGTAGAGTGAAAATTGCCTTTATTACCGGGGTTTAATCATCGCCACCTACATAGATCTCTGTAGGTGGCGTTTGTTAAATTCCCGGCATACACTAAGACTGCAGCGCCAAAACACGAAAAAGCGCGTTTTTTGAAATTTATTTGAATCTAATGCTGGCCTTGCATTAGAAATTCGTTTCCGCAATATCTTTCAGCAATTTCTTTTTACTTCTTGCGGTCATCTTTACACTAGCAAGAGGAACGAAGGTCAGAAAGAGCTCAGCAAGATCTTTCCGGCAAGATATTGCGGATTGTTTTAGATTATGACCATTTGTTGCCATTGGAGAGTCACGAGGAAAATGGGAAGTCACGAGGAAATGAACTTAAGTGACGTTATATCACAGTATACGTATACGTGGGTATACACCAGTGGCGTAGCGTGACTCGCTCGTTTGGGGATGTTCAACAATAACGCAAACTGAAGACATCATGATGTTTAATGTTCTCTAGAATATTATGTTGTTGAAAAATATGATACAATACTTCAACAGATTAATGTTAGGAGACTTCTTGAAAGCAAATTATGAAATGGCTCAGCTTTAGCTCTCATGCGCGATTGGCAATGAGATTACTTGTGAATTTAGATATGAGTATTTCAAACCAAAATAATATTTAATATATTAGTAAGAATTTAACTTCTTAGATATTAATTCAGAATTAGTGGGCAAGCACTATTTCTACTGTTTGTACCCATTAACAAGCACAGAATCACGAGTGAGAAAAAATATTTCTCTGACAACCTCAAGCGTGCTGCGATCTCGTGCACAAACGAGCAACTTGCTCATAACCCTTTTCTCGGCCGTAAGCTAACTTCTCGGGACTCGAGAATTAGGGGCAGAAGTGAAGAGGGGAGGGGGCAACCTCGCCGTCTGCGCATGCATCATTGCTCTTCGCAATCTCCCGGAAGACGCTAGAAGCATTTTAGCGTCCCAGCAATCAGAGGTCAGCTTGTAACAACGCGCCGAATTCAATCACAGGAAATCACTTTAAAATTAATACAAAACGTGTTTCGTCCAAAGTGTTTCACTCACTTGGAAGATTAACAATACAATATTTATGGTTCTTTGATTAATATTTTACGTGGGGATGCTCAGCATCTTAGCGTCCCCTGACGCTACGCCACTGGCATACACGGTATACGTATACGTATATGTGGTTTTACCTTTTTCCGAAATGGCGAATAGAAGGCAGAATAGTCGAGTCGCAGTCGTATTTATTGTGCCAAATGAAGAGATGAAGTAACGCCGACGATTGATGTGAACCCGTGACTGGATTATAAGAAGGAAGTAAAAGAGGGGTTTTCTCGAATTTGGTACAATTGAAATTTAAGAGTCTCATAAAACAAAAAGTGTTTTGTGGACTTCACTTCGATTCATGTAGGAGAAAAATAATTTTCTTTTTATAAAAACGGCAATAATTAATCGGTAAAAAAGATACTGATATATTGTACTGATATATTGTAGATTAATTTTAAAATTAATAATCATGGGACATCTATAGCTGAACCAAAATTTAAACCATTCGATAATCAACCATAGATGGTTTAGAATATTTATTACTATTTCTTTTCTTGTATTAAACCTTTTCCATGCACCCATGTTACAACAACAAACGCATATTACAATGCAAGATAATACATCTGTGTTACATTAGCGTCCCCTGACGCTACGCCACTGGTATAAACGGTATACGTATACGTGGTTTTACCTTTTTCCGAAATGGCGAGTAGAAGGTAAAAGAGTCGAGCCGCAGTCGTACTTATTGTGCCAAATGAAGAGATGAAGAAACGCCGACGATTGATGTGAACCCGTGACTGGATTTTAAGAAGAAACGAAAAGAGGGGTTTACTCGATTTACTTTATCTGCTTTTCATGCGCATGCAACCGTTAGGCAGAGAGGGGCTCGAGGGGCTGAATCCCTCCCCGAAATTCTTATCATTTTTCCATTCATTCATTACTTATTTATTACTTTAAATTTATCCAAATATTTCGACATGTATAAATGTACAGACAGACAGATTTACTTGAAATGAAGACATTCTTCCAAGTTTCCCGAAACTTCTTCCAGGCTTCGCTTCCATCTATGAAATGAACTAGTTGTAAAATTTAGCTCCATACTTTGACTCCAACATCACTCTCTGCAGTAAAACTCAATATGAACTATGGTGTAAAAACGCTTCCACCATACATGCTAACCTCGAGGTGCTGAAAGTCTTAGAGAACTGCGATCCAGTATATTTACATACTGTTAGATACTTACTATCTTAGGTACCTTGCCAGAAACAACTGCTAGTGTGGAGAGGTCATTCTCTACAATGAAGAGAGTAAAAAGTTTTATACGTAGTGTAATGCGTGATAACAGAATCAGTGCACTAGTTATTATTTCAATTCATAGGGATATCACTGTGGACAAAATGATTGACATTAAGGCTGGAAAGAAGATCAGAAAATTGCATTTGTAGTTGACGCCTCCTGCAGTTTGGATTATTGGAATAGAAAATAATAAATTAAATATTGTGTTTAAACTTTCGAAATAATGTTATGCGGAAATAATGTTTAAATATGTTTAAAATCATGTTGGTGTTTCATTTTTTAAGAGCATCTCTTGTAAACAAACCCGATAAAGATATTATAATAAATCTCGTATAATCCATTTTTTAAATTTTGGAAGCCCCTCCCGAGAAATAATCCTCGCTACGGCCCTGGTGACCGTGTATCATTTGCTTCTTCTAGCAAAATATTGCTTCAGTCCAATTCTAGTCCCAGCAACAGCCGGCAATAATTTTCCGAGGACGGAAACACACGAGTTTACATTACGACTGGAATATCTAGCAAGACACATTGCTAACATCGGAAATATTTATTACCGCAATGTTTACATTGGTAATTTTTCCTGCGAAATAATATTGCTCGCCATTTTCTAGGAAGTGTAAAGCCAACATAATGGCCGGATCCGAAAACAAATTAGGCCATCCTTATGAGGAGACCGAGACGCGTCGAATAACACCTCACATGTCTCGATTGGTGCACGGGAAATGGTCTAAGCGTGACGGACCCGCATACAAGCACATACGCACACTCTGGTTTACTCAAATACAGATTTGGGACTGGCAGAATTCGCCGACGCTGTAAAGTGTTTTAAAAGTATTTTCATGTGTTGAAAATTTCTTTCATACTTGATTTCCTTAATGCCTAGCTTTGTTCAAATATGTTTTTCCAGTATTTGGTATTGGACTTACCAATGAATCGTAGTAGCTGTTAATATTATACTTCCGTTCAAAAATTCCGAACATACCGCCTTGTTTATTACCTCTATACGGAATATGAACTGGTACAACTGCGATTTTTCTAACTTTTCCTCTGAAGGCCCCTCTTTACGATGGAATGTGTCACGGTATTTCGCGTCTTTCTCTGTCTGCCGCTACACATCGCATGATCGCGACCGTATCAAGCAGTGCTTACGATCATGCGATTTCTAGCGGCAAAACAGAAAGACGCGAAATGTCGTGCGATATTCCATTGTGTTCAAAGGGGCTTGGGAGGCAGAGTTAGTAAAATTGCACTCTAATATTGCAATTTCAAAATTATAATCGCCGTAACTTGCAGGTATGATTGATGCAAATTGTTAAAATTTAGTACAACTATATTTTTACTTTCCCGTATACGTACGTATATTCCGAGTAATATACGTAGTGTAGGGAAAGTTATGTAATGCTCCGCGAAAAAATGGCGAATTTTCGGCGAAAAAAAATTCGTTTCCGGGCCCTGATAACGAAAAAGTGGATAAATTCAGTTGCTAAATTAAGAAAAAAATCCCTAACACGTGGTGTTGCCAGAATCCCGGATTCATAAGTCCTCTTTACCGAAAAACCTATTGAAAGCAAAACGTCCGTCCGTCCGTCTGTGAACAACAATAGTACCTAAGCCATAGCGGACGATTTTTTTTCAAATTGAAGAAACCCATGTCGATCTGGCTCGAGTCGAAGCTTTGAGATTTTGAAAAATATTCTGTAAAATTTGGGGGTACTTTACATAATGCCCCGCGAACGTTTTCAAACTTTTCTCAAAAACAGCTCCAAATTTTGTCTTCAAATTTATTGTAGGAATAGGATAAAATACACATATTAAGGTGGCATAGGTGTGATTTTCATCGATAACTCTGAATTTCGAAAATTGCGAAAGTTTGAATTTTATTCGGCGTCTTCCGCCAACTACAAAATTAAAGATTTTTCCTTCAAATAAGATTTGTTCTTCATGTAGAGTTCTTTCTTTAAGGTTATGTACATTTTTTTGAAAATTTCAGTAGTTTTCGCGCAATAGTGCGTATGGTTTGTGCAATTTTAAAAAAATTACAAAAACAAGATTTTCTCAGAAACGGCTCCGAACTTTTTCTTTAAACTTTTGGTACGGATAGTGCTAAATGTACTCTATGAGATGACATAAATGCCATCTTCCTGTATGCTTTTCTTTTTTTTTCCAAAATTGCAAAAATGTAATTTTTGTGACTCGTCTCTCACGTCATTAATATTTACATTAGCGACGATTTGTTAATATTATTATATTTATGAGTACATGTGCTTTAAATAACGTCAAGTAAAGTTTAAAGAAAACACAACTGTTTTCTGTGAAAACTAGCTCAAATTTCCGCATTTTCACAAACGCTCAAACGCCATTTTCTCATAAATGGCAAAAAAATTCTTGAAACGTTTCGATCGGATAGTGCTAATTGCACTCTTTAATATGACATAAAGTTTATTTTGAGGTACTTTTTGTTTTTTCAAAAATTACACGAATGTAATATTTTTGAAATTTCTCTCACTTGTTTAATATGCACATTACCAGCAATTCGTAAACATTATTACATTTGTGAGTGTAAATGCTTCAGATGACTTTAAATGAGTGTTTCGAAAACTCAAAAATTTTCTGTGAAAAACAGCGTCAAATTTTGCATTTCTAGTGTCGCTTAAACGCCATTTTCTTAAACGACTTCAATTTTTTTAAAAAAAGTTGGTATTTTGGACGAGGTTTTACTGTTCTTTAATATTCTAAAACTAATATTCCCATCTACCATTAGCAAAACGAACAATTATGAAAATGTCAAAAAATGTACTTTGGGCGGTGATAAATGGCAGCTGGCACGAATATGTTGCAATCCCAAAAAGCTAGCCCAGACTCAAGGAAATATAAAACTAATTCGGGAAAGTCTGTGCCATTCTGTGGCACCACTAGGTTTTGTTTTCTAATATGAACATAAACGATCACCTGTAAACTGGTCTTCTGTGTTATCCTCTAATATTATTATAAGATCATTCTCAATTAGTTCCGAAAATTCTGACGCGAAATTTTCTACAAGTACATTTGACATTTGTAGCAAAATCTTCTACTACTAAATCTATCTAATTTGCATAACACTTCCATAATTTTGTCCTCTAATATTTTGAGATTTTTAAAGTCTACAAACTCAGGCTGATTTGTGTTCTGAAGCGAATAAAGCTTGTCTCACGTTGTGACAAATGCCTTTACTTTCATGGTGACTATGTAGAAAAATAAAGAAGACATTGTAAATCTTTAAGTAATAAAATCATCTTATCTCGATTTGTCTTTTTTTATAGCCTATCGGAACTTGAGAAAAATAGCCGTCGTATATATGTATAAATGTGTGTATACATATACACACATAATGTGTATATGTATACACGCATTAAAAAGTTGCTATTTTGTATGTTTATGTGAATAAGTTGTAAGTCACATTGAAATGAAAATCGATTTATGCAAGAAATGTATTCTTTAATAATACTTAATGTTTTTGTTTTCTTAGTATTCACTTGTGTTCTTCAAATTTAATGTTCCAAGGAAATTTGCAAAGTTATTATAAAAAATACGGATGAAATACTTCACTTTTACCACTGCACAATAATTTCGGCCGGGCGATATTCATTTTTTGATATTGCTCGTTTGTCAAAAATCAGTGTTGCCATCCTTATGGAAGAAAATTATGGTGTCGTGAACTAAAAATAACCGCGGGGTAATGGGGTGTAATCAACGCCAGATACATAGATTTATTTAAGTGGCGTTGGTTCAATTCCCAGCATTCTCTTTAAGATCTCTTTAAGAAATAACAGTTTTTGGAAATTTCTTTTTATCTTACGGCCGGATCCGAAAACAAATTATCAGTTCCCCAATCAGGTGACCGATACGCGGAATATCACTTCAAATGTCTCGATTGGTGTACGGAAAGTAGTCTAACCGTGAGTGACGGAACTGCACTCATGCACATTCGCACACAGATAGATGCTGTTTAATAATTGCCTGACACGTCATAGCACCATCAAGTATGTGCGAACTACTTCAAAACCCACCCAATTTTTCTCAAGAAATAATAGGAAAAGTTGAACTCACCAGTGTATTCTAACATGTAACAACGACTGTAACAGAAGGGCATAGAACGTGTATCGCGCGCACAAATTAACAAGAACTCACTCGAATGATCCAGAGGGAAACGGGCACTGGCCTACGCCCAGCCAGTTGCGACCGCTTATCGGAAAGCTTCTCAAGTTACTGGATTTGAAGCTCCGTGAGCCCAGTGGTCTATTTAAAGATCGTTGGATTTTGCATAATTGGTTCTTCGGTTTTAGGTTACGAAAATATTCAGTTGTCGGATTAAAAGTTAGAAGAATAGAGAAAATAACCAATGGTCAAATACATTCTCTAAGGAAAATATCCATATGGTAAATTAAAAACACATGCCATAAAGTCGACGCGATAAGTTCAGAAACTTGCTCATATGGATTCGGAACTTAGATATGAATCAAATGTACTTTTAAGGAGTATTTTAGTTTACAAAGAATACTGCATATGAGTTGGAATTGCTTAGTAAAATTACATACAGCAATGGGAAAATGCCAACCGATCTACAAATAAATAGCTGGGCTAAATTGATACTCGGTAATTACAATGTACTTACAAAGAGTTGTAAAGAAGAATCCCCTTGTGGGGTCTCTTGCTCAGTGAGCATGGGGATGCGATCAGTGTTTTACTGATTAACCCTTCTCCGGGCAAGGTACTTTTGTAACGTATCCGGGCAAGCAGTGTCCAGCAGACACTGTTGTACAATCAATGTTTTCCACTATTCTCTTCTTCAACCTTTCCACACTCACTGTTTTATTTGTTTTAGGATTTCAGTATAATGATGGAAAATGAATAATTAATGAATATAATTCCTTTATTATCCCCAAAACTTGCAAGAAGTGACGATAGAGTGTACACTCTTAAAGAGAATACAGCTTACATTGGGCAAATTTTAACTTTTCTTCTCCGTGAATTCAGTATTTTCATTAAAATAGTTTTTATTTACAATTCTTGCAAAGAATGGTTACATCACTATGCTCGTTTTAGACTTTCTAGTGACATTTGCTGCAACATTGTTTCTGAGTGCAATCTCGCGCGTAGCTACTCAAGTGAGATCTTTTTTTGTTTCCTGATCAGCGCGGTGTAAACTATTCATCTTCGAAGAATTTATTTTGAGTCTTTTAGAGCTGAAAGTGTCTTTTTCTGGAGCCTCATGGTATTTATTTCAATGTGTGATTGAATGAGGCCCTCTGATATCTCAGATAAGAATTAATTTAGTATTATGTTTAGTTTATTTATATTATTAGTATTAGTTTTTAGTATTATGTTTCCGCATATTCCACGTTGGCTGGGCATTTGACCAGACGACAAATGCTGTCACTCCAGCAACATCCACACAATGGGGCTGGAATTCTCAAGGAATGAATTCTCTAGTTCTTTTGAACAGTTCCGACAAGAGTGAGATCATTTATCAGAAGACGTTCTGTGACGGGCTTGTCCATGACGTAATATTCACGTGACAGCCCTGTGAGTTCTTTTATAAGGTTCGGTGAGATTTTGAACAATTCTGCTACTCAAACCTGGAAATGCCCTTTTCACCTTTTTCCTTTCAGGTATATGGTAAACAATTTAGAGGATAGTACTAGCATCGCAGGCCCCTCATTCCATCGTACTATACTTGTCTGGTGTAGTTGGTACGTACCGTTTGAATGGGATGGGAATCTGTCCTGCAATGGAATTAAAATTTCGTTGACAGTAATGTCTGTTCCAGAATGGTAATGCATTTTCAAATGTCTTTTGAATTTTTCCCACACGTCCCTCAAAGCGCCAAATGTATCCTTCTGACGTCTTGTGGACCACGTGGTTTTGTAATCAAATTGTAGAAAAACAAAGACTTGAAACAGAGTCCCATTGTTGCTCCCTATAGAGGTGGGGCATAAAAACTGCCCCACAATACTATTCCCACTTACCCCTACTATGCCTCCAGCGTCGGAGCTGAATCTCCTTCCAAGGGACCTCGCAGTTGTGACTAAATGGAAATCGCCAAACATTCTTTCTTACCGAAAGAACATATTTGTCACACAGCAAAACAAAGTGTCTAGTTTTTGACAACTAACAGACTTCATAAACATAAGAGTAACGTTATTTCGATTGTTGTGTCAAAATGAAAATCATCAACCATTGTCTCTTACCAAAAGAACACAGTGTCTTTCGGACACTCCTTGCCCGGTTACGTTACTTTAAAACGAAATAATTATTTTCACGTCTGTTTATTGACCAAATTTAGTGAAATTTCGTCACGAAAGCGTAATCACAGAAACATTTAAGTTAATTTCATATGACAGTAAATATAACTCACAGTGTCCAACAGACACTGGTTGCCCGGATAAGGGTTAAACAAGGTAGACAAATTAAGGTATCTAATCGACATTCTACTCTATGTTTATGTCAGTGGCGTGCGGTGATAATTTTAGTAGGGGAAGCACTTTTGAAACCCAAGGTACTGTAACCGCTAATTGTCGAATACATTTGAAACCAAGAAGAAAATAGAAGAGAAAACCCGATACCATATTATCAACTAATAGTTTCTCTGGTGGCGTAGAGATGGCGACAGCCAGGAGATTCATTTCAGAACGCACTCTGATAGTAACCAATCAGAAACTTTTGGGGAACAAACGGAAACGGCATGAACTGATGTAGAGAGAATTCATTCCTATTCTAGTTGGAGTCGCCGAGGTGAACAGTCAAAAGAATTCGCTTCTTATCGTGTTTGAGCCGCCGAGGTGAACAGTTAACTATTTTGTGCACGACATAGACGACGAGTGATACGTAGTAGGCTACGACGTATAAGAAAGTCTGTATTAATTTTGGAAATCTCATTCTGGAAATTTACTTATTGAATCTCAAGAATTATAAGAACTCTGTTTGATATTACAACTAGTTTGGCTTGTTACCATTACGAAGTCATAATTGGAAGCTCTCAACTTACATTCTTATGCGACCATCATCTTGGAGTGACCGATGGTAAAACGTCGCTAAGCAATGAGAGACGGCGTTCGGAGGCATCCCATTTTTCAACGCGGCAGGCAACACGGAGCGGTGCAGAAATCCAGCGACCTTGGAGGCGTGGACGCCGTTTTGCAGCCGGCTACGCAGCGCAGAGTAAAGGGAGGTCACCGGCCGTGAGTTGAACAAATACCGAAAGAACTTTCACGAAATTTCAAATTAGAATTTCACAGAACAGTTGTCTTGGTAACTAATCGAGTCATTTCCTTTTCTCATAAAGTCGTAATTAGAATCAGATTCAGATATTTCTTGTGAATAATGTAAAAATTGTGTTCTTACGTAAAACTATTTAACTGAATTCACGTATAATTGATTTAAGAGTATAAATAACACTTAGCAAAAGTGAGCTGTATGAAATACTGAATGGGAGGAAAGCCGTCCGATTATTTATTTCATAATAGCAGTTGAAGGACTGGCTAAAGACTTTGTTAAACGAAATTTTTTTTATACTGAAAGGCTAAGGATGAGCCAAATTTCAATTGTAAGAATTAAGTGTTATATTATTAATTGATTCAAAGGTGTTAAAAAATTTGGAACATTGTGTGTACATGTATTTCTTTTTTTCAGGATCATTATTTGAATTGTATTTCGTGTGTTTTATTAGTGATTTTTGTTATGTAAAGTGTATCTCTGTGTGTATAAGTTATTATTAGAAAACAAGGGATCAAAGTTAAGATTACATTAGAAAATCATAACTGCAGTTTAGGTAGGATAGGTAGCTACCAGAATTTAATGGGAAAAATATTGAGAACATAGGTAAAATTTGTAAATACAGTTGTAGATTATATTTCATTCATCAGAATATACGTTCAATATTATTTCAAACTAATGAACTGTGTATACTTGTTAATTGGTAATTAGTTGAACCATGACGAACCCACCCTTGACAGGGAATTTTACCTTTCATTAGAAATAATCCCAGGTTTGCGTGACGGTGCAGAAGCTTGTCACGGAATAAGTAAATTAAAGATTTACTTTGGTAACCAAGTACACAAAGAGAAAGCGGTTACAGTACAGCGAGTGTCAAAAGTATTGGAACACCTAGGAAATTTCAGAAAATGAATAAATTTCAGGTGTAAAACAAAACACAAATTAAAATTTTTTGGTCGAATTGAAAACTGTGTATATTTTGTAATTGATATCAGCAAACAAAAACATAACATAACTTTATGGACAATTTAAAACAAAGTTTACAAACTTTAGAACGTAAAAAAAGGCAGCCAAAAGTATTGGAACACCCAACTGAACAGCGGTTGAAAATTATATAAAATTGAAACTGTAAACAAATTAATATTTGATGTGATGTCTTTTGGCATTTATAATGGATTCTAGAAGTCTTGGCATTAATTCTACGAGCTTCGCCGTCATTTGTGGCAAGATATTACCCGATTCTTCCTAGAGTGCGCGCTTAAGAAAGTGTTTTATAAAAAATCGCTCTGTTCCTAATGTTTTTCTCCAAAATATTCCATAAATATTCAATAAGATTAATGTTAGGAGATTGTGGTGGCTTTTGCATATATCGTGGTGTATTAAAAAGGATCCACATTCTTGTGTTTCAAGTCCTGTACTTTGGATCATTGTCCTGCTGAAAAATGAAATCGTCTTTGAGGCCCACTTTTTCAGCACTTTTGTGTAATTTACTTTGCACAATATTGATGTACAATGCATTGTACAATTTATAAAGTGAAGATTCCCCAATCTAGAAGCGCTCATCCACCCCTAGCCGAGTACAGAACCACCTCTGTATTTCGCTCTGAACTGAATGTTCTCTTCGTGAATTTTGGAGTTTCTCTTCCTCCGTGCCATACATCTACCATCTGCGCCAAAAATATTAAAATTACTTTCATCAGTAAAACTAAATTGTTTCCACATTTATAGGGAACTGTTTCAATAATTTTTAGTAAATTCTAAGCGCTTTTTTTCTGTTAATGTCATCGATCCAGAATTTCCTACGTGCCACACGTCCATGCTACCAACTTTTCTTAGTATTATGCGAACTGTAGTTGGAGAAATGTCTACTCCAGAAGCAAGTTTGGAGCTCGAAGTTTTGGATTTATTTTAATGTCGCGAAAAAGATGCTTGTGTCACGTTCGTTCAGCAACTGCGGCTGTCCACATCCGGGTTTGTTCGTCACTGTTTCCCGAACACAATACCTATCAATTACATTAAACATTGTAGTGTGTGATATTTGCATAATATTTCCGATTGCCCTCAAAAGATCTGCAATCATTACGCATGATAATTATTGTTTTTCTCTATTCTTCACTTGTTTCCTTTTTTACGCCCCATAGTGACATTTGATGAACAAATACTCCAGAATCGTACACTTCTGAATCACCGACTGATGAATACCGGAAAGAAAACTGATACGAAAACCGTTACAGCTAAGGATTAAGAGGAGAGTTCCGATAACAAGTTGAAGGTCAATCCACAGATGGCTGCGGTCGCAGTGACTTCCAAGAAAGCCGTTACAGTGTTTGAGAGTTTGCGTGTTCCAATACTTTTGGCTTCCCTTTTCTATGTGATTTTTGCTTATATTTCTGATTTCTCAATTTCCTGTGCTTAATTTTGAGAGGTTTTTATTGCAGAAACTTTACTGTATACGGTGTATTTAATTCCGCTGAAAATTTGTTCCAGAGAGTGTCATTTAGATTACTTTTTCCATGTTTGTTCGTATTCTCGGATTTTCTAGGTGTTCCAATACTTTTGACACTCACTGTATAAAAACGTAAAACAGATAAAGATGATATGAATTTTCTCAAAATGTGAATATTAACCCGGGAGAGGTCGCATCTTGCATACGAACGTCACTGGTCGCGTGGGAGGAAACAGACCCCAGGGAAAATTTCGTTGCTTAAATGCCTACTAACATTATAAACAATATAATTCTGTATTTATGCGATTATAACTTAACTTTATTTATCTTGTTATTTAAAATTATTAACACAAACGTACAAAATCCATCTAGTAGGTGTTTTAGGTGCAAAACCGAAACGATAGTTCAGACTCAGGAGAAAAGGAAACCAAGTAGTATGAGGAACCCTATGTCATTATGTATCACCATTAGTTTTATCTGTGCTTATAACGTAGAAAAATAAACGTTATCAGAAGTGTAAATACGACTACAATTTCTCATTAGCTCATGTCAATGAAGCAATAAAATTAGTTTTACCATGGTATTTGAATGGCTGTAAGGATATGTGGATGGATGTGTGTATGAATAAGTCGATGGGAGAGTGGATACATATGGGTATGGAATGTGAATGATGAGTGAGTGGACGCTTGTCACGCATCACTTGGGTCGATTAGAATCTTTCCAGCTTTGATGTGGTACACACGTCAGGAGTAATCTTTTACCACAATTTCAAGAACCTTTAAATTTGGAGCCGGTGACGAGGGTAGATTTTTATCAAAAACCGTGCAAAAATTTGAAAATTGCCATTTTATCCTAACGTATTGGAGCTGGAACAGTGCGATAAGGTTTTATTGTGTCCGTCCCCGCCCCCTTCCATGGACCATAAAACATTGGGGAACGTGGCCGAATTTGAACCGACGACGCCGTGTTTCTATGCTAATGGGCATTTGGAGCTTACATGATAGCTCTTACGCTTGGCAACACTGTCATGAAATTGATAGTCATTTATCAGGTGTGTTAAAAGAAACTGAGATCCACACCATTTTAAGTGCCCTTGTTCTATCCATGTAAAATCGTTAAAGAAATGATTTAAAATCGATTTTTGAGAAAATGTTTTACTTTCTAGCCTTACGAATACTTCGTAAGACGAAAACATGTTATCTTGCGCCGGAAAACGGCGAATTTTTGCCAGAAAAAAACTGTTATAGCTGGGGTCTGGTAAAAAAAAAATGGATAAAACCTATTGCTAAATTTAGCAAAAAATCCTCTAACTTGTAGTGTAGACAAAATCAATATTTTGTTGCTTCTTGATACAGAAAACTCGATTGACGGCAAAACGTCCATCTGTGGTCAATGCTAGCACCTAAACCGTTCAGCCGATTTTCTCCAAAATTGATATCCCCCAATCGATTTCGTTGGTGTCGAGGTTCCAGGAATTCGAAACCGATATTTTTACTTTGCGAGCTACTTTACACGAAGCCCCTTGAACATATTTAAAGTTTTCAAAAAACGGCTGCAAAGTTTTACATTCCCGTATATTATACATACCTATAGCATTACATACATACATATAGTATAGAGAAAGTTATGTAATGCTGCGCGAAAAAACTGCGGATTTTCGGCTGAAAAACTCTTATTACAGGACCCTGCTAACGAAAAAGTGGATAAATCCAGTTGATAAATGAAGAAAAAAATCCCCTAACACGTGGTGCAGCCAGAATCCTTGTTTTGTGGGTCCTTGGTACCGAAAACCCAATTGGAAGCAAAACGTTTGTCCGTGTGTCTAACAAACGGGCCACGGACCGCGCCCAATCTTTCCTACCGCTTCCTTGTTCTATACTCTCCCCTTACACACCCACTGACATGCACTACACTATACTGCGATTTTTCTAGGAAGAGCTCTCAAGATAACTCAAATCCCATCTTCGCGATGGAATATGTCACGGCATTTCGCGTCTTTTCTCGGTCTTGCCGGTAGAAGTCGCATGATCGCAAGCACTGCTTCATACGGTCGCGATCGTGCGAAATCTAGCGGAACGACTATCACTACGACTAGACATGCACTACACTGCAATCCAGCACTGTTTTCAATCCCGCTGGATTTTTGGTAGGTTGACTTCAATCCAGGGGGATCCCGCGGCTAATATAAGATAAAATATTTTTATGGAATTAAAAAATCAACTATTTTCTGTGGTAATAATCAAATATTGATTAAAATTGCAAAAATCAACAACACTGTACACAATTGACTAATTATTTTACAGTGCGGCTACTTGTCTACTTAACAAACCTGTCGATTTTTCAAGATTCAGAAATAAAAAACAATAATCTTACCTGTAATAATTTGGCCATTAGATTTGTCAAACAAGTATGAGTGACATGGACGCCTTCTTCCACTCATTCCTTCCACAATCCACAAAATAAATGTACAATTCCATTTTCATGAGAACTTTGAATTCGCTTTAACCTTAAATACAAAATACTCAGAATAGGCCCAGATGTGGTTGGCCTATCCATTCATTTTCAGTGATTAATAAATTGGATTCAGAAAAATTTACAATAAATAAAATAAAATAAATTTTAAACAAAAAGTACTAAAAAAGAAAATTATCCTTTACTACTAACACTATCTCAAGTAACTCCACTGTGGTAAAATATAAGTGGTTAGTTCGCAATCGCTGACAAAACATCTCAACCGAACTAAGAAGACTCTGAACCGAAGAAAAAAAGAAAAGTCAAATAACCGAAGATAGTTGAAAGCGTCGACGACGCCACATTCAGCTAGTAGTCGTGCAATAAAGTAAAATAGAGGCAAGAGCAACTTGCTGAAGAACACGCACCATTAAAAACAATACAGTAAAGATCAGTATTGCTGTTATGTTGCGATCATATGATGAATTGATTTTCCTAAACAACTAAGTTTTATACTACATGTTACTAGCATATAGATCTTTAAACATACATATTTCTGTCATCTTCAAAACAATTATAGGAACCGGCAATTACATTTCAGCATAGATATTTTAATTTACTTTTATGATTACGATTCATCAAATACTTTACGACATCTCTATTTGCCTGGATCTGTCTACTAGCGTACCCATGCGAGAACTCTCGAATGTTTCGTATACTCTGCTGAAAACAATAAGTCCTTTCAAGGTCACGAGTTGGCAGCAAATACATTTTTAATCTTTCTTTATAAATACTATAGAAGTAAAAAATATAAAAATGAGTTAGTTGTACAATTTGGCAATTTATTGAAAGTATTGGTATAATATATAAAACTCCCGTCCTTTGGCTCGAGAGCCTGGTACGGGCCTTAGCTGATCGGCGGTGACACAGACTCTCGGCCACGGGTGTTCGGGTGGTTAGCACGAGGACATCCCTTTACCGTATACACCGCTCTTCTTAACCTTAGGATGGGCTTTTCCATCGTCACACAGCAATCGATACTGAGACATTTGTAAGGAAAGCGCACAGTTCTAATTTACGTTCTAAACGAACAAAGAAATAATATACAAAATTGCAAATTCTAATTTACACCGCATCCAGCTGTCCGAAGCGCAGTAAATTTACAGCGGGCTATTAGGTTTATCACAAAATTTTAGAAAAACTACTCATATTTTCAAAGAAGATCTATTGAACTCATTTGAAGATCTGTTTTTGATGAGCATATTTCACTAAGAAAAACAATCGTATCTTCACAATTGTAGTTGTAGAAAGACGCCGAAATGTTTTAAATTTTTTTAAACTTTTTGCAAAATCAGGCATTTTAAGGAACATGAAACCTGCACCATTCTCTTAAGCTTCCTATATGCTATCTCAGATCCCAATTTAATAAAAAAAAGCGTGCGTTTTTTATGAAAAAAATGGTTTAATGAAAATAAAAAATTGTTTATGTTTGACACAATTTTTCGAAAAAAATACTTATGTTTTTGAAAAATTGAACATGACCTTATTTGAAGACCTTTTTTTATGAACACATTTCATTAAGAAAAAATTGTATCTTCATAATTGTAGTTGTAGGAAGACGCCGAAAAAATTTTGAATTTTTTCAATTTTCGAAAAATCAGAGTTTTCAACCAACATGAGACCTACGCCATTCTCTTAAATGACCTTCAGACTATCCAACAACAAAATTGAGTCAATACGTACGTACAGTATACGGCAAAGTAAAAATTGTTGAAATAGGAACACTGAATCATATTAGTATCAGTATGTGTGTGTAGATGTGGCAAGAGTATGTGGCAAGTCTGAATAACTAGGAGAGATGAAAGGAAATAAAAAACTAATACGGGAAAGTCTTTGGCATTCTGTAGCACCGCTAGTTCAACTACAAGATGTCGAATAGTAACGACTACTATACAAAGCATTTTTATGTTGTCAGTGAAGTTCACAACTTCATTCACCCTTCACATCTGTATTCGTATGATGACAGAGTCATCTGTGCTGGATTGTTCTGAGCTTATTTACTACAATTGTTTGTGTTAATCGTGTAAAAAGGGGCAAAAGTGATATTTTTATTTGGAGAATTTAAGATTCTTTTTACAAGAACAGATTGCTTTTGAACAGAAAGTGTATCGAACTTTAACACAACCGGAGCTTTTAAGCGGCACCAGCAAGGAAAAGAAACTGCAGTTTCTGCGCGATGTGGTATGATAAAGCGTCCTGGTTAACAGGATGCAAACACAGACAAATTCTTCTGTTTTTTATAAGTTGTATTCGTTATATTATATGCTTTCATGTTAAGATAATTGTCCTCAGGTTCATAATGTAGAACTTAAAATATTCATTATGTGCGGCAGCGTTTCCGCTTCCTCGCTGCCTACTTAACCCTGTTGCAGCACTGACGGCGCCGGCCACCCTGCATGAATGGACCGCTCCCTAGACGAAGGGACCACTTTCCTCCTTGAATCTATCTAAAGCACGTCACGGCGATAACCCGCGGGGAACGGGGGACACGGATCCTGATAATGCTCCGCCGTCCGCCAGCGGCCGCAGCAGTCGACGCCAGTAGTTCGTGGTGATTCCGCTTACTCGAACAAGTCACGTTACATGTACTCGGTTGTGTTCGGCCTGCGCACGGCTCGGCAATCAATTGGCCATACCACGAAATTTGCTTCGCTTACACAATATCTACCACAAGCCTTGCTCTGTGAACTGAAGCAAAAAACGCGTACGTAGGTCGCAAGTTGCGAGAAAGTGGCATGGAATTACGTCGCGAGCTAAAACGCACACCATCGTGAGAAGCAGGAACTCGGAGAGCCTACGAAGACAGGAACAACTTACTGAAGGTAGATAATAAATGAAAGGAATACATATTGTAATATTTATGTGTTAATTTGTGAAACAGCTGACAGTCGTAAGATTGATGGGTGGTGAAACATTGCACGCTTTCCAAAGAGGAAGTTGCAACGATAGTAGATGTCGATAAAAGTTCACTTAGAATTTGAGAATACTGATAGGGGTTATCGACTGCAAGAAAAGTTACTCATATTAAAATGTAGATAGCCACTTGTGTCTTCATCGCATTAGACTATAATATCGATTTCCATTACAGATCACATTTATATTTTAATGTTTTCTGACTCGCTTGTTTAATTCGAACAAATTTCTCGTATTCTCTCTTCTCCCCAGAACCTAGAATTACCACGTTCCGGTCCCAATCCCTATATCTCTTCATCCATTTAACATTGAATTTAACGGAAACATCGTGTTTAATCATTTTCGCTGTAGTAACAACTGAAAATGAAACCATGTGAAAAGAAACTAGTGAGACTCCAGAATTTCTCGTACTAGTTAGTTTCGTAATATCTTTCGTTTTGCTCCCATCCTGCTCCCTGATGCTTCCTGACAATTTCTAATTTTTTTTCCATATTTTGTCAATTGTTCGGCCCCCTATAAGGAAAATAGAATTTGTTGTCTCAACATCACGTACTTTCGCGAGTTATTTCTAACTTTTGCAATTTTCGGAGTGCAATGAAAGTGAGACCTGCGCCATTTCTTTGCTCTATCCGAGGAAAAAAATTGAAGAAAAAAAGCCGTTTTTGAGAAAAAATTTTCTTTTCATCAAGCAAACATTAGGCGAAAACTATTCTTTAAAACAATTGTCTCGTACATTATTTCAGGAGTATACCTTTCCTTTGCGTCTCTCACATGCAACCAAAAATGAGGTCTCTAAAGAAAGAGAATTTCATGGACAAGTGGCGAATTGCACTTTGACTTTAAAAATATGAAGTATTTGTTTTTAAAAAAAGGCATAAATATTCATGTAAAATGCAATCCGCAACGCACGTCAGAATTTTTTTGAATTTATAGCGTTAAATAACTCTTAAACGGAGAGTTCTGGGGCCTTAAAACTCAAATTTTGATGTTAAAAGCCTCAAAGAAACACCGTACCGTGCCGTAGAAAATCTCACACTCCAATGTACAGGATGAGAATTTCTTGACCTTTCTATTACTTTTTGACTTGTTTGACACTTCTCGATTTTACCCCATCTGTTCAGAGCCTGTAGAAGCTGCAACTATATGTGAAATTACTAATTACTTGATATTCTATGCGATTGAATTACACGGGTGTACCTCTTTTCTCGAGAATAAAGTTATATATTACAGGATTAATATGGAAATGAAAAAATAAGGAAGAGGGTGGGGTATAGCATGCGAAAGTTCTCGCACGGATACGATAGTTAATTACTTTATTTGAATAACTAATATTTTATATCTGATTACAATAAGAAAACGAACTGGCTCACCAAATTGTCCAGATTGTTTCGTGCGTCACAGTTCATATATCTGCTATTCTAGTACTAAAAGATCCATGGAATAGTTTCGGAAGACAAGTATTGCTAATTAAAAACGCAACTTTGGCTTGCTGCTATTTTAAAAATAATGTAAGTTCATGGAAGCGTAGTTATTAAGTGTCATAGTTTAGTAGAAAGAATATTGCTATCTTTCATAACAAAAAGGAACAAGGGTTTACAAGTTTGTTTTATATTTTGAAAATATTCAAAATTCGGGTTTTTATGAGACTTAATCAAATTCTCCTCATGTCTTTGTAAAATTTATTGTTAAGTTCATTAGGTTATTTTCTTATATTGTTGAGTTTTATTCGATGATAACCCGGTTATTGTGAAAAATCATGTGATATGTCATAGCTCAGTAATTTTGATATTTTATGAAGCACACGCGTCGACCATTTTAAACTGAAAATACCTTCACCAATCACAAACGTTATGAACAATTGAAAATGATGAACGCAAAATATTGCTTCAGCATTCATTGGGAGCCGCTAGCGTTTTTACATGCATTTCTCAACTATTTATGCCTAAGCGGTTTCTTTTTAGGATATTTGATTTCAGACGTATGAATATGACACATAGCAGTATTTTCTTTTGGAATAAAAAAATACCATTCGATCCCATGTCAGTTATAAAACTATTACAAGTAATAGACTCACTGCGTAAGTTGTGAACTACAACGATGTATATACGAAACTACTGTATTATTCATTAAATTAATCTCTGAAATTTGATCTTTATGTTCATATATGTGATTTCGTCAAAATAAATACATTGTTTATCCCAAATATTTGCCGTGATATATATATATATATATATATATATATATATATATGTGTGTGTGTGTGTGTGTGTGTGTGTGTGTGTGTGTGTGTGTGCGTGCGTGCGCGCGCGCGTGCGTGTGTGTGTGTAATTTCTTACGTTATATTGCGTACCGAGGTATAAGGGTGGGTGTGCTTAAAATCTAACTTACTTTAACTTACATCTATTCCTATATCTACCTTAATTCTAACATCATGTATATTATTTCTGTAAAGGGGCCGATTTTGATGTCCCTCCAATTCGGCTCCCAGTGAACGGTTTTAAAAAACGAGTTACAAAAAAAAAAAAAATAGAAGTGGAGAAAATTATATATTGAACAGATCGCAACTTTCCTTTATAAATAAAACGCTACGAAATTTGCGATGTTTGAAATCCGCGACTACAATACAAACAGGAAGATGGCGTCCTCCGCATCTTCGCAAATTGGCGGGAAATGGAAGAGTAACATGTCCGAGTGAATAGAGCTCAGAGAAACTGTTACGTTGTGAAAACGATTGCAATTGTTACTACCGACGAAATTATGATTATTACCAATTGTAAGTAATTAATGAACTTTCTTATATACTTTCCTAGAGTTTTTATTTCTTGGCGCGTGAGGGCATGTCTTCACGATGGAAAATCTCACGGTATATCGCGTCTTTCTCGGTCGTCCCGCTTGATATCGCATGATCGTCAGCACTGGTCGATACAGTTGCGATCGTGCGACTTCTAGCGGCATGACCGAAGAAGACGCGAAATGCCGTGAAATATTCCATCGTGAAGACATGCCCTCACGCGCCAAGAAATAAAAACCCAAGTATAGCTGAAACAGTGTGATTAATTCGCACATAAGGAGAGCTGTAGAAAAGAGAAAAATACTGCATTTCCATAAACCATTTCCATTTGTTAAATGATAAGTAGTATTATCTACACAGCATTGTGTAATAGATCCATGTATCTCGCTCTGTAGTTATCACACCCGGCGCATTTCCAAGTACTTTTTAAATAATTATTTTAAATATTCACAGGGTGCGAGTTGTTCAAATTGCTAAAACACATTCATCACTTGTGAAATATCTGAGTATATTTGATACCAATATGACTCCTTGATACCAAAAAATTGATTGACGGCAAAAGTCTGTCCATACGTCGGTCTTGTATTCACAGAAAACAGTTGAGGTTTCGAGAAACTTTATATAAAATTATTTAAAGCACATGTACTCCTTTACAGTGTCAGCAAATCACTGCTATTATAAATATTAACGACTTGAGAGACAGGTCAAAAAAATTAAATTTTTGTAATTTAAAAAACAAAAGAATAGAGGAATTTGACGTTTATGTCATATCACAGAGTGCAGTAGGCACTACACCTACCAAAATTTTAAAGAAAATATTTGGAGCCGTTTTCGAGAAAATCTTGCTTTGCTATGTGCTATCTTAAAATATCTTCTATATGTGCTATCTTAAAATAGCACATATTGCACACAATATTGTGCGAAAACTACTAACATTTTCAAAAAATATACAGGACCTTAAAGAAAAAAGTCACAATGAAAAACAAATTTTATTCGAAGGAAAAGTCTATCTACAATTTTGTAGTTGGAGGAAGACGCCGAATAAAATTCAAACCTTTGAAATTTTCGAAATTTCAGAGTTACCCGTGAAAATCGGTCCTATGCCACCTTAATAAGTGTATTTTACTCTAATCTTACAAGAAATTTGAAGAAAACTAGTGGTGCTGCAACAGCACATACATTCCCGTATTATTACGAGGGTTGTACCAAAAGTAAGGTTCCCATATTTTTTACAAATAGAAAACATTATTGTTATTAATTTATACATCGTTGAAAATCTTACACTGTTGTCTATTTTTCAACATAGTCTCCATTTTTTCGACACACTTTTGAAGACGGTGCTCCAGCTTTTATATTCCAAAGTCAAAGAAGTCTCCCGCCAATCTATTGAGGAAGCATGTGACCTCTACTCGGACTTCATCGTCGCTCTTGAAGCGTTTGCCACATAAGTGTTCCATTAGCTTGGGGAAGTGGTGATAATAGGCTGGGGGTTAGGTCCGGGCATACGCTCCTTGTGTCCGTCAGTCAGCCTCCGGGGACACAGCGAGCTCACACCTTGCGATAACCCAACTCTTCTGTTAAATTTCTTTCAATTGGGCCGTAGGAAGCTTCAGGTATGCGTTCAACAAGTTCACGGACAGTGACCCTCCGATTTTCGAGCAGGTTGATCTTCGCAACCGAAACCAGCGGTCTTCCACTCCGTTCTTCGTCGTGAATTTCCGTGCGACCCTCAGAAAAAGCCCTGCACCATTTGCGGACGTGCTGAACGGACATGCACTCTTCACCATAAACCTCAGTCAGTTGCCGATGAATCTCCACTGGCGGTAACTTCCTTGCGTGGAGAAATTGGATTACTGCTCAAACTTCGCACTTGGCGGTAGCGGCGATCAACACTTCCATCTCTGACGGCTGGCAAGCGAACGCTGAAAGACGTAGCGAATCGCGGACAGGCGTGCTCCAGTGTGGGAACCACTACGCACGGCGCTGTTGTCGGATTTAGCTCAGCACCTTCCCTCGAGACTGTAGCACATTCGGAACCTTACTTTTGGTACAAGCTACGTAGAAGCTGCTACGTAGAATTGAAATATTGCACTTACTGCCCTACTAACATCTTAGCTATTATTTGAAAACTTCCAATTCAACCAAGAAGGGATCAACCACAGTGTAAGATATATAGGTGTGTTAACTAGCCGCCTTTGGAGCAAATTTTCCAAAGCCAGTTTGAGGCTAGTTCCCCGTTTGTCCGTACCGCACGATCGGTTTGGGTCGCGGTGTAAGGTATACATCTGAACATGACACCTTAAACTGAGTCTGTTACACATTACACGACCAATCACGACCTTACCCAAATGAGACTCAAAGATCGCAGCACTTATATGCGAGAACTGTGAGATCTAGCCTCACATCAGCTTCAGTTTTAGACTGGGAGTGAACACACCTACATATCTTACACATTGCGAACAACTCACTGTTTCCATCGCAGTGTTGTCAAAACTACGTGAATTCCACAACTGCATAAAAATATAATACAAACGTTTTGTAAACTTGTATTGAAAAAAGAAGTCTAATAGTATACAGCTCTATCAAGATACAACAATGACACGTAATTCACAAAAATTGGCCACAGCGGAACGGAATTCAATTGTTGCGTTCCCTGCATTGTCGATACTCCGTTAATGGGCTAGCAATTTTTATTTCCAATATTTGAAAAGAAATAATTTCTTTAAATATTAATGTATAAATGTAAAACAAATGCTCGAATGTAAAACGAACAAAGAAATAATATACAAAATTGCAAATTCTAATTTATGACGCATCCGGCTGTCTGAAACGCAGTAATTTTTCAGCGGGCTATTTTGTTTGTCACGAAATTATAGAAAAACTACTCGTATTTTCAAAAAAATAAAGGATGACCTTATTTGAAGATGTAGTTTTGATAAATATTGAGAAACCTAGCTGCCATCTATCGCCGCCCAAAGTACATTTTATGACATTTTCCCAATTTTGCGGTTTCCTAATGGTAGAACGGAAATATTAATTTTAGAATATTAAAGAACAGTCAAACCTCGTCATAAATGGCAATTTTCTTTTAAAAATTTGTAGCTGTTTTTAAGAAAAAGGCGTTCAAGCGCTACTAAAAATGCGAAATTTGAAGATCTTTTTCACAGATAATTTTTGAGTTTTCAAAAAACGTCATTTGAAGCCACTTAAAGCACTTATACTCACAGTCACAAATATAAAAAAGTTTACAAATTGCTGGTCATGTGCATATTAAAGATTTGAGAGATCTTTGAAAAAATTGAATTTGTGTAATTTTTGAAAAAACAAAACAAAAACTCAAAATGAACTTTGCGTCATATTAAAGAGTGCAATTAGCACTCTCAGTTCGAAAAGTTCGAAGATTAAATTTGAAGCAGTTTATGAGAAAATGGCGTTTGAGCGTTTGTGAAAATGCGGAATGTTGAGGTAGTTTTCACAGAAAACGATTGAGTTCTCGAAAAACTTTACTTGACATTATTTAAAGCTCACGTACTCGTTAATATAATAGTGTCAAAAAATCGTCGCTAATGTAAATATTATCGACGTGAGAGGTAAGTAAAAAAATTATATTTTTGCAATTTTTGAAAAAACAAAAGAATAGAGCAATACGGCGTTTATGTTATCTCATAGAGAACATTTAGTACTATTCGTACCAAAATTTTAAAGAAAAAATGTTGACCCGTTTTTGAGAAATTCTTGTTTTTCTATTTTTTTTAAATTGCACATATTGCCCACAATATTGTGCAAAAACTACTAAAATTTTCAAAAAAATGTACCTGACCTTAATAAAGGAACTCACTTTGGAGAAGAAATTTTATTTGGAGGAAAAATCTCTATCTGAAATTTCATAGTTGGAGGAAGACGGCGACAAAAATTCAAACATTTGCAATTTTCGAAAATTCAGTTTTCAACCGTGATGTGACCTACGCCATTCTCTTAAATGACCTTCAAACTATCCAACAGTAAAATTTAGTCGAAATTGTCGGCGGCATTTTTTTGAAACTTTTGAAAATGTTCCAGGGGCTTTATATTAAGTACCCACCAAATTAAAATATTGGTTTGAAATTCAAGGGACCACGAGATCATTCAGATCGATTTGGGAGTATCAATTTTATAGGTAATCGGCTGAACGGTTTAGTCGCTAGTATTGTTTACAGAGAGACGAACAGACCGATGGACGGCAAGACGTTTTGCTTTCAATTGGTTTTTCGGTATCAAGGACCCACAAAACATGGATTTTGGCTACACCACAAGTTGCTAAATTAAGAAATGAAAATCTCCTAACACGTGTTTCAGCCAGAATCCCTGTTTTGTAGGTCCTTGATACCGAAAAACCAATTGATAGCAAAACGTCTTGCCGTCCGTCTGTCTGTGAACAACGCTAGCGACTAAACCGCTAAGCCGATTTTCTCCACAATTGATACTCTCTGATCGATCTGGCTGATCTCGTGGCTCGTGGCGCCTGGAATTTGAAACCGATTTTTAATTTTGGAGGGTACTTTACATGAAGCTCCCTGGACATTTAAAATTTTTCTCAAAAACGGCTCCAATTTTTTCTTTAAACTTTTTGTAAGAATAGAGTAAAATACACTTATTAAGGTGGCATAGGTCCAATTTTCACGGAAAACTCTAAAGTTTTGCGAAAGTTTAAAGTTTATGCCTCTTCTTCCTCCAAGTACAAAATTGTAGATAGAGATTTTTCCTTCAAGTAAAATTTGTTCTTCATAGTAACTTCTTTCTTTAAGGTCATGTACTTTTTTCAAAATTTTAGTAGTTTAGTTTTTTTTCCAAATTTTAGTTGTTTTCGCGCAATATTATGTGCAATATGTACAATTTAAAAAAATGCAAAATAGATTTTCTCAAAAAATGCTTCAATTTTTTTCTTTAAACTTTTGGTAAAATAGTGACTAATTTAAAAAATTTGTTAATTTTGTTATGATAGTGTCTTATGTACTCTATGAGATGACATGAACGCCATATAGCTCTATTCTTTTTTTTTTCTTTTCAAAAATGGCAAAAGTGTAATTTTTTGACTTATCTCTCACGTCTTTAATATTTACATTACCTGCGATTTTTTGACATTATTATATTAATGAGTACATGTGCTTTAAATAATGTCAAGTAAAGTTTCTCGAAAACACAACTGTTTTCTGTGACAACTAGCTTATAATTCCGCATTTTCAGAAACGCTCAAACGCCATTTTCTCAGAAATGACTCCAAATTTTTTCTTCTAACTTTTCGAACGGAAAGTACTAATTGCACTCTTTAATATGACGTAAAGTTTATTTTGAGGTATTTTTTTTTTTGTAAATTCAAAATTATACTTTTCAATAAGGTCATGTACTCAGTTTTAAACATTTGTGTCGTAGCTCCTAATTTTTGGTCTTTAAATGTGAAATCGAATTTCTCGAACTTCTTTTGCGTCCTGTGAGTTTTTAACGAGAGGTCACGGCAAAGTGGTAATACAGAGTTACGGCACGGCATATTGAAATTTTCAGATTAGTTCTCAATGTTGGGCGTTGTTTCTGGGTGTCTGGAACATAGTTTTGAATGGTCGAATTAGGGTTGATTTTGTTGAAATTAACGAATTTCTATTAGCTTTAAAAGAGTTAGTATGCGCAACTAATGCGTATATTTGGTAATGACTTTTAAAAATGATGGCTGAGATGTCTTAACATGGGGAGAAACTGCGGAATTTTAATATTACCTAACAGTTACCAATGCGAGAAAGTATGTGAACACTGAGTTTTCATTCCTTTGTATGCGTATATCTTAACCTTATTTCTCGAATTAGTTTTCAATAGATTTGTTACTTTCATAATAATTCCAACTTGAAGTCTCGTGTGAGTGCCGCTGAATCTGGAACGGAGTGTGCGTTGCCAAGGGATCCACGGCACTGGTTGCAGTCTGGGGACTGCGCGGCGCCCTCCGCATCGACCCGCAACCCCGTGCGCGCCTGGCAGTCGCCGCGCCGCGCCACGCTGCTCCGTCACCAGCGTTGCCAGGTTAGGGGTTTCCCCCTGGAATTTAGGTGCCTTAACTTTCGCATATTCGTACGTATATACGGCGTAATTAACATAATATAGAGAAAGCTATTTAATTCTGCGGAAAATCGCAGGTTTTAACGGAAATATACGTTAGGAGTACCCTGGTACGGAAAAAGCGTTTTTACTTTCTCGCAAATTACTTACAATGTGTAGAGAAAGTATTGAAATGTTGGGGCAAAACCTGGCGATTTTAGGAATAACTCGTATTGTGGACCCCTGATACAGAATGGATAAATATTGTTTCTATGTACAGAAAATTACATCCTCTAACACGTTGTGAACTCGGAAACTACATTTGTGGGTCTTAGATACCGAAAAATTGGTATTGGAAAAATTACTACCGCAAAATCGATTGGAACAAAAGTCTGTTTTTCCGTCTATCTCCCCATCCGTCTATGTGCAATTCTAAAAGCTTAAACCATTCAGAATAACGTCTCCCAAATTACTATTTTCTATAAATCTGCAGAACACGAGGTCCTGCGAATTTGAAACGCAAATTTTGTGTTCGACATGGTCATGAGCCCAGGAGAGGCGCTGCACGCGATGTCGTACTGTTCGCAAAGACACTTGAGTCGGTCTTCTGCTCTCATAGCCCATTAAAGTCAAATTTTACTGCACTGCCCCAACGGATACGTTCGTCATGCGTCCCACACTGATGTTTGTGGTTACTTACGCAGTGTTGCTTGTCTGTTAGCACTGACATTTCCAGGCAAACGCCACTGCTTTCGGTCATTCAGTGAAGCCCGCAAGCCACTGCGTTATCCTTGGAGAGAGGTTACGCCTGCACATTCTTAACACTGTGGATTTGGTAATATTGAATTCCTAACAATTTTCCGAAATTGAATATCCCATGTGTCTAGCTCCAATCACGCGTTAAAGTCTGTCAATTCCCGTCGTGTGGCCTTATCACGTCAGAAACCTTTTCACATGAATCACTTGAGTAGAAACAAAAGCACTGCCAATGGTCTTTTATACGTGTTGGATGTGATACTACTACCATCTCTCTCTCTCTCTCTCTCTCTCTCTCTCTCTCTCTCTCTCTCTATATATATATATATATATATATATATATATATATATGGCCATCTGTATATACTTGCATAATGTGATTCCATGTCTTTTGTCACGTGGATACGTCATATTGGTCACGTGGACGTCATAATGGAAATATGAATTTTCTTCAGTTCAATTAAACAATGCCTTATTGTACGTTGCGAGGATCAGGCCATCTGGCATGTTCGACCTGGTAAGTTTTCTATTTCCTTGTATCTGGGCTTGCTATTCGGAATTGTCACATACAGCTGCAATCTATCGACGCCCAATGTACATTTTTTTGACATTTTCTTAATTTTTCGGTTTCCTGACGGTAGAACGGAAATATTAATTTTAGAATATTAAAGAACACAAAAAACCTGTCCTAAATGGCAATTGTTTTTGAAGTCTTGGAGTCGTTTTTAAGAAAATGGCGTTAAAGCGCTACTAAAAATGCGAAATTTGAAGTTCTTCTTCACAGAAAATTTTTGAGTTCTCGAAACACTTCATTTGAAGCATTACACTCACAAATACAATAGTTTACATAATGCTGGTAATGTGCATATTAAAAAAGATTTGAGAGACCATTAAAAAATTACATTTGTGTAATTTTTGAAAACAAAAAAAAATACCCCAAATTGAACTTCGTTTTTTTATGACAGAAATTACATAAATGTAATATTGCGACCTCCACCGTCTTCGGGATAAGGGAGAGGGATTTTTAATAATCTCCCTAGGATGTTTGGTAGCTCAGTCGGGATGACGGTGGGCCATATAAAAAAAATTGAAATTGGTGGGATCAAGGACGTGGGTTCTCTACACTACGGTCTCGCGAATCATTCCGATTAAAACACAGATTTTTTAAAAACCTTATGATGAAAAATTTTGTGGCATAGAAATCTCATACACTTGGCGCTCATAAATACATAGAAAAACACAAAATACGCTGTCAATTGCTGAAAATAGAATACACAAAAAAATCTTAAATCTATACATCCTTCTCTTTGCTACTTTACTAATTGATACTGTCTTTCTCATCAAATCAAAATTTTACTAGGCCTTCACACATTCTTTGGTACCATTTATATTCTCTTTCATGTAACACAAAAATTAAGTTTTTACTGTTTCTATTTTTACAAAGAATAAGTATAAAGAAAGATTGATTCTGTAAGTTTAAAAAAATACTCTCTTCTCTAACTAGCTGAACGTTAAATCTTTTTCTCAGTTTACATAGAATTACTCTATCTGCTTCGTTAAGCGAGTTCTGGGTACTAGAACGTTTGTAAAAGGAACTTTCTCACTTTGAAATCCTTTTCAATACGGGGTTTCGTTCGTCGTCTTCTGAAACTCGCGCAGTGGCGACTTCGGTGATCTTGATGCTGGGTGTTTCCCTTCGCTGCTCGCTCCGCTGGTCGGGTACCGTTACCAAGGCTCCCTTGCAGTAGAACTGTCTCTGGGCCAACGATGTGGTTAAATATTCGTCTTTTGCCAACGTAAATGTTTTAACCATATGCCACTAGTATTTTCCAATTATTTCCAGTATAATTCAATTTAATATAATAAGCGAAGAGCATATAAAGAGAATAAAGAATAAAAAAGAAAAGCTGAAAAAGACGGATATAAAACCACGTGTTAGATTCTAATCAATTATAAGTAACAGGGCTGCTTCTCTTCCCACTGTTCTTAAAACATCTTGTTAATTAATCCTTAAATAGTAATTCTCTTCGCGGTAAGTAAATCACACTGTAATGTCAGAAAACACAAATCTTATTGAGGGACAATGATATCCGCTGAAAATGAGAAGCCTAGCTTTGCATATTTATTGATATAGGAGGTGGCCAATAACTGTTTCTTCAATACTGTGTGGATTGTATAATTGACCACTCTGCTAATGACCTTTATCAAATTGTTTTAATCGTAGTTTAATATTATTGCTCATAGGTAAATCCTGCGTGGGCCTGAAATAAGTGATCTTACAATGCCAAAGAAGCCACAGCAGGAGTATGATACAGAAGCCAAGGCAAATGCTATCAAATGTGTTAAAAATAACGGGGCAACTGTGCGTTCTACTGCAAAATCATTTGGTGTTCTCAGAACAGGTATGCAATTTTCTTTAAACAATCCAGATCACAAAACAGCACTAGGTCCTGATACTGCATTATCTAAAGAAGATGAAAAAAGGAGCAAGTTTTGTTAGGTGGATACTTGAACTGGCCAAGAAAGGGTTTCCAAGGAAGAAGATATGTTGTGACCTCCACGGGCGCGCGCACGCACGCAGTCGTCGTCAGTGACGTCAAACCCAAATCGCGTGGCGGCGAATGTGTTCTCCACCTTACCTGAGAGATGTTCCGGCCAGCTCAACGGTAGTTAGCGGTGGAGAATCTGTAAATTTTGGTTTGGGAAGATGGACATTGCTCAACTCTTCACTCCAGAATGAGAACACATGTTTGTTATGAGTTCAAATAATTGAATTTTAATGATAAAGACTTTGGAGGTTGTAATTTGACTCTTACAAAAAATAGTAGAAAATCTTTAACCTATTTTCGTCGTGTGAGCTCAGCGAACGCACTTTTGCGTCGTCTTAAGACGCAGTAAAGCAAAACATAAATTTTACACTTCGTCTTAAAACTAATAACACTAATAGCTGCAGTGCAATTTGAATTAAGATGAATTGACTTGGGAAGATGGCCCGGCGCGGCCGTTCATTCCCAGTAAAGAATATACGCCATGCAAAACAAAAAAAGAGGTCTCAAGTTCAGTGGGTCGCCGTACGAAGGCGAATGTCAATGGGCTAAGCTTGGCCGCACGTTTTAAATCACCAGACTGGGCGTCATACACTCTGCGGGTGTACGTCCGTGACGCTCCTTTCCATTCACTGCAGACGAGGCATCGGCAAGGGTCTCCCTCGTTCAGGCACTCTCGTCCTCGGCGTGCAGGAGGAAGCGTCACATCGGCGTCCAGATGATGCAAACTCGCAGGAAAATTCACCGAATTTATCGATTAGAGGCAGGATGACAAATCGCGTGGCTGATTTTAGTGTTCAGCCGAATAGTACTTAATGAATGGGCACTCGCCCTGCAATTAGTGAAATTCAGTCTTATCACTTTACGGGATTAACTTTCTCGTGATTTTCACTGACGGCCACTCGCCGCATCAGAAATAAAACAAATAAAATTCGCGATCTCGCCTCCGAGTCACACTCGGAAGCTCTCCCCCACGACTTGACTGTCCCCCATGGAGGTTCTCACCGGAATCCCCTTCTTCTTCCAAGTTAAAACTCGAGCAGGCTCCTCTCTCCCCCTCCCATTTCCAGAAACGTTCTAGAACATTCTACGAAAATTTTGGAAGACTGCTCGCTATTGGTCCGGACCTATCACGTCTGGTTTCTAGAAGCACCAATCGCTTCGTACGTTTTACGCTCTTAAACGACGGAAATTTCCACAGAGCGCTTTCACTCTAGCAATGTGATAAACATATGCTGGGTGGTCGCGGGGTCATGTGGAAATTTCCGCTGGGATATTCCCATGGGGTTGTGCCCGTCCCGAAAACGACGGAGGTTCGTACTTCCCGGGCTGACGACGCCGGGAGCGCCCCTGGACCTGCGCCGTGACGAATCAGCCACTCGCCCGCCGCCGAAAGGGAGGCGGCGAACGCGCTGTCAGCCTGACACATTGAGCAAAGAATGAGAGTACACAGAATTATCCGCGTATGTTATATTATTCTATACCGTCACAATATCTACAGAGTAGCGTTCAACAATTTTAACTGCTAAACCAAGGCCCAATCCGTTCAATAACAGTCGTCCAGGAGAAGGTTGGGTCAGGGCGTTTTAAGAAGACATCTCATAATCACTAAACGGACAAGTGAAGCAGTGACAGCCGCTAGTTCGTGCGTCAGCGAACAAGTCATAGCGTACTTCGAGGGAAATAACTTGGATGACGAATTCTCGCATGATTTTACAAGGGTTTACAGTGGAGAAGAGTCACATTCTGAAACATGTCCAATTACAGAAAAGGTTTTTGATGATAAATACGATCAGATTTGAAAATCGAGGATGTTGCAATTTAATCTAACAGCACGTATATAAAATATTAAAATTATATTAAATGTGAATCTTTCAAATTGTGTGTTTTCATATGGGTAATATAATAATTAATTGAATTTATCATTATACTAGTTGTTTCTGATTGAAATAATCCAGTGGCCAATCACTATATTTTTTGGCCAATCACTGTACAAAATGACACGTTATTAAAAAATGAATTAATAATGTAATGTTTATTTTCCGATAGAATTTACGGTTCGGATTAGTAAAAGGACTATTGAGCAGTAGAGAGTTAGTTGCACATTTTCAAAATTTTACCTTTCAAATGAGTTAATATTGTCACAACTCGTAAGTGGCCAATCGCTGTACCGTTTACCCTATGTTTAGATTGTAAACATTGATAGATAAGAATGGAGGTGTATTTCGAATTTTAATAGTTTACTTTTCGCCGTCTGGTGATAAATAGGTGAAGGCATGTTGTAATAATGCTCGGAGTAATACTGCCCGCGCCTAGGCGGGTGGGTCTCGAATGCAGTGTTCTGAACAATCGACTTGTGCCGACTACAATGAGCTAGGCGTCCGCACTATTCTGAACTCAGAATACGCTAGATAGTAATTTATTTGAATTGATTCATATTGTGCAGTCACTAACGTTTACTGTCTAAAAAGGTCAACATTTTGACTGGAGAAATTAGATCGTTGTAATTTATTTTAGTGGTTAAGATCTAATAATTCTGAAGACTAGATATCCGTATTATTTTCAAAATGTGGTGAAATTTCCGCGATATATCACCCAGCCAATTCTATGAATTCAAATAAAATCAATATGAGAAACATTTCAGTATAGGGCAAATTTATGAGCATAGCACGACAGGTCAACAATAGAAATTTTTATACTAGATCCATATTATGTGAGCTTCCTTAGCGTGGCCCAGCAGAAAAGTAGTAATAGTCGAAGATTAAATTGAGTAAAAGATTAGATATTTTAAATATCAATAAAGATTTATACAATATTAATATCAACAGAAGTAGAGAACATTCATGGGTAATACATAGAATTTGCAGGGAAATATATCGCGGGTATTTCACAATGTCGCTGGTGGGTTGGTGGTCGTTCGGCCGATGTGGCCTCATCGACCGCAGGTGAAAGGAAGACTGAATATTAAAAACTTCACAAGACTACACCTCCCACCGCCTTCTACACACATATTCTCAAGGGCTGTGCAACTTCCCGTTCCACAATAAATGTCATTCTCGCGACCATGAAACATTCTTTATTTACTGGTCGCCTTGACAACGTGTATTCTTTGACTTAGTTCGCATTCTGTATGCATTAATTCACGTGCTATTTACAATAGTATCTTGGTCCCGTTTATGCTAAAATAAAACGGGGGCTTTCTATCTTATGACAATATCTTTCAATGCTTCTTAAAATCAGCTTATATGACAGGTTAATTTTTTCCTATTTAAAATTATGGTGACTGTTCCTTCACATTCATTTATTAAAAACATAAAAAACAATCGTGGCCACATTCATAAACTTTCTCCTTTTGTAAAAGATTCTTATTGAACATTTTTGTTCTTTGTTGTTTCGCAGGGCAAGCCTGCAGCTGCAGCTATCTCTTAGCTTCCGGAGATGGCTTTCGACGACGTGCTCTTGCGGCTGGGGGTATTCGGCAGGTACCAGAAGCGAATATACTTGCTCCTTTGTCTGCCTGCCATCTCCTGCGCATTACACAAGCTCGCCGGTGTCTTCTTGTTGGCAAAAGCTAATCACAGGTACGGAACGAGATTTTTGTTTGATTTCCTCAGCCTTAAACATGGGAGAAGTATAATTGGACGGTGTTATGCATCAATTGACCAAGCGCCATTTTGTTATTCTTTCGGTTTTTGTACCAGGTTGTGCCTGAAGGCGTAAACTATCTATTAAAAATTATTTGGCATTGAATTTCGTTTTTTGTCGGTGGTATGGTAATTTGAACCAAGCGTCAAACACTCCACCTTATAAATTATATTTTGCATCAATTGACTAACCGCCCAATCGTACGGTTTTGTTTCACATCAGTTGGCTATGCGACAAATGACCGTCGTTTGGTCGCGTGATGCATTATTGTTTTGTTCCTGACCGTGGTTTGCATTGTGTGGATGTGATAGCGAGTTAATGCTCCAATTGTATTTCAAGTGTTTTTATTTTATTTTATTGATAGTTTTAATGCTAAAGGCATATCTAGATCAGCATCCTACAATCCTACATTAAAGAGAATAAGGCAGAGCTTTCTCATTGCCTTCCAAATGGCCGATTTTGGAAGCATAGAATGCACTCACAAACTGCAACAGACTTTCTACGCCACAAGATAACATGAAATGACATGAAAATACGACGAAAAAGAAATCTTTTTACAGTTCATAGAATGAAACCTGAACATTTCAAGGGTTCCGCCCGTATTGAAAAAAAAATAGCCGATCACAAATTCAATTGCCGAAACTAGAAAATATACCGGATTTGATGTTGAAATTAAGAAGAAAACGACACGTCAATCAACGTTAATACAAAACAATTAATTTTCGTGCCTTCGTGGTTGGTCAAAAGGTAACCCAATTCCTGAAGACAAGCTAAACGATATTCGATCTCTATGAACCTGATCCAATTCGATCTCTGATGAACCTGATACCAAAATATGCACTGTCATTTTACCGCATACTGTCCAGCCACTCTGTTATCGAGGATGACATTGACGGCTTCGACAGCCCGCAACTTATTTTTGTTGGTGACGGTGAAATGTCAAATTAATATTTTTCATTATATACTGCATTTTTCATGTATTCACATAAGTGTTCAGATTCAATCCCAATAAAATATATACTTACTGACATTTACTCTTTGAAAGAGCTTTTATTATAATATTGCCATATATTATTATTATGACTTTTGCACTTCTCCCAAGCGGGGGGGGGGAACATTCACCTGCCACTAGTGTTGCTGTGGCTAGGCTCACTCGTACGGCTCCGATGAGCAAGTATCGAGCGAGATCTGTGTATTTTCTCTTAGGTCCTTCCATACTACACGTCAGACATATCAGTGATAGTTTTCCTCACAATGCAACATGTATCCAGAATGATAGCTTTTTAAATTGCTGCTAGTACATGCTTTATATTTAGTTCCTGTAGCTGTTGAATGAGCGATTTTGTTACTATCCCGGTGGAAAAAAAATTGTCAGGGGACGGATATGCACTTTTTCAACCTTCCAAATCTTCTTGATCTCTTCCGCAATTTCTCGGTATTTTGATATCTTATTGGAATATGCTGAGTGAAGATTATGTCCTAATGGAACTGTAATGTCGATGATGGTGACTTCCTTTCTGATTTTATGTAGCACTATAATATCTGGCCTGTTTGCTGTGATGGTCTTGTCTGTTCTAATCTCCCTATCCCAGTACATTTTCGCGGATTCATTTTTCAAGACTGGAGGAGTTTGGTATTGATAGTACGGCACGCTTTCTACGTTAAGATGTTCTTTAATGGACAGGGCACTGTGAACAATATGTGCAAAGTTGTTATGTCGTCGTAGAAATTCCGTGCCAGCAAGAATTTTACATGCCGCTGTTATGTGCTCTATTGTTTCGGTTTCCGTTGTGCACAACCTGCATTTGTCGTCCAATGTTTCTTTCAAAATATATTTTCTGTAAATGCGTGTGCTAATGACTCTTTACCGTATGGCCATCATGAATCCAGTGGTTTCTCCATATAAGTTCCCTGAAGTTAACCAGATATGCGAAGAAATACTGTCAACATTTGCATCCTCGAGTTGATGAGGATAAGAACCGTGCAAAGATTTTTGCTTCCATGATAGTAGTTTTTCTTCCATAGACTGAGAGGTAGTTTCCAGTTCTTGGTTTTTGAGCTTCAGTAGTGTTAGATTTGCATCTGCGGTGCACAATATTTCGTACATGTGATTATCCTGCTTGGAATGGAAGTGTTTCCTAAGGTTTTGAATCTGTTTCCAATGTAATTGGACGATGCTCATGATTCCCATTCCTCCCTTGAATGCAGGTAGAGTTACCCTTTCAATTGGTGATTAGGGATGCCGCATTCTATGCTTGGTTAGCTTTATTCTGATCTGCCTCTCAGCATTTTCCAGTTCTTTCATGGACCATTTCACCACTCCAAACGTGTAAGCCAGAACAGGGAAGGCAATGGTGTTGATCGCTTTGACCTTATTGCGCCTATGAAGATGTGTTTTTAAAACTGCCTCCACTCTTCTAATCATTTCGACTGAGGTTTTCTCTTTAATGAGATGTTTGTTGATTCCACGCAGAACGCGTGGTTGATTCCACGCAGTTCTTGAAACCCCAGATACTTATACATGTTTTCGGCTGTCAGGTCTTCAATGATAGCTTTCCCTGTGTCAAAGCCATTGGTTTGGGTGATTTTCCCTTTTGTAAGGTGAAATGACTTGCACTTTTCGAGGTCAAATGACATACTAATGTCATTACTAAATTATGTTGTTAAATTCAGCATTCGGTGCAATTGTTTAGGAGAATTTGCATAAATTTTTATGTCATCAATGTACAGTAGATGACTTATTGTATGGGAACCTTTATCTGATTTGATTTTGAATCCATTCTTTGTTTGACTAAGAGCCTGGCTCAGTGGACTGAGGGCCATACAGAACCAGAGAGGGCTAAAAGAGTCTCCTTGGAATATACCTTGGTTAATATGAATACCTCTCGATGTTAGCTTTGTCTCGGGGGTTGTCAGTTGCAGTACTATTGTCCATTTTTTCATGATTTCTTGAAGGAACTGTATTAGCAGTGTATCTATCTAGTACATTTGTAAGATCTCTATGAGATAGGAATGCGGCACAGAATCAAATGCTTTTTGATAGTCAATGTAGGCGACACTGAGATTTCTGTTCCTGGAGATTCCTAGAGATTTCCAATTGCTCATGCGACGAAGTGCTTTTTGAATTTCCTGAGTAGAAATGTTGGTGGAGGGCATTTCTGATAGGTTTTGTGATCTGCCTTGTTCTTCAATAAGCACTGGGGTGGTTGTATCGTGCATTTTGACATTTTCCCAGATATTTGACCAGAAGTTTGTGATTGATTCAAGGGAAGGTGTTCCATTTGAGAAAGAAACCAACTGGACAGACAAATCTCTATAAAAGTTTCTTTCCTCAATAAATTCTCTGCTTTGTTGTTTACGTTTCAGAGATGTCATGTACCTGCGAAGTCTGTGGGAGTATACATTTAATTTCTGTGTATGGCTATCAATGATTTCTAAGAGGTCATTGTCGTTGAGATCATCTATGCTTCTAGGTTTAATTATCTGTGTTACTTTTCTCTTCAAAGCTTTTGTTCGAATTCCCCTTCGATACTGAGTCAATTGACCTAATTTTGCACGGATATCTCCTATCCGATTTTCCAACCGTTTTTTCCAGGGGGGTTCACGATTATCTCTTCTTTGCCGCTGCTCATTGCCATTGTTCGTTGATCTTTTCGGTGGATTAGTTATTGTATACGCACTGCAGTATATCAGATGATACACATCAGTTAAATCTTTACATTCAGACATCAGTTCCGGTAAAACATTTTCATTCACATCATTCAGCTGTTGCCAGAAGGCATGCGAAAATTTAGGTTTGGGGATGCTTTGGCGTACTTGCGGGTCTAGCCCATGAAACTGGATCAGAGTAGTTTTCAATTTATCTTTTAGCTCTTGTACACTTGCGTTGTTTTCTCGTTCCGGATTTGATAAATTGTCTGGTGCCAACGGCGGGTATTCGGTAAGATCTTCATGCATATCGTGAGTTTGTTGTGCAAATATTTCTGTTTCTATTGAGGTATGTGGTGGTTCGCTACCTGTTAGGCCTAGTTCAGTAAGCACTGCGGTTCTGATTTCTTCTATTTCGAGACGTGATAAGAGATTTAATCTAATGATTGCATTTTTGCGATCTGCTAAATTATTTTTTGACACCTCTCTTGCCATGTGAGGATATCACTCCATGAAGTGTCGATACCTTTCTTGCCTATAAGTTGTTAAGTCGGCACCTCCATTTGTACTTCGCATATAACAACGGATAACATCTTTATTCATTTGCAATGTTCATTGTATACGTTGCCGTATGCGTCCCTCTGCAGTGGTTGTCGCTTGACCTTCCGGCAAAACACTTTCAGTGGGTGAGACTTGTAGGCTTCGGTCATCTCCTGTGATTTCGGCAGTATCTTCTTCGGGTATCCCGACCAGGACCCGCCGATTCAGTGCCTGGTCGCCACCGGCTCGCTCGCTGTCACCCCCATCGGGGGCTCCAGGGGCGCCCCGACGCTCCTCGGGTAGCGGCATTTGTTCCAAGGCTTTCCTTTTTGACCTGGTCTCCGTATTTAATGGGTGTCTGGTTTTGGTCCGCGGGCGGTATTTTATTTCCCACCTACCCTTCGGCGTTGCCGGTGAGAGTATTCCCCGATCCGCCACCTGGGGACGCGTCCGATAGGAGACCGTACAAACTCCCACGGATTATTATTATTATTATTATTATTATTATTATTATTATTCAACTAAAGATGTTATGAGTCGGCTGAATATAAAATCTACTCCAGGTTGCAACCAGCTACATAAGAAGCAGTTCTAGGGACTGTCGGTGCCAAAACTTTGCGCAAAATGTGGACTGTACCAAATAAAGCAATTTCTTGCACTTCCCAGTCTTTTGAAATACCCGGAAGTTTCGCCAAGTTCTTACACAAATTTTGGTGACCAAATCCCAGAGCTCCGATGATTATCGGGACGACCTGTTCTTTTACGCCCCACATTCGACTGACCTCGCTTTCCAAACTTTTGTATTTAAGACGTTTCTCTGCCTCCTTGGTTACGACATTTTAATCGCAAGGCACAGCAATATCCGCAAGTAGACACAATTTTTTCTCCAAATTCTGGATAACTATATCCGATTTGTTTGCTGCTATTGTGCGATCATTTTGGATTTGTTGATCATACAATATTGTACACAATACAACAGACGTCACCGGTTTTGGTGAGTGTTCGTACCTCTTGGGGCATGTGTTTGGAACTTCGAGGGTGGTACAGATCTGCCAGTGGAGATAGTTACAAACCCTGTCGTGACTTTTCAAGTATACGGTCTTTGCTAGGATTGGACAAGCTGAGACAATGTGATCATTGATTTCTACGTGTTCGTGGCAAATGTGGCATTTATCATCTTGGGATATTTTGAGAACCTCTCTATCATAATGTGTTCTCAAGGCCTGATCTTGGGCAACTATTATAAGTGCTTTTCATTATGGCTTCATTCTTCCCTTTTTAAGCCACATAACTGATTGATCTTTATTGATGTGTCCTGTTCATTCGGTTGAAATAGTCCCTGGAGTGGTTTGTCTCTCTTAAAGATTTTTTTAACATTTTTTGTGTCTAACATTTCATGTTAAGTAGCATCAGAAGTTCAGTGTCTCTGTCATTCTGCGTGTCTTGCATAGTTTTGTTTGCAGTGCTTCTTGCTACACTAACAATGCCTCTGCTTCCCATTCTTCGGTCAGATTTCATCACCTCATTAATGGATCGTCTTGATGGTCGACTACAAACTTTCCTATCTAGACTATTGCATTGTGCCAGGAGGACTCAATTTGTCTGAGGCCTGTTCCTCCTTCCTTGCGTGACACATTAAGTCTATGTACATTAGCTTGAGGGTGGGAAACATGATGCATTGTAAGCCGTTTTCTTGTTTTTCGATCCATGATGCGAATTTCTTGCTCAGTCCAGTCCACTAGTCCGAAACTGTAATCGACTATATGCACCACCTAACTACCTATTGCTGATATTTTATTCCTGGAGTTCAGAGCGTATTGCAGTATGAGTATTACTCTTCTATAATACTCACTGCGAATTCTCTCTTTCATTGTGTCGTACGAGATGGTCTCACATTCTTCAATGCCTAGATATGTGTAAGTTTTACCTGGCTCAAGATCTTTAATCAGAGTGTGCTTGTCAACTTCAATGTTCTCTGAAATTGTCATTTTGCCTCTCTTAAAGTTGATTTTTGCACACTAGTCAAGACCAAACTTAATGCAGATGTCATTGCTAAAGTCATTCGCACATAAAGACAGACAACATTTGGGAGAGAATAGCTTCATTCTTAACAAACACTTTAAGATCATCCATGTAACACAAATGTGACACTGTCCTTTCACCACCATGGAGCTTATAACCAAAGTCAGTTGGTCTAGATGGTGGGCAAACCTATGCAAAACAGCAAAGACGATAGAGAATATCCTTGGAAAATTTCCCTGTTAATCTAAATATTTCTTGTTTCTACTACTCCCTTTCCGCTGTGTATTAGTACCCTGGTACACCACAACTTCATACTAGACTTACAAAACTCAGTAAGTCTAGGATGAAATCACTAGATCTCCAGGGACTTCAAGATCCAATCGTGTGGCACACTGTCAAACGCCTTCTGGTAGTCAATCCAAGACATGCTCAAATTACGTTTTCGTTTCTTTACATCATTCAAGATGACTTTATTCAGTAGCAAGATTTTATTGCTGCCATAAGAACTTTTACGACATCCTTTTTGTTCAGCTAGCATCAGATGATTCTTCTCTAGATGTCTGTACATTTTGTCAGCTATGGCAGCAGTTATAACTTTGTACAGCACTGACAGACACGTGATTGGCCTGTAGTTCTTCGCTAAAGAGCTGTCTCCCGCTTTGGGTAGCAAATACGTGATGTCGCGTGTGAGCCATTCCGGGAGTTCTTTTGGGTTTACTAAAATGTTATTAACAGCCTTTGCTAGATGAGCTTGTATTGCTGTTAATTTCTTAATCCAATAAATCTGGATCTTATCAATCCCGGGGGATTTCCCGTTCCCCATGTTCTTAATGGCTTGACAGAGGTCCTCTTTCGATAATTCGTGAACATGTTCCACTGTTTCCACGAGTCCATCGGCAGCATCAACTTCAAATTGGAGTCAATATGCATCTTTGTTGTAGGATCTGCTTTCCTCCCAGATTCCTGCCCAGAAAATGCTTCGTCGTCATCTTTTAAAGGAGTGACAGCATTGCCATTCGGTTTTTGAGACAGACTGCGATAGAATCTCTTCGCGTCTATTCCGAACAACCGATTCTGCACGCGGAAATCTATTCTACATTTGTAACGTCTAAGTTGAGCCCATGCTTGGATTTTCTCTTTTAGCTTCTCAAGTAGCATTAGCCTGCTTGTGTCATTTTCAATTTGTTTTTTTTTTGTTCAACATTGCATATTTTTTGTTGAACTTTCCCCGTGTGCGTTGATTTGGAAGATGCCTCAGCTAAGAGTGATATTTCACGCCGAGTGTCGGGATTTCCGTTTCATAATTCTCTTCGTCCATGAGGGTACACGGCTGTTTACTCTGTTTTGCTGTCTGCCGTTGGTGTTCTTGGCTGGCCAAAATTATCTGAGATACTAGATATCCAGTTGCATACACGATGTGATTGATATCAGTAATATCTAGATCTCTACTTGGGGCCTGTGCCACCTCATTTAAAACAGAATTCGCTGTGTCTATCGCTGTCTTAGCTTTGGCATTTTCGTATATTCTCCTCAACGGTACACGAGATTCAAATGAAAGGTGACGAACTCTTTCTATCTCACGTCGAAGGAGATTTAGCATCATGTCCTCAGCGTGTAACTCATTGCCAAATGAATTTTTACCACTGACGGTTATTGCATTGGGAAGACATTAACCTTCAACAGGATCACCATTTGAAGTTCGTCATGTGGGTAGTTCGATCGAAGAACGTATTCCGCATTTCTCTGAACGTTAGCAAGTTGTTCTGCTGTGAATTTTCCTCTGCTGAGTATGTATCGTCGTTTACTGGCAAGCTTCTTTGAGTCTAGGGTAGGTCTCATACCTGGGTTCCGCTCTCTGCATACCTTGAAAACTTCTGTTTTCAAGCCCCCATTTTTCGCTTTTGCGTAGTAAAAGCACCAAATCATTTCTTTCAATTTATCCCGGTCTATCTCTGACGATGGCTTCGCACTACTGTCGGCTCTGGGTCCCTAGGACTAACATCCGTGGAATGGCCAGATGTCGACAAGGTGACATTAGCTCGGTTTCTGAGCAAGTGTGGGTCATTGGTAGAACAAGGCATATTAAGATTCATTACATTTCTTGTTCTATCCATTTTGCTCATTGGTTTTAACTGAAGATTCGCAAATAGCAAGTTCGAGTTCACAGATCACACTTAACCCATCGGTTATGGCAGGAAATAACCTATTGGTTAAGTGTGATCTGTGAACACGAACTTGTTACCTGTGAATCACAGTAGCCTTGGGACATCTCGCAGGGCTCAGCATAGGGTCCTTCCGATCGCCAGTCGGCATTACTAAACCCTACGGGATTTTCACTGACTGCCGAAGGCAGCCTCATTTGCTGGCTAATGCAAGGTTGGGGCCTCCACTCTAATCAATAGCCCCGGTGAGCTAACCCAGTTTCTCTCCTGTACCTTCCGTGGGCCGATAACAGGAAGTCCAAAGGTTCATGACGCTCTACTTCCCACTCTCCTCAATAGGGAGTACTTCTTCGTCTGACCCCTCAGCTTCTACCTATTCAGCAAGAGAGGCCCAACCCGTAGGTAGGCTACCACTGACAGCTCTCAGGCTCATGGGGGTACTCAAACTTCACCACCAATTACAAGGACGTATACTCTCTAAGTGGAATTGTTGTTCTTATTATTATTACTTATTTCCAGAAATATTAGTAATATTGCACGAGAAATATTTCCTAATTTTTTAATCATACATGTAGGGATTTTTACTGATCATATAATAAGTTGTTACTTCAATAAAAAGGCAAAGGAAATGTGAAAACATTCAATAATAATGCTGTTTTCTGTATACATCAGTTATTTACTATTAAATATATTATAAACTAGTACAGTCTTATCGTGTCTTGTAAAATATTACAAGAAATAGCACTACGTACTTCTCTAATTTGCATCATTTGACTTAGAGACACATAAATGCAGAATTTCGATCCGTTTTTCTTGTTTTTACTTTCTCGCCTCACGTCTTTATCATTAACGAATTGAGAGGCAAGACAAAAATTCACAATTTTGCAGTTTTTGAAAAAACAAAAGTAATAGAGCAATATGTCATCTAATAGATCTTATTTATCACTATCCCTACCAAAAGTTTAAAGAAAAGATTTGGAGCCGTTTTTGGGAAAATCTCGTTTTTGTATTTTTTTTAAATTGCACATATTGCACGCAGTATTGCGCGAAAACAACTAAAATTTTGAAAAAAATGTTCATGACCTTAAAGATAGAAGAAGAACTACTGTGAAGAACAAATTTTATTTGATGGAAAATCTATATCTGCAATTTTGTAGGTGGATGATGCCGAATAAAATTAAAACTTTTTCGAAATTTTCGAAAACCCAGAGTTATCTGTGAAAATCGGACCTTTGCCACCTTAATAAGTTCTTACTTTCTACTTCTTACAAGAAGTTTAAGAAAAAAATGGAGCCGTTTTTTGAGAAAATTTTTAAAATGTCTGGGGAGCTTCAAGTAAAGTACCCCCCAAAATTAATATATCGGTTTCAAATTCAAGGGATCACGAGATCAGCCAGATCGATCGGAGAGTATCAATTTTGGAGAAAATCGGCTAGCGGTTTAGTGGCTAGCGTTGTTCACAGACAGACGTTTTGCTTTCAATTGGCTTTTCGGTATCAAGGACCCACAAAACAGGGATTCTGGCTGGACCACGTGTTAGAAGATTTTTTTCTTAATTTGGCAACTGGATTTATCCTCTTTTGCGTTACCAGAGCCCTGTAATACGAGTTTTTCTTCCGAAAATCCGCCGTTTTTTGCGAAGCATTACATAACTTTCCCTACACTATACGTACGACTACACCACGTGTTAGGGAATTTTTTTCTGAATTTAGCAACTGGTTTTATCCACTTTTTCGTTATCACGGCCTGGCAACGAATTTTTTTCTGCGGAAAATTCGCCATTTTTTCGCGTAGCATTACATAACTTCCCCAATACTACGTATATTACTTCATATATACGTACGTATACGGGAAAGTAAAAAGTGGATAAATCCAGTTGCTAAATGAAAAGAAAACTAGTGTTGCTACGACAGCACATAGTTTTTCGAATTATTGGAAACAGCTACGTAGGATTCAAATATTGCACTTTCTGCACTACTAACATCTTAGCGATTATTTGAAAACGTTCAGTTCAACCAAGAAGCGAACAACTCACTGTTTCCAGCGCGGTGTTGTCAAAAGTATATCTCAGATGTCTCGATTTAAGGAAGGGAAATGCATATTCGTGTGTGTAGTGTAAATGTGTGACCATGTGGGTGGACATGAACTTGTCTAACGGGATACATGAAAAATATGTTTTTGTGTAATTTTTGAAAAAACAAAAGAATACAAAAAATGCCGTTTAAGTCATCTTATTCAGTAAATTTAGCACTATCCATAGAACATATCTATAGAAACAATTTGAATCCGTTTTTTTAAAAATGGAATTTGAATGTTTCTGAAAACGCTCAAATTGGAATTTTCACAGAACATTACATTGTTTAAACCTCTTCTACTCACAAATGCAATAATGTGTACACACCATCGGTAATGTAAATATGACATGAAAGGATTACAAAAATTATAATTGTGTATTAAAAAAAATAATAAAACGAAATGACGTTTATGTCATTTGTTACAGTGGATTTAGCACCATCCGAAAAAGTTTAAAGAAAATAATTTGAGCCATCTTTGAAAAAAAAGTTTTAATATTGCCCATCTTTCATCTACAATTTATCAAGAGTACTAAAATTTCAGAAATGTAGGTGTCGGTAATGAAAGAACTAATTGTGGAGAACAAATTTCGTTTGAAGGTATAATCGCTATCTTCAGTTTTGTAGTTGTAGGACGCCGCCGAAAAATATTCAGACTTTCCTAATATCTGAAAATTAAGAGTTAACAGTGAACCTCGTCGTAGCTCTATCATCTTTTTAGGTCTATGTCAGTCTATTCTTAAGAGAAATTTGAAAAAGAATTAGAGCAATATTTGAGAAAATTTATAAAACGTCGAGGGCTTCATGTAAAGTACCCCAAAAATTAAAAGAATATTTTTCAAAATAGGCAGACCTTCGAGTCAGGTCAGATCGATCGGGCAATATCCATTTTGGAAAAAATCCTACGAATGATTTAGACGCTAGTAGTGTTCACAGACGGACGGACAGATAGACGGACGGACGGGCGTTTGAAACAAAAAGAATCCAACACTACTATGTGCTGTTTTAGTACCATTAGTTTATATTTAAATATGATTTTACGTTAATTTTATGACCGATACACAGAATGATCTACCACGTACACCGTTTTCTCGGACAACAGTCATGTTTTTCTCACATATTAGACATGCCATTGTCTAGGAGACTGTTGAAAGGAGATGGATATTTTGATATGAAACGTGTACCAAAAGCTATACAAAACATGGAATGTCAAGATCACGTATGCAATTCACGTATGCAATCTTAAACGTCTGGAAAACTATTTGAATCAGATTTCTGATATTTTGTCGGAGCAATACAAACATGCAACATTTTTTTTCAGAATCTGAATATCTTGAAATCACGTCTGCGTGTGCTTCATAGAAATAATTCTTTGGAATGTAATGATATCGGTGAAACAATTGCTATGAATAAATTCAATAAAATGACTAAAATAATGGATTGAGGTGGTGCAAAACCCCAAGCCCCCTTCCCGAGTTCTGCCGCTGTTCAGAAATCTGTTTTGCCTACCCTGATCATTTGTTCACTACCCGCGTCTGATTGATATAGACAGAAATTGCGGGATAATAATATTACGTAACTAAGAGCAAGTAAGTATGTACTGTTCTAGTACCACTAGTGTGCGGCGATAAGCGGCGTTTCGATTAACGCGCCTAAGGCCTCATTCACAATGCAAACTTATACTGCGATTTTTCTAGGAAGGACTCTCAAGATAACTCAAATCCCATCTTCGCGATGGAATTTGTCACGGTATTTCGCGTCCTTTCTCGGTCTTGCCGGTAGAAGTCGCATGATCGCATGCACTGCTTCATACGGTCGCGATCGTGCGAAATCTAGCGGAACGACTGAGAAAGATGCGAAATGCCGTGACATATTCCATCGCGAAGATGGGATTTGAGTTATCTTGAGAGTCCTTCCTAGAAAAATCGCAGTATAAACGTAAACGTAACGTAGCCGCAAAACCTAGAAATGTGTTATTAAGCGAGACCATTCACAATGCCTTGACGTAACCGTAGACGTAAGACCGTAAACTTAAAGAGTTCGCAAGCTCCAAGCTTTTACGTTAAGTTTACGTCGGAATTCTACCGAAGACCAATCAGAGAGCAGCATGGAAGTTAAATTTCAGATTGTGTTCAGGTAGTTTGTGGTTATGTCATTGTTATTGTAATGTAGAGAACTAGTTTACGAATGCTTTTGATGCGTGTTGTGAATTCATTGTAAGAATTTGGACAATTTTTATTGTGACTTTAACCTGAGATGGCGAATAAACTAATTATGTCCGACGAATTACTCATGAATTTGTTTCATGAGAATCCTTGCTTATAAGATGAAGGAAATGTGAGCACTACTACAACATCTACTCGCATGTATATAAAGACAAATCGATAAGAATCTCGAAGAAAAAGCTAGAAACCATGGTGGAAAGATCTTTTCACCATGTTAGAGACGAATCGATCAAGTTTCAGTACATTGAATTCTGATTGGTTTAGGCGAAACTTACGTTCGTCATTGTGAATGCTTGTTTTTACGTGTAAATTTTGCGGCTAAGTTTACAGCATTACGTTTCGTTTAAGTTTGCGTTGTGAATGAGGCCTAAACAACGGCACGTAGCGGCAGTCCCGAGTGTTATCGGGGTGGCGAACCGGCAGAGGAACCGGCCAATGGAAGATGAGCGGCCAGCAAGCGAAGCGGTAGCTAAGAAGGGAGGCTACGCAGCGAGCGGGGATAAAAACGGGCGCCGCCACTGGAGAGGGAGACAGTTCGTGCGGAATTCCCTAAGTGATAGTGTGATTACAATTAGGCTACAGTTTTGACCCGGTAGTTTGGATTTGGACTTTCTGACTTACGGAAAACTGCGCTCGTCTTGGTACATCTCATGGTATGACTGTAACTCGGCTCAGGTCTTGGATATTCTTGTGGTTGCTGAAGAGATTACTGTACAAATGTAAATTGTCTATGTTTGAATAAAAACTGTTGTCGTTGACATCTGTGTTTTCCTGGATATAACTAGTTTCGTCTTTAATCTGAAGGACTGGAAAGTAATTTACTATCCAGTAATAGTACAGTTAGTTTTGTATTGATAGTTTACTTTTACAAATTGAAAACAAATTCATTTATTCCTAGGATATTGTGTAGAGATAATAACTTTTAAATTTGGAAAATGCAGTAATTGGCGCTTGCAGATTTGGCAAGAAATGCACACTTGGAGGAGCAAAATTCCTGCCCAGGGTCCACTGGAAGCGAACTAATGATTTAATGTGACAAGAATAAACCTTTGCACATTTAGCTTGTTATAAATAAAACTATTAATTACACATTCAGCTATCCAATAACTGCCTTTGACGTATCTTTCATGTGACCATCTAATTTTACTCTTCATATTCTAGGTGCCAATTACCTTGCGAAGAAAGCAATGCCAATTACCAACTGGACAACAGTGTATGGAATACATCTTATCCTTGGGATAACAAAGCAAAGACTTGGTCTTCCTGCTACAGACTAAATGCTAATTTTACGCCAGGGACGTGTATGAGCGGAGGTGGGAACACCTCCATGCCATGTGACAACGGGTGGGTGTACGATCGTTCCAAGTACCACAGTAGTGTCGTCACAGAGGTAAGACGCCATAGAAAATGTTAAGAATACTTGATAAGTGTTGGACAATTTGATGTAATTTAAAGTGTATAGGTCGTCTTAAATTTAAAAATAACTTATTTTCTCATAAATGAAACACAGAGCCTATCGGATCGTGAAAAAGAAAAATAATGTTTATTGTAACAAAACAAAGATATATAATGAATCAGTTTACGTTTGCATTGTATACATATTTAAAAAATATGTAATACGCCTGTAACAAGTAATGTACTTCAGCTTCCGTGTCAATGTCCCCCATCTCGGTCAGTTTTTTGTCCAGTTTCCCTGATCCATTGAGCAAATGCTGAGATGGCCCCTTGTTTTGCTTCTGGACGTAAATGTAGCTCCACTGTGCGCACGTTTTGTTGATCACTCCTTTTGCTTGTAGTTCATTTACCGTTGAAATTGATTTTCAATAACTTTGGAACAAACATTTTTCAAATATTTTTATTTTTCTAAAATAATTATTTTCTAAATTAATATTTTCGTTTTTTGTTTTTTCGTTTTTTAAAAAAAAATTATTCTGGCCCTCAAGAAAATGTGCGCAGATTAATCTCTTTCCCCACACGTCATATACAGTTTTTACTGTTTTTTGACAAATAAATAAATAAATCGGAGGACGTTGGAATAATTCAAATTTTTCATTGAGTCATCGTTTGAAATCATTCAAATTTTCTTTGAGTATGCTATGGAACACAATACCTGGAGTAACCTGTGGAACACAATATTTGGATAATTTCTCCAATAAATCAAAAACAACTTGAATAAATAAGAAAGCGAAATTAAAGGACATATACCCTTGAATTAGGTTAGAGACTTTGAAAAAATATTCAAAAAAATTTAATAGGAATAAAAAACAGTTAAACCCGATTTTTGAATACAGTAGAGTCTTTGTAATTCCAGTCTCGATTGTTCGAGTTTCCCATAACTCCGCGTTAAATCCGACTTATCAAATAAATTGATTAAAATAAAGGGTCCCCCCCGATAAGATGGTAAAAAGTTCCCCTCAACCAAATTACATATGAGTGGTTACACTATAATTCTAACATAAAAATAATATTTTTGAAAGGTTACTTAGCCTCCGTCCTACCACCCACACCCCTATACAGCCAAAAACGGGTTTTTTTAATTTCAATTTTTTTCGACAACTGAACACTATTTTATCAGACTGAAAAAATATGATAAATAAGAACACAACTTGGACTATCAGAAAAATATTTTTCAATATTTTCTCAGGCCCAAATTCGAACACAAAAAAATATTTTCGAAAAAAAATATCAAGAAATATTTTTTACTGTGTCTTAGAAGCCTGGAACAGGCTCGAGAAAAAATGTCAAAGGTTCCTCTTCACACACAAATTGTTGTGTATTTTTTTTCAGATTTTTCCGATTACTGGGCTGCAGTTAAAAAAATAAAAACCATTTTCCCGCCTTTAAAACACCTGGACTTTCAATATACTTTGAAACTGACTGCAACGGTTCTCTGCATTTATTTTAGTGTTTATTATACATTTGTATACATTGCTGTATCACCCAATAAAGTTTTGATTTTGGAATATACTTACGAAGTATCATTTTTAAAGCTTTCTAATCGTTTGCATAAGTAATCGTATGCTACGGAAAGACGATAGTTTTGGCAATTTATAAGAAACAATCGACACAAGACCTTGTAAGTGTGATACTGGTGGATAAAGAATTACACCCCATCTTACATCAAACAGATTTTAGAAGAAAAAATAGAAGTTTGCAGATATGACACTACAAAAAAAGATTATTGCAACACACATTATAATGGTAAATAAATCGGAAGCGATGTTTCCTAGGCCTTTTAAACCAGGTTTGCTTGTCTCATGGGGACACGCCTTTTTTTGAGAACAAGTAAATTCTAACACACAGGTTTTGGGGGATGGGTAGATGACAAATGGGGGAAATGATAAGGGACATTTCGTGTGCAGGATAGATGGGGGACAGTGGGGAAGTGAAGGGGAACATATTAGGCCCCGATTATGTTGCTGGGATGTATTTTTCAAAATACCACTTTCATGATCATCCCATTTTACAATTTTCCATATTAGTTCTTTTGAGTGCGCCTTTTCCGTAGCACAGATGGACAGAAAAGAGAAGCCGATATCAATGTAAAATTAAATTGAAGGAAAATACTGAAATTATCTTTCACGATAAAATTAACAGAACTATTTTATTTTCTGCGAATTTTTACCTCAACGCTCAGCAAATATTGGAATGAATTTTCTCGCACAAAACCGGGTCTATAATGCCGTAAATTACTTTTCGGGAGATGAGCGTTTGCAGTTGGGTGCTACATTAAATCAATTTTCAATTTTCGTACAATTATTATTTACAAAGTGCAGAGTTTTCGCACGTGTACAGATTGTACGAGTGTCTCCATATTTATACGTATTCAAGAACAAATACTTTTCTCTAGTCTGAAACAATCTACAGACGGGAGACCACGGGCTTCCGCAACCAATGCGTTACTATTTATCCGTCCGGGAGGCGCCGCGTTGTAGGCTCCGTTGTCAACGTTTTAGATGCCATTCTGTGACCTTCCTCCTCAAGCAAGGTCGCACGTGCTTAGGACGCGGCAACTGCCGAACTGCCAAGTGGTTGACTACAAATGTCTTAGTTTTTTTAAAAAACTATGACCCAGCTATTAAAAAAATATGAAAAAAATCACAAGCATTCTGAGATGAAGTTTTAAGATTATTTTCGTGCCAGTGTCTGTGTTCTAAGACAAGTAAAACAGTTCTTGTAAATCTGGGTCTAACCTCTTCCCCTTCATTTTTCCACATGTCCCCCAATTATCCCTGAAATATGACGGAATTATTATTTAATAAACTGCCAAACATTATCTTTCCTTAGCGTATGATATTCTCATACAAAGGATTAGAAAGCTTTAAAAATGATACTTCGTAAGTATATTCCAAAATCAAAACTTTATTGGGTGCTACAACAATGTATACAAATGTATAATAAACACTCAAATGCAGAGAACCGAGTTATTTACCATTATAATGTGTGTTGCAATAATCATTTTTTGTATGTCATAATCTGCAAACTTCTATTTTTTCTTCTAAAATCTGTTTGATGTAAGATGGGGTGTAATTCTTTATCCACCAGTATCACACTTACAAGGTCTTGTGTCGATTGTTTCTTATAAATTGCCAAAACTATCGTCTTTCCGTAGCATACGATTACTTATGCAAACGATTAGAAAGCTTTAAAAATGATACTTCGTAAGTATATTCCAAAATCAAAACTTTATTGGGTGATACAGCAATGTATACAAATGTATAATAAACACTAAAATAAATGCAGAGAACCGTTGCAGTCAGTTTCAAAGTATATTGAAAGTCCAGGTGTTTTAAAGGCGGGAAAATGGTTTTTATTTTTTTAACTGCAGCCCAGTAATCGGAAAAATCTGAAAAAAATACACAACAATTTGTGTGTGAAGAGGAACCTTTGACATTTTTTTCGAGCCTGTTCCAGGCTTCTAAGACACAGTAAAAAATATTTCTTGATATTTTTTTTCGAAAATATTTTTTGTGTTCGAATTTGGGCCTGAGAAAATATTGAAAAATATTTTTCTGATAGTCCAAGTTGTGTTCTTATTTATCATATTTTTTCAGTCTGATAAAATAGTGTTCAGTTGTCGAAAAAAATTGAAATTAAAAAAACCCGTTTTTGGCTGTATAGGGGTGTGGGTGGTAGGACGGAGGCTAAGTAACCTTTCAAAAATATTATTTTTATGTTAGAATTATAGTGTAACCACTCATATGTAATTTGGTTGAGGGGAACTTTTTACCATCTTATCGGGGGGGACCCTTTAAGAGGGGGACCTAATTGATTCCACACCACGTGTGAATCACAACCCGGGTCTTGCTGCGCATGACAGAGAACACCAACCTGAGGCAAATTCAACCGACAATGTGATATTCAGAAGATGGCGTGATATTGTCGCACGTTAAAGAAACAACGTAGTACTTAAAAAAACAATTCGCAAGTGCCTTAAGATGTAATTAACTTATCTTCAGCAATTAATGTAATATTATGCAAGTACATTTTTTTATTGAAATATACATATTTTGAAATTTACAAGTGTTTATATTTCTATTTTTGTAAATTAATCGATTTCAATAATTCGAGTTTATAATAATTCGAGCTTAGGCCCGGTCCCATCCAAGTTGAATTATTCATTAAACTATGTCGTCCTGTATGTATGAACATCTAGAATCTACACAGCCATTGTTTCAGAAAACGCCGTGCTTTAACCTGCGTAATTCTATCATCTAGATTGAAGATATTTCATTATAAAATGTATAACGCATTCAGCATCAACTACAACGATCAGTTTCATTTTTCAATATTTATTTTCACTCCAATAGAATCCCATAGTACTAAATGACTATGTTTAATCAAATCAGAATTCTGGGTGATATTCCTCATGCACAACATATTCTATCTTCCAACGCTTCATAAGTGAAGCTTGCGTATTCATTAGAATACTGTGTAAAAGAAGTAAGCAGGCAATTGCGCTTTGATTGGGGGAAAAATAATTAGTGGTACTACAACAACACATATTTTTTCTCAATATTATGTTATCATATCATTATGTAATGTATTAATTTGTGCCTTTCTTCTACCTCAAAAATAACTTTATCCCGTAAATCAAGGAAATGAGAAAAATTGTTTTTTTTATTCCAAATTTAAAGGAAAATATAGTTCTGGCACTAAATTCGGTGTATAAGGTATTCAGTGTATTTACAAACATATCTGATGCGTATTTTAAATTTCAAATATTTTACGTTAGAACTATGTAAGATACTAAAATGTGGCTGCTACAGGATGGCACAGAATTTCCCGTATTAAATTTCTATTTCCTTGGGTCTGGGCTAGGTATTCGGATTTGCCACATGCTCTTGCCACCTATCGCTGCCCTAAGTATATTTTTGACACTTTAGTTTTTCGGTTTCATGGCAGAGCGGAAGGGAGGTTCAATGGCAGAACGGAAATATTAACTGCAGAATATTAAAAAATACTAAAACCGTGTCCTGAAAGGCAATTTCCTCTGAAAAATTTATAGCCGTTTTTAAGATGGCGTTTATGCGCTACTGAAAATGCGAAATTCGAATCTCTTTAACAGAACATTTTTGAGTTTTCGAAACACTTCATTGGAAGTCATTTGAAACACATTGACTCACAAATAAAAAGTGTTTACAAATTGCTGGTAATGTGCATATTAAAGGTGTCTTTCAAAACTAGTGGTGCTACAGAATGGCACCGACTTTCCCTTTTTGTTTTCTATTTCCTTAGGTCTGGACTAACTATTCGGAATTGCCACATACTCGTGCCAGCTACCATCTATCGCCGCCCAAACTACATTTTTTGACATTTTCTTAATTTTTCGTTTTCCTTATGGTAGAACGGAAATATTAATTTTAAAATATTACAAAACAACAAAACCTCGTCGTAAATGGCAATTTTCTTTGAAAAATGTCGATTGAATAGTTTCACTACACGCATAAGAAACAATCTTCACAGGTATAAAGCAACTATAATAGTATTTCTAGTTGTTGCTGGAGAGCAAATCTTGCATTAATGATTATGAAAATAAACCTAATCAGACTGCACAAACCACGGTGTATACAGAAAGCGTAAATATAAGATTTGAAGAATCTAAGCCTTCTAAGTGTGTCGTCACAAAATTTGCTACCAGCATCAAGGGCTGAAATATTTAGTTGGCCTTGATAGTATTGAAGCGCGGAACCGAAAATTTAATTGAATGTCAAGGAAATGGAATTATGGTGTGAAAAACGTTTCTTTGAGGCCTTTGGCCTCAAAATTTTAGTTTTTAAGGCCCTAATGCTTGGTTAGGGAGTTATTTGACGAAAACTTTGGCAAGTGTTGCGGGTTGCATTTGACTTGAATATTTAGCTGCGTTTTTTTAAACAAATCTTTCATATTTTTAAAGTCGAAGTGCAATTCGTCACGTCTCCGTGAAATTCTCTTTCTTTAGAAGAGAACCAATCATTTATAAAGATTGGTTGCGTGGGAGAGCCGCAACGGAAAGGTATATTACTGAAATAATACAGGAGACGATATGTTAATCTTTCTGAAAAGTGTTATAATTTCCGTCTCCTCCCATTCCTTTTACAATTTACAAACGTTGCTGCAAGCGCTTCAAATACATAAAAAACAAAAAAACAAATTCTGTTTAAAACGATTCATTACAAGCATAATCTATTTAAAAGCTGTCAGAAATTTCCGCATTACTTTCAATGTAAAAGTACATTAAAGTAAGTATCATGTACGTAAATTAAATTTAATGTACTCTACAGTAATTTTAAAATACGTGTGCATTAAATGTAATGTACATGTACAATTAAATTTACTGTATGAGTTTACATTAAATTTACTGTACGTGCACATTAAATTTAATTTACGTACATGATACTTACTTTAATGCACTTTTACATTAAAATTACTGTATGAGTACATGAAATTTACTGTACATGTACTAACTTCAATATTTAAAATTTGTTCAAAGAATTGTCACCCCGACCGGGATTCAAACCCGGATCACCTGTTTACGCCCAGTTGCTCTAACCACTATCCTGTCGAGACATGCAATTCTTTGAACATGGTCTTAGGCCTGATGAATTGCCCGTTGGGATTTATGCAATTGTCACCTTTTTGGACGCGTTTACGCTCAGAAATATGCCCCGCAGTCGTAAAGAATACTACGTTCTGACCTTGTTACTGAGTAACAAATGTACTTTAATATTTAAATTTGTTCAACGAATATTCACCCCGACCGGGATTCGAACCCGGGACTTCTGGTTTAGGCGCAGGTGCAGCAGGTGCTCTAAAGGCCGCTCCACAATAACCCGTGGACGGGAACGGCAACGCGAACGCGAATGCAAAGAAAGTTGAAAGGTGGACATCTCAGGCAAGCGTTCACAACACGACGGGAACGCGAAGCTTGACGGGAACGGGAACGCAAAAGATGGTCAACATTTATCTCGGCCCGGGAACGGGAAGCCTCTCGACCAATGAGAGTACAGCAAATGGAGGCGAAGCTTTCCAGCTGATCGAGCGCGTGGCCTGCGCGCGAAACTGGTATTGAGCGGTGTTGAGGTTACATCGTGGATTTGCGAGGTTAGGGTTTGAGGAGGATTTAGTTAGTAGTCGTTGAATTGTTTTAGTTCTTTTTAGTGATTTCAGTATTTTTCCTTTTCTATTCATATTAATATATAGAATTAAAATTTCCCACAAAATATTTTTTTATGTTTCATTTAAGTACATTAGACTTTTTTGTTTATTGATTAAACTTTCGTTAGTTGTATTTTCCATAAGTTCTTAGTAGTTTTTGCATTTTTCCATTCTGATGAATTATTTTTTTCATTAATATTCTTTCGTTAAAGTATTCATTATTCATACTACCACAAGCAAAAAACTGACAGATGGCAGACAAAGAGGGAACAGAGTAGCGCAGCTAGAAGTGCTTTGGTTTCGGCGACTCTCCTGAAGTACTCGTTTTTGCCGCTACAGATTCATAGCGCTATTCCTCTTCCCGTTGGCGTTTATTGTGAAGCGCACGTACCTCGCGTGCCCGTTCCCGTCCTCGCCTTCGCGTTGCCGTTCCCGTTCGCGGGCTATTGTAGAGCAGCCTTAACCACTGAGCTATTGCGACATCCAAGTGCTTGAGCAGGTTCTTAGGCCTGATGTATTGCCCGCTGTGATATGTATAATATATCCTTTACGACTACGAAACATATTTCTTTAGATGTAGTATCAATATATTCTACAGAATTGTAGTATAAGTCTACAGAATTGTATATATTATATTTTATTATTTATAATTGTCACTACTTCTTCACATGATTTGGACGCGTTTACGCTCGGAAATATGTTTCGTAGCCATAAAGAATACTAAATTCTGACCTTGTTACAGTGACAATTCTTTGAAAAAATGTTAATGTTTCCGATGAATTTGAAAAAATTCTTAACAAAAGAATTACCGTGCTATGTAGGTCCCTACAATTGTATTATTGGATTTTTACAATTTTATTTGTTACTAATTTGAATGTAAATCCGAATTTTAAAAATTTATAACTTTGTATACTATATGTTGAAAATATATTTTAAATTTATTATACGTAGTTCAATTAATATTTCTAAGTTTTTAAACAGTATCTGTGTTCCATACATACCATAATTATTTATCAAATCTCCGTGGATTTTAATTTAAACATTAAATTTGACGACGAATTATATTAATCTCTCATTAATGTATGGAAAGTTAAGTTTTATGTACCGATGTATATTAAATCTACATTAATTTTAATTTAAACATTAAATTTAATGTACAACATTAATTTCGGTTTAGTTTTTCAAAGTACATTAAGTTTAATGTATTCCTACAATAAATCTACATTGATTTTAACTTTAACATAAAATTTAATGCACAAACACATTAATCTCGTTTTAACGTACACGGTATTTAAATTTATTATACGTAGTTCAATTAATATTTCTAAGTTTTTAAACAGTATCTGTGTTCCATACATACCATAATTATTTATCAAATCTCCGTGGATTTTAATTTAAACATTAAATTTGACAACGAATTTTATTAATCTCTCATTAATGTATGGAAAGTTAAGTTTTATGTACTGCAGTACATTAAATCTACATTGATTTTAATTTTAACATTAAATTTAATGTACATGTGCATTAACACCGTTTTATTGTACACGGTACATTAAATTTAATGTGAAAGAGTGCATTAAACTGCATTAAATTTAATGTAATTTCTGACAGTGTACATTCATCGCCATGTTCTCTTCAATTTTTTACTTTCCCGTATACGTACGTATACACGGAGTGATGTACTTGGTATAGGGAAAGTTATGTAATGCTGCGCGAAAAAATGGCGAAATTTTGGCGGAAACAAATTCATTGCCGGGCCGTGATAACGAAAAGGTGGATAAAACCAGTTGCTAAATTAAGAAAAAAAATCCCGTAACACTGGTGTAGCAAGAAACCCTGTTTCGTGGGTCCTTGATACCGAAAAACCACTTGAAAGGAAAACGTCCGTCTGTCCGTCTATCTGTGAACACTGCTAGCGCCTAAACCATACGTACGGTTTCTTCCAAAATGGATATTCCCTAGTCGATCTGGTTCTAGTCAAAGCTTTGAGATTTTGAAAAAGATTCTGCAAAATTTGGGAGTACTTTATATGAGGACCCCCGGACATTTTCAAAATGTTCTCAAAAATGGCTCCAAATTTTTTTCTATTTCTTGTAAGAATAGAGTAAAATACACTTATGAAGGTGGCATAGGTCCGATTTTCACGGATAACTCTGAATTTTCGAAAATTGCAAATTTTTTCGGCGTCTTCCTCTGCAAAATTGAAGATAGAGATTTTTCTTTCAAATAAAATTTGTTGTCCAAAATTGTTTTTCATTAGGGTCATACACATGTTTTTGAAAAGATGAGAAGTTTTCGCGCAATATTGCGTACAATATGTGCAATTTTAAATAATTACAAAAACAAGGTTTTCTCAAAAACTGCCCCAAATCTTTTCTTGAAACATTTGGTAAGTATAGTGCCTAATGTATTTTATGAGATGACAAAAACGCCATATTGCACTGTATTCTTTTTTTTTTTCAAAAATTGCGAAAATGTAAATTTTTTGACTTCTCTTGCGTCGTTAATATTTACATTAGCCTTGACTTGTTGACATTATTATATTAAGGAGTACATGAGCTGTAAATAATGTCAAAAAAGTTTCTCGAAAACACAACCCTTTTCTGTGAAAAGTAGGTAAAATTTCCACATTTCCAGAAACGCTCAAACGTCATTTTCTCATATATGGCTGCAAATTTTTTCTTGAAACTTTTGTAACGGTTAGTACTAATTACGCTTATTAATATATATTAGTATATAGCACTTATTAGTATATTTGTAATAAAGTTTGTTTTGAAGTTTTTTTTGTTTTTGAAAAATTATATAGTAAATGTAATTTTTTTGAAAGATCTCTCACATCTTTAATATGCACATTACCAGCAATTTGTAAAGATTATATTTTTGAGTGTAAGTTCTTCAAATAACTTCAAATAAAGTATTTTGAAAACTCAAAAATTTTCTGTGGAAATGAGCTTCAAATTTCGAATTTTTAGTAGCGCTAAAACGCAATTTTCTTAAAACGGCACAGAATTTTTAAAAGAAAATTGCCATTTAGGACTAGGTTTTTGTGTCCTTTAATATTGTCAAATTAATATTTCCGTTTTACCAATAGGAAACCGAAAAATTAAGAAAATTACAAAAAAATGTACTTTTGGGGGTGATAGATGGCAGCTGGCAAGAAAGAGTATGTGGCAATTCCGAATAGTGAAGACCCCAGGAAATAGAAAACTAATACGGAAAAGTCTGTGCCATTCTATCATCGAAATCTATATGAGGTGTTGGCTCTCCATCGTAACTATTTATTCTTGCATAAAGCTTTTTCGGCCGCATTGCGGTCATCTTCAGTGCCATTAGAGGCGGCCGTGGTCCTCAGTCCATTCTATAGCACCACTAGTTTATTATCATCTACTATTAATCTAAAACCAACAAAACAACACAATTTATTATCCCATATATAAAATAATTTGAAAGGCCAGTTTACTTTCCTGACATTCCTCAGCCAGCTTGAACGACGATTTACTGCACTTACATCCTACCATCCGTGGTGCCACGCCATCTTGCAGCTGAATATCATTCTGCATCCATTTACGTCTAATTCGAATTAATATTCCTAAATTCTTTGAAAATTTAGTCACTCGCTTACTTCAACCGGGATTTACTTTTATTCTAACTCCCCTTTACCATTAAATAATTAAATTTCAGAAAGAAGTCTCTGGCAAATTAACTGCGCTGACAATTTACTACGAACTTGCTCAACTCCCTCTATTCGCGATCACCGCTCAGCTCTTTCTGTCCTGTAAATAATACTGCCCGCCATACAATTGCCTTGATAACCGATCGCATCCCAAATTCGTTCCTTGTAGCTAGTTTTGCGCAATCCCCTTCAATTGTGTAGTATCCGTGTTCCTTCCGATTGTCTAATTGCGTATTTATCTATCACTGTATTTACTCTTCAACATCCGGTCTCTTTTTATGTATAATGTGTACGTAATGTATACGTATATATTTTTATGTATAATGTAATGTTGAAGTTATGTATAATGCAGCGCGAAAAAAACGGCGAATTTTCGGCAAGAATAACTCTTATTACAGGGGCCCTGGTAACAAAAAAGTAGATAAATGCAGTTACTAAATTAAGAAAGAAAATCTCCTAACTCGTGGTGCAGCAAAAATCACTGTTTAGAGGGGTCCTTGATACCGAAAAACCAATTGAAAGCAAAACGTCTGTCCATCTGTGAACAACGCTAGTGGCTTTCTCCAAAATTGATACCCCCCGGACATTTTCAATCTTTTCTCAAAAACGGCTTCAATTTTTTTCTGTAAATTTCTTGTAAGAATAGAGTAAAATGCTCGTATTAAGATGGCATAGGTCCTATTTTCACGGTTACCTCTGAAAATTCGAAAATTGCGAAAGTTTGAATTTTTTTCGGCCTCTTCCAACAACTGCAAAATTTCTTTCAAATAAATTTTTTTCTTAATAGTGTGTTCTTTCTTTAAGGTCATGTACATTTTTTGAAAATTTTAGTAGTTTTCGCGCAATATTGTGTGCTATATGTGCTATTTTAAAATAGTTATCTCACGAGTCCTTAAAGACTAATAGAGGACGACTCACATACAACGTTTTTTGTTTTTTACTTTCTCGCCTTACAAATACTTCGTAAGAAGAGAAAGTTATGTAATCGTGCGCCGGAAAACGGGGAATTTTCGCCTGAAATACTCTTATAGCAGGGGTCTGGTAACGAAAAAGTGGATAAAACCTGTTTCTAAATTTAGAAAAAAAAATCTTTTATCTCGTGGTGTAGTCAAAATCCATGATTTTTTGCTTCTTGGTACTGCAAAATCGATTGACGGCAAAACGTCAGTCTGTCCGTCTGTGGTCAACGCTAGCGCCTAAACCGTTCGGCAAATTTTCTTCAAAATTGATATTCCCCGATCGTTTTTACTCGTCTCAAGGCCTGTGGAATTTGAAACCGATATTTTAGTATTTGAGGGTACTTTACATGAAGCCCATTTTGAGATTTTCAAAGTTAAAAGAAAATGGCTCCAAATTTTTTGATTATATTTTGTTGTTGAATAGTGCGAAGAACCTTTAAGGTAACGACGTAGGTATCATTTTCGTTGATAGGCCCTGTTTTTCGAAAATTGCAAAAAACTTTAAAAACTGCAAAATTGAAGATAGAGATTTTTACCTCAGACAAAGTCGGTTGTACAAAATTAGCACTTCAAATAAGGTCATGTACCAATTTTTTGGGAAAACGAGTAGTTTTTGCGTAAATTGGGATTCAAATTTACAAAACAGAATTTTCTCTAACACCGCTCCAAATTTTTTCTTTCTATTTTCTGCACGTGTATAAAAAGGGGCGGTAAATATAAAAATAAACTAGTGGTGCTATAGAATGGCACATACTTTCTCGCAGTAGTTATTTTCAAAATGCCGATCATCGGATAAATTATTTGGAGTAAGCCGTTCACCGCTGCCTTTCTTGATCATGTTTGAAAGACATGTTTTTCGCATGTTGACAATTACCGGCTTCCTAATGATAGAACTGATACAATTACTTTTGACTAAAATATAAGTAGTTAGCCCGCATATCTGTCCCGTGGCGCGGCTGGTGCGCAGATATTTTCGTGTCAATGGTATTCTGGAGGAAGCAGACGATGCAAGATATAGTTTAATGGCATCTAAATCTGTAACCAGTTATGAACAAGTTTAGGATTTATTTTGTGATTGACGAACGAAAAAGAATGTTCGAGGCATTAACAAAGACATGTGTGACGTACTGGAGTGAATGACACAGACACTGCGTTGAAGATAACAATATTTACATTTATTTATTACAAGAACTTTATTATTATTTACAAGAACTTTAAACAATTAATGTATTTTACAACTACTATTTAAACCCCGCCAACCTTTTTCTTCCCCTTAGCCGCGAAAACCCCGCGACCGTCCCTAGGCCCTACAACCCAGTGCCACTGCTCGAAAGCAGATACAACGCTTGATGCGGTGCAATCGGACGTTAAGTCCTCGGTATACACATACCTACATGGCCTGGCGTCAAAAACCGGTCTCCTCCCCGGAAACCACGTGCTGGAGTGCACTGGAGATCTCACCCAACCTCTCGGCTAACAAGCTCTACGAATCTATATGAATCTCCGCGAGCGCAGAAAGCGCCCGCCTTATATACACCCCCGTCTCCCCCACCCGGCGTCATGCTGTCGGCGTCCCCAGGCTCGATGGCTAGCCAATTCCAAGGGTCTTGCACGATCGTCCCAGACTCGCCACTAACCTTTCTCAACTCTTTGTTCGCGTGGGATGTTTCCTGGAGCCGTCACATCCTGTCGGTCGCTCTTTTATTTTTAGCTCAGGTGCGCCCTTTCACTAGAGCTTCCGACTCAGGTATGCCACTCGCTTGGAAACGTTGCCCCGACGCCACATATGCTACCATTTTTGAACGAACGATCTAAAACATTAAAACTAACTAGTCCCTAGTCATACTTTAGTATGATGAAAAAGCGTATAAAAATAAGTGAGAAGACTGAGTATCCACGTAAGTTATTCATTCCTTATAATTTGATATAATAGTGAATACTTAAGACTAATAATATACAAGAGAAAGGAACATACTACCAGGTACATATTCCTCTGACACTTGTTTAAATTTATTACCAAACATTGCTTTGAGTCAGTCATATTTATCCTAAGATTTACGAGCAGTGATAAAATCTAAAACCGAAAGTCCGCTAAAATATTTTTAATGGACTCTCGAGTATTTTTAAGGCCGTTGCTATGGACGCGTCCTTAGAGTTGTTTAGATGGTTGGTTGCTAAGGGGCTAAGTACGTGTTTACCAACGTCAGTAACAAAAAATTACTAAAACAAGAATTTCTCAAAAACGGCTCCAATTTTTTTAAACTTTTCATAGGAATAGGGATAAATGTACTCTATTAGATGACATAAACGCCATATTGTTCTGTTCTTTTGTTTTCAAAAATTGTAAAAATGTAATTTTTTTACTTGCATCTCACGTCATTAATATTTGCATTAGCAGCGATTTGTTGACATTATTGTATTAATGAGTACATGTGCTTTAAATAATTTCAAGTAAAGTTTCTCGAGAACTCAACCGTTTTCTGTGAAAACTACCTCAACATTCCGCATTTTCATCAACGCTCAAACGCCATTTTCTCATAAATTGTTTCAAATTTATTCTTCGAACTTTTCGAACGGACAGTGCTAATTGCACTCTTTAATGTGACGTAAAGTTCATTTTGGGTTATTTTTTTTGTTTTTTCAAAAATTACACAAATTTAATTTTTTTCAAAGATTTCTCAAATCTTTAATATGCACATTACCAGCAATTTGTAAACATTTTTATATTTGTGACTGTGAGTGTAAGTACTTTAAATGACTTCAAATGACGTTTTTTGAAAACTCAAAAATTATCTGTTGAAAAGAGTTTCAAATTTCGCATTTTCACTTAAACGCCTTTTTATTAAAAATAGCTACAAATTTTTAAAAGAAAATTGCCTGTTTGACCTGAGGTTTGACTGTTCTTTAATATTCTAAAATTAATATTTCCGTTCTACCATAAGGAAACCGCAAAATTGTGAAAATGTCAAAAAATGTACTTTGGGCGGCGATAAATGGCAGCTGGTTTTCTCAGTATTTGCCAAAACAACATCTTCAAATAAGGCCATTCTTTATTTTTTTGAAAATACGAGTAGTTTTTCTATAATTTCGTGCCAAACATAATAGTCCCGCTGAAAATTTACTGCGTTTCACACATCCGGATGAGTCGTAAATTAGAATTTGCAATTTTGTAAATTATTTCTTAGTTCGTTTTTACATTCGACCTTTTGTTATCTATTTACACATTGGTCTTTTAGAATTCTTTTTATTTTGATATATTTGAAATAAAAATTGCTAGCTCTTTAAGTGAGTATTGACAAGGCAGGGAATGGAACAATTGAATTCCGTTTCGCTGTTGCGAATTTCTGTGAATTACATGTCTTCTCTATGTATATTGACGCGCTGTAACCGAAACTGAAGCCAGAACTGCGCCACCAGCCTCCATTTTTTTAAATGTAAAAAAACTGTAAATTTTACAATTTACAATTTTTTTTCTCCTGACAAAATTCTGCCTCTTCGCTGATGCAGAAATCTTGGTCATTTCTATTACGAAAGATACGTACTTGGGAATATGAGTGTAGAGGAGTGATGCCACCTTTGCAGTCGACCAGGCGAAACCCGTGAGCGCATAGTGGGTGGGTGCTCTGCGTTTGAACAAAAACAGAATACCTGTGTTGGCACATAGACTGGGAGCTAGCAAGAAAATCAACGTATGATAAGCTCAAAACAAAATTGTTTTGAGAAGTTAGTGTTATGAGGAGCAAGGAAACGCAAGCTTGGCGGCTTGTAGGTGTCGGTGTTGCGCTGCGCAATTTTTTAAATATGTCGAAAAAACTAGGCCATTGGGTAATGAGTACATAGATAATTCTAGTTGTATATTATTCGTAAGATAGCCAAAATGTAAAAGAGTTTTATGCCATACCGAAGCGGCGTCTCGACCTGTTCGCCATACTGAATTGAAAGTATAATTTTTTATGCCCGCTTGGATTACGAGCTCAAAGCTATTTTTTTGGTTTTATGATAGGATATTCTTTTTCATTGCCGATTATGACCAAGCCATACCGTTGCGGCGTCTCTAAGTAGCCGCCATACTGGTTCAAAAATGTCGAATTTGTCACTAGTAATCCGTGTATGATAGGTACGCAACGCCGACACCTACAGGCTGCCATATTTGCGTTTCCTTGCTCCTCATAACCCTGACTAACTTCTCAAAACAATTTATCTTTGAGGTTATCATACGTCGATTTTCTTGCTGGCTCCCGGTGTTGCGGCGGTAGTCCCTCAGGCACTGGCTGCAAAGTCAGAGAAGGTACCGAAAGAGGTCCCATACTACAAGTTCTATCCGGATTCAGTTTTGGAGAGGAAACGGTGGAAGCTCTTGTGGAATGCTACAATTACCACTGATCGCAGGGTGGAAATCAACAGACCAGACAATATGGATCAAAAATATTTCACGGAAAGATATTATTGTCGACGTAGCTATCCATTGCCGAGAAGAAGCGGAAATATGAGGACTTGGCTATTGAACTGAGCAACATGTGGTGATAACTTTCTCTAAAATTTAATCAAAATATTTTGAGCCTTTTGGGGGGGGGGGAATTGAAAATGTCCCTGAGGCTTCACGTAAAAGCACTCCCAAAAATTGAAATATCCGTTTCAAATTCAAAGAGCTGCGAGATCAGGCAGATCAATCGGGGAATATAAACTTTGGTGAAAATCTTACGGTTTTGCCGCTACCGTTGTTCACAGGCAGGCGGACAGACACATTGCCATAAACCAATTTTGCGGTATGAAGGACGCAAATAACGTGGATTCTGACTACACAGCGTATTAGAGGAAGTACTTTACTAATAATGAGCCGCGGTGACTCAATGGTAGGGCACTGGCTTCCTAACTTGAAGGGCCCAGGTTCGAATCCCTGGCGTGGACTGGGTTTTTTTTTATCTGGTCTTTCCATTCAAGACGGCTCTGTCTCCTTTCCTACTATCAGGATCTTTCCTGGGGGTAAAGGTGGCCGGAGCGTTGTGCTTGCCACACAACCTTCTTCGTGTGCCGACGGCGACGAGTAGGTGGAGCCTTACCCTCACCTCCTGTGTGCAATTGCACAGGGATCCCTTTATGCTAGATGCTAGAAGTATTGTTCCCTACATCTGCCTTCACTTGTTTCCGAAAGATTTGGTTGCTACCAATAGAAATGCAATTTTTAATAAGAGGCCATGATTCCACTCGTTGCGGAAAGACTTTCCTGGCGCAAGTGTGAGGTAGTTCATATATTAATGTCTTATTTCTTATATTTGTTTACAGTGGAATATGGTATGTGACGAAGCATGGCTAAGGGCTACAGCCGACTCTCTGTTTATGGTGGGTGTGCTGCTGGGGTCTATTATCTTCGGCGATCTCTCAGACAGGTAATGCTAATGTATTTTCCATATTTTTTAGACATGTTTCTCTGTAGTAGGAATGAAGAGACGCGGTATATAGAATGTTACGAAGGACGCGGGAGTGACAATTAGTTCAGTCATTAAGTACCTGACGCAGTAAAAAACGGAAGTTTTTTTTAAGATTCCATGTGTTTTGGGGGATACTGAATTCGAATTATTTATGTTTGAACCGAGAAAAAGATTGGCTTCACAAGAAAACTGAAAAAAAAAACCACCACCAGTGGTACTACCAAAGCACATACTTTCTCGCATTGTTCCTAAGTGCTTCACAATATTACATTACTACATAAACCAGCAAAAGTGTTTTTAACCACAAACATTTTCTTCCGATCCGAAACGCGATCTCAAATCCTCAGAGTTAATATGCCGGTTTTTATACCACTATGCCACAAAGCGTGCATGGATCGAACGGAGGTATTAAAACGTAATTGCACGATTCATGTAAAAAAAATAATTTGGGGAAGGTATAAAAAATTCCACCATAGATATATTTTTTCTTTTCTCATTCAAATTCGAAACGTTACATTCAACACGAAGTGCTATCAAAGCACATAAAGTTTTGCATTGTTTCTAAATGCTCCGCAATAACACACCTACATAATAAATCAACAACGTTTTCAAACAGAAAGTTTTTTTTTTTCATTCCGAGACCCGAGCCCAGTTCCTCAGAGTTAATGTGCTGGCACTGATACCACTACGCCATACAAGCACAGTGCGCTGGATAATTCGCCGTTTTCCGGCGCACGATTACATAACTTCCTCTTCTTACGAATAATTTCGTAAGGCGAGAAAGTAATATTTTCGAAATCGTTAGGAATACGTAAGTTGATCGCATGGTTACTTCTTATATTGAATTCCAATTTAATGTTGACATATTCATAATTTTACATAAATCCGCTCACATAGACGCACACAAGACAACGATTGATTTGACGAGACATATGTTTGAGAAATCGAATAACAGAGTTGAAAAAGAAAATTTAAAAGTTTCAAATTGGGAAAGCACGTACAGACAAGTCATATATACTTATCTGTATTGATTCTGTTTGTGAGTAAAATACTTCAAATAATTGTCAATAAAGTTTCTACAATCCTCAACAGTTTTTGCTGCAACAACATACTGATCAAATTAAAATCTCTGCCTGGGATTCGAATCTAGGTTCCTTTCGATGCGAAGCGCTCAATCCGAACACACCTTAACCATCCGGCCATTCGAGCAAATTACGGACTGAATACTTATATATTAGACAAATGTATTTGTGTCAGCTCTACCGTTAGGAAACCGGTAATTGAGAAAATGCGAAATAAAATGTCTTTTGATCGACATAGAAAGGCAGCCGTGAAGAGCATAAGGCTTACTCCAAACGCTAAACAAGACTAAAAAGATAAAACTAAGTACTGCGCGAAAGTCTGTGTGATTCTATAGCACCACTAGTTATTTATTTATTTTTATGTACCAAACGCTCTTACAGATATTCAGAAAAGAATGTGTTTAGAAATTGCATACATTTGCCTCTAAGAGAAATCACCCCATTTTTTAAAAAAAAATGTTCATGAGCTTTTTAAGTTGCTGATTTTTTTTACAACAGACTTTATTTAAAACAAAATTGCTATCTTCAATTTTGTAGTTTTGAAACGTTCACGTTCTTTTGGCATTTTCGAAAAAATGGAGCTATTGCCACAAACAAGACTAGCACCATCTTTTTTTATCATCCCAAATTACATATGAGGAGAAAATATAAAGAAAAATTCTGTACCGGTTTTTGAGAAAAAATTCGTAAAATTCAAGTGCAAGTTACGCAAAAAGTACTCGTTTTTCCGAAAATTGTACATGACATTTTTTTAAAGAGCTCTTTTTGTACAACAGACTTTGTGTGAGGCAAAAATCTCTATCCACAATTTTGTAGTTTTAACAATTTTTTTTGCAGTTTTCAAAAAGTCTTGCGATACCCGAAAACAGGACTAGCACCACATTTTTCACAATTACAAAAAGGAAGAAAATTCAAAGAAAAAATTTGGTGCGGTCTTTTAGAAACAAAATTTGGATAAATTTCAACCGCAAATTACGCAACAAGTCCTCGAATTTTCAAAACATTGTACATGATATTATTTAAAGGGCTAACTTTGTGCAATCGACTTTGTCAGAGGCAAAAATCTGTCTTCAATTTTGCAGTTTTGAAATTGTTTTTTGTAATTTTCTAAAAATTGGAGATATCAATGAAAATAATACCTGCATCATTCTCTTAAACGTCCTTTGCACTATTCAACAACAAAATTTTAAAAAAAAATTGCCGTCATTTTTGTAAACTTAGAAAATGTCCGAGGTGCTTCATATAAAGTACCCCCCGAAAATAAAATATCGATTTCAAATTCCAGGAACCTCGACATCAGCCAAAACGATTTGCGAATATCGATTTTGAAGAAAATCGGCTGAAAGGTTTAGGTGCTAACGTTGACCACAGACGGACGGACGTTTTGCCGTTAATCGATTTTTCGCTATCAAGAGCCATCAAAACATGGATTCGGGCTACACCATGAGATAGAGGAATTTTTTCTAAATTTAGCAACAAGATTTAGCCATTTTTACTTTTCCGTATTTGTACGTATTGTAACGTGTTAGCAAGCGAACCTCGTGGTGGCTATTTGGGAACGGGCGGAAAGGGATTAGCAACAGAAAATCGCCTCGTCACAGGAGGGAGAGAAAGGCTTTCCCTAAAACAAGCACGTGGCAAAGGGTGAACAAAACATCGGGGCAGTGTGCAAGCAGAAGTGAGCTGTAGAGGCGGCGAGACGTAGTATGTCCCGTGAGGGACAGGTATATCAGGGTGTGTACAGAGCCAGGGGGTGGGTTCTGGAGAAAGTGTGAGAACCTTGTGCTGATGTACAAATTTGCGCCAGGACGGTGCAGCGGCGAGCAGGGCTTGCGAGGCAAGTCACGTATTGACGTGCCTGTGGGGACTTTGTGTCCCAGGTGTGACTACGCTCACGTGGGAGTGACGGTGTGCGAGCTCAGAGGTGAGGAATGGTTGAGATCCACGACTCAGACCGATCATCAATCGGTTAAGATCGCTCCTACGATCAAGTCACACCATTGATTGATGCGCCTGTAAGGACTTTGTGTCCGAGTGTGACATCCGGTCACGGGAGCTTGGCTTTGTGCGCGATTCAAATTTAGGAGTGTCGAGAGCCACAAATTAAACTGATCATTAATCGGATTTGGATCGCTCCCGCGATCAGAGGATAGTAGGTCTATCAGAGCTAGTATGTAAAGTGTTTCAATGTACATATTTGTTTTAGGTATTATTATATCTGTATATATGAAAGCTCGTGTCTGTGTTCACTGTGAGTACCCACGACATCACAGTGTATACGGAATAATATATGTAGTATTGGGAAAGATATGTAATCTGCACGAAAAAATGGCGAATTTTCGGGAAAAAAAGTCGTTGCCGGGCCGTGATAACGAAAAGTGGATAAATCCACTTGCTAAATTAAGAAAACAAATTCCCCAAAACGTGGTGTAGCCAGAATCCTTGTTTTGTGGGTCTTTGATACCGAAAAACCAATTGAAAATAAAAGGTCCGTCCGTCCATCTGTCCGTCCGGTGTATGTTCACTGCACCTAATATATCCGTACGATTTTGTCCAAATTGAAGAAACCCCTGTCCATTTCGCCTGAGCCGAAGCTCTGTGATTTTCAAAAACATTCAATAATTTTGGGGGGTACTTTACATGAAGCACCCCGGACATTTTCAAAATTTTCTCAAAAACTGTTCCAAATTTTTTCTGTAAATTTCTTGTAAGAATAGAGTAAAATACTCTTATTAAGATGGCTTAGGTCCGATTTTCAGGGTTAACTCTATATTTTCGAAAATTGCAAAAGTTTTAATTTTATTCGGTGTCTTCCTCAACTACAAAATTGCAGATATAGATAATTGCAAATATAGATTTTTCCTTCAAATGAAATTTGTTCTCCAGAGTGAGTTCTTTCTTTCTTGAAGGTCACGAACGTTTTCGCGGAATATTGCGTGCAATATGTGCAATTTAAAATAAACACAAAAACAAGATTTTGTCAAAAACAGTTCCAAATTTTTTCATTAAACTTTTGGTAGGGATAGTGCTAAATGTACTATATGAGATGATATAAACGCCATATTGCTCTATTCTTTTCTTTTTCAAACAATTCAAAAATGTAATATTTTTGACTTGCTTCTCACATCGTTATTATTTCCATTAGCGGCAATTTGTTTCCATTATTATATTAATAAATACATGTGCTTTAAATAATTTCAAGTAATGATTCTAGAGAACTCAACCGTTTTCTGTGAAAAATGGCTCAAAATTCCGCATTTTCTGAAAAGCTCAAACGCCATTTTCTCATAAATGGCTCCAAATTTTTTCTTCAAACTTTTGAAACGGATAGTGCGAATTGCACTGTTTAATATCAATTAATAATCATTAAAAATAGTAAAATGTCATTTGAAGTCATTTAAAGCACTTACACTTACAAATACATTAATATTTACAAATTGCTGGTAATGTGCATATTAAAGATTTGAGAGATCTTTGAAAAAATTAAATTTGTGTAATTTTTGAAAAAACAAAAAAATAACTTAAAATGAACTTCATATTAAAGAGTGCAATTAGTACTGTCTGTTCAAAAAGTTGGAAGAATAAATTTGGAGCCATTTATGAGAAAATGGCGTTTGAAGTGACAGTGCTGAATTTTGAGCTAGTTTTCAAAGACAACGGTTGAGTTCTCAAGAAACTTTACTTGAAATTATTTAAAGCACATGTAATTATTAATATAATAATGGAAACAAATTGCCGCTAATGGAAATAATAACGACGTGAGAAGTCAAAAAAATTACATTTTTGCAATTTTTGAAAACACAAAACAACAGAGAAATATGGCGTTTGTGTCATCTAATAGAGTACATTTATCCCTATCCCTACCAAACATTTAAAGAAAAACTTTGGAGCCATTTCTGAGAAAATCGTGTGTTTGTAATTTTTTTTAATTGCACATATTGCACGCAATATTTGCGCGAAAACTACTAAAATTTTCCAAAAAAGTGTACATGCCCTTAAAGAAAGAACTCACGCCCTTATGATGAACAAATTTTAATTGAAGGAAAACTATATCTGCAATTTTGTAGTTGTAGCCGAATAAAATTCAAACTTCCGCAAGTTTCGAAAATTCACGGTTAACCGTGGAAATCGGACCTCTGCCACCTTAATAAGTGCATTTTACTCTATTGTTACAAGAAATTTAAAGAAAAAATTTTGAGCCGTTTTTGAAAAAATTTCGAAAATGACCGGGCGAGGTTCATGTAAAGTACCCCCCAAAATTAAAATATCGGTTTAAAATTCAAGGGGCCACGAGATCAGTCAGATCGATCGGGAAGTATACATTTTGGAGAATATGGGCTGAGCGATTTAATTAATAATAATAATAATAATAATAATAATAATAATAGTGACTATTTATGTGGCGAGACTCGGGCCATCAGGCCCGCTCTTCCGCCTAACCACGTAATACATACATATATAGATAAAAATGTAACAGTACATTTAGTAAATTAAGTAAAATACAACTTAGATATGTCTTGCCTCTGGGCTCACAAAGTGAAAGTAAAAAAACACGTCCCAGCATTTACCTTAAACGGCCGGGGGAAACCATTGAAAACAAAGGAAGTGTGCATGCTCTTCAACATTGAGAAACAAAATAAAATATTTAAAATAATTTATAAATCATTTACTGTCACAAGAGAACATTAAAGAGATGCCCGAAAATAAATTATGAAAGAGAAAAAAATATTAACCCACACGCGTCAAAACGTTTGCAAGAAAATCTCAATCCATTAAAGAACTCATTAAAAAAATAATAAATGAGAATGCACACAACCACCCGGCCAGGACGGCTTAGGGCCGATTTTAATTACATCAACATGTACCAAGGGAAAAGACGCAGAACTTTAATTCTGACGCTTTACTTTATTCAAGCTCCCTACAAGAAAAAATTTTAAAATTTTGCAAATCAATTAATGTCGAACTGTTAAACAAACTGTAATATTGTTTTTAAGCATACGTACCATGTAAATTATCACATGTAGTAAAATATTTCCAACCCCTGGTATAATATAAACTGTAATGTCTCACTATTCACTGAACAAAAATGTATAATTGTAAAAAAAATTGCTAGCACGGACGGACGGACAGACGTTTTACTTTCAATTGGGTTTTCGGTACCAAGGACCCACAAAATAGGGATTCTGGCTGCATCACGTGTTAGGAGATTTTTTTCTTAATTTAGCAACTGGATTTATCCACTTTTTCGTTACCTGGGCCCTGTAATAAGTTTTTTCTGTCGAAAATCCGCCGTTTTTCGTACGTTTAGTATACGGGAAAGTAAAAATGTAGTAGAACCATTGAAAAATCAAAAAACCTTTCCAACATTTTTTCCTGAGTCAGATATCTAATGACTGTACTATGGTGTGAAATAAGAATAGAAATACAATAAATATATAAATGGTACAATGTTATTCCAGATCAATTTGATAAACTTATGAATGACTCTCTTGATACTTGTATCAGTTTTACAATCCTAGCATATTTTTACAACAATTTCCATTGTAATCATATCACCGATATTATCTGTACCTATAAATACAATTGTTTGAAATTTATTTGTAACTGTTTATTGTTCCATTAATACTATCAATTTTGTATTTTACTTGTAAAATATTGTACTTACTTTAATTTTTAAATATTTATTATTATAGTTAATATATGCTCGTAATGTGTAACGTTCTAATGTGTTTCAAAAATAGTACACGATTATGTATCGTCACTTCAATCATTGTATTCTTTCTGCATATTACTTCTTCGCTTTCTTTTTCTTTCTCTCTTCTCCCTCAGGTTTCTTTATTTTCTTGTTTTATGATTCCTTTCTTGAACTTATTTTCTCTTGTTGTTCACTTCTATGTATTTTCTATTTAGGTACGTACTGTTAATGTTCGGCCCTAACCCGCCATCCCGATTGATTTTTTCTGAGTTCATTCAATCGCTTAAAACGTATGCCGGTATTGTCACTTATTTTGCAATTCCAGTCCTAAATGTAAAATATGGCCTACCCTTTTAAATGATTGAAATATGCATAAATGTATGTTCATCCAAATAGGTAGGCAGGTCAGGTCCTACAACCTGAACATCACCGGTCATAAAGACATTATATTGTTGTTATTATTATTATTAATATTATTATTATTATTATTATTCCATTACATCACGACTAACGATCTTATGAGTCGGCTGAATATAAAATCTACTCCAGGTTGCAACCAGCTACCTAAGGAGCAGATTCGGTGACTATCAGTGCCTCTACAATACTTTACGCAAAATGTGGGCTGTTCCAAATAAAGCAATTTCTTGCATTTCCCAGTCTTTTGAATTACCTGGGAGTTTAGACAAGTTCTTATTCAAATTTTGCGGAACAAATCCCAGAGCTCCGATAACTATCGGGACGACTTGTGCTTTTACGCCCCACATTCGGCTAATCTCGATTTCCAAACTCTTGTATTTAAGACGTTTCTCTGCCTCCTTGGTAACGACGTTTTGATCGCAAGGTACAGCAACATCGATAAGTAAACACGATTTTTTCGCCAAATCCCGAACAACTATATCCGGTTTGTTTGCCGCTATCGTGCGATCTGTTTGAATTTGTTGATCGTACAAGATAGTACACAATCCAACAGACGTCACCGGTTTCGGTGAGTGTTCGTACCACTTGGGGCATGTGTTTGGAACTTCGAGAGCGGTACAGATCTGCCAGTGGAGGTAGCTACACACCCTGTCATGTCTTTTAAGGTATTCTGTCTTTGCTAGGATTGGACAAGCTGAGACAATATGATCAATGGTTTCTACTTGCTCCAGGCAAATGCGGCATTTGTCATCTTGGGAAATTTTGAGAACCGCTTTATCATAATGTCGTGTTCTCAAGGCCTGATCTTGGGCAGCTATTACAAGTGCTTCCGATTCTGGCTTCATCCTTCCCCTTTTAAGCCACATAAATGATTGATCTTTATTGATCTGCACCTTGTCCATTCTTTTTAGATATTGTCCGTGGAGTGGTTTGTCTCTCCACGATTTCTTTAACATTTTTTGTGTCTCACACTTCATGTTTAGCAGCATCAGAAGTTCAGTGTCTGTGTTATTCGACGTGTCTTGCCTAGTTTTCTTCGCAATGTTTCTTGCTACACTAACAATGCCTCTGTTTCCCATTCTTCGGTCAGATTTCATGACCTGCCTCATTAGAGGGTCGTCTTGATGGCTGACTACATACTTCCCCAACCCGACTATTGCGTTGTGCCAGGAGGCCTCAATTTGTCTGAGGCCTCTTCCTCCTTCCTTACGTGCCACATAAAGTCTATGTATATCAGCTCGAGGGTGGGAAACATGATGCATTGTTAGCAGTTTTCTGGTTTTTCGATCCATGGTGCGAATTTCTTGCTCAGTCCAGTCCACTAGTCCAAAACTGTATTCGGCTACAGGTACCGCCAAACTACCTATTGCAGATATTTTATTCCTGGAATTCAGAGCGGACTGCAGGACCAGTCTCACTCTCCTATAATACTCCCTACGAATTCTCTCTTTCATTCTGTCATTCGAGATTGTTTCACATTCTTCAATGCCCAGATATTTGTAAGTTTTACCTGGCTCAAGATCTTGAATCACAGTGTGCGTATCAATTTCAATGTTCTCAGACGTTGTGAGTTTCCCTCTTTGTAAATTGATTTTTGCACACTTGTCAAGACCAAGCTTCATGCAGATGTCATTGCTAAAGTCATTCACGACAGACAGCATTTGGGAGAGAATCGCTTCATTCTTAGCAAACACTTTCAGATCATCCATGTAAAACAAATGTGATACTGGCCTTTCATCACCATGGAGCTTAAAACCAAAGTCAGCTTGCGACAACTGTCTCGATAGTGGGATCAAACTAATGCAAAACAGCAGAGGGGATAGTGAATCTCTTTGAAAAATACCCCTGTTAATCTGAATACTTCTGGTTTCTACTGCTTCCTTTCCGCTGTGTATTAGTAACCTGGTACTCCACGACTTCATACTAGCCTTGCAAAATTCAATAAGTCTAGGATGAAATTGATAGATCTCCAGGGTCTTCAAAATCCAATCGTGTGGTACACTATCAAAGGCCTTTTGGTAGTCAATCCAAGCCATGCTCAAATTACGTTTGCGTTTCTTTACATCATTCAAGATGACTTTATTCAGTAGCAAGATTTCCTTACAGCCATAAGAGCCTTTACGACATCCTTTTTGTTCAGCTGGCATTAGATGATTCTTATCTAGATGTCTATACATTTTGTCAGCTATGGCTGAAGTTATAAGTTTGTACAGTACTGGCAGACAAGTAATTGGCCTGTAGTTCTTCGCCAAAGAGCTGTCTCCCGCTTTGGGTAGCAAATACGTGATGCCGCGTGTGAGCCATTCCGGGATTTCCTTTGGGTTTTCAAAAATTTTATTAACAGCCTTTGCTAGATAAGAATGTAATGCTGTTAATTTCTTAATCCAATAAATCTGGATCTTATCAATCCCGGGGGACTTCCAGTTTCCCATGTTCTTAATTGCTTGGGAGAGGTCCTCTTCCGAGAATTGGTGAACATCTTCCACTGTTTCTACAAGTTCATCGGCAGCATCAACTTCAGATTGAAGCCAAGATGCGTCTTTGTTGTAGGATCTGCTCTCTTCCCAGATTCCTGCCCAAAATGCTTCGACGTCATCTTTTGAAGGAGTAACAGCTTTGCCATTCGGTTTTTGAGTCAGATTGCGATAGAATCTCTCCGCGTCTGTTTCAAACAACCGGTTCTGTACACGGAAATCTATTCTACGTTTGTACCTTCTTATTCGTTGAGCCCATGCTTGAATTTTCTCTTTTAGCTTCTCAACTACCATTAGCCTGCTGGTGTCATTTTCAATTTGGTATTTTTGTTCAACATTGAATATTTTTCGTTGAACTTTAGAGGTGTGCGTTGATTTAGAAGATGCCTCAGCTAAGAGTGATATTTCACGCCGGGTGTCGGCTATCCGTTTCATAATTCTGTTCATCCATGGGGGTACAGAGCTGTTTACTCTGTTTTGCTGTCGGCCGTCGGTGTTCTTGGCTGGCCTCAAAATTATCTGAGATACTAGATATCCAGTTGCATATATGATGTGATTGATTTCAGTAATATCTAGATCTCTGCCTGGGGTCTCCACCACCTCATTTAAGACAGAATTCACTGTTTCTATCACTCTTTTAGCTTTGGCATTTTCGTATATTCTCCTCAACGGTTCGCGAGATTCAAACGGAAGTTGACTAACTCTTTCTATCTCGCGCCGAAGGAGATTTCGCATCATGCCCTTATCGTGTAATTCATTGCCAGATGAGTTTTCACCACTGACGTGTGTTTCACTGGAAAGCGATGAACCTTCCACGGGATCATCATTTCAAGTTCTACATGTTCGTCATGTGGATTGTTCGAGCGAAGTACATACTCCGCATTTCTCTCAATGTCAGCAAGTTGTTCTGCTGTGAATTTTCCACTGCTGAGTATGTATCGTCGTTGACTGGCAAGTTTCTTTGAGTCTAGGGTAGGTCTCATATCTGGGTTCCGCTCTCTCCATACCTTGAAAACTTCTATTTCTGAGCCCCCATTTTTCGCTTTTGCATAGTAAAAGCACCACATCACCTCCTTTAATTCATCCCGGGTCCATCTCTGACGATGGCTTCGAGCTACTGCCGGCTCTGGGTCCCTGGGGACTAACACCCGTGGGATGGCCAGACGTCGACAAGGTGACATTAGCTCGGTTTCTGAGCAGGTATGGGACATTGGTAGAACAAGGCACGTTAAGATTCATTACATTGCTTGTTCTATCCATTTTGCTCATTGGTTTGAATTGAGGATTCGCAGGACGCAAGTTCGAGTTCACAGATCACACTTAACTTTTGGGTTGTTTCCTGCCATCCGTTACTGCGACCCACAGTGGCCTCGGGGCATCCCCCCGCAGGGCCCAGCAAGGGGTCCCTCCGATCGCCAGTCGGCATTACTAAACCCTACGGGATTTTCACTGACTGCTGAAGGCAGCCTCCTTCGCTGGCTAATGCAAGGTTCGGGCCTCCACTCTAATCAGTGGCCTGGTGTGCCAACCCAGTTTCTCTCCTGTACCCTCTATGGGCCGACAGCAGGAAGTCCAAAGGTTCATGACCCTTCCCTCTCTACTTACTTCCCACTCTCCTCAAAATGGAGTACTTCTTCGTCTGACCCCTCACCTTCAACCTATTCAGCAAGGGAGGCCCTACCGGTAGCTAGGCTACCACTGACATAGCTTTAAGGCTCATGGGGGTACTCAAGCTCCACCACCAACTCCAAGGTCGTGTACTCCCTAGGTGGAGTTATTATTATTATTATTATTATTATTATTATTATTATTATTATTAAACTTCCTCATGTCTTCTGATTCAATTTTACTTTTTAAAAAGGCGGCTTGTAGATCTGTGGATAGGCTGCTCACCTTCCTTTCAGGTTCTGATTCAAATTACGGTCAGTGCGAATAGCATTTCAGATGGGCAAACGGGGTTTCCGACAGGTCACTGAGTTCTAATCGCCATTTATTATCTCACCATCATCATTCAATTATCATCAACTCAAGAACTCCCTTAAAGACTTACAAAAGACATAAACAAAGAAACCTAGGCAAACGTTTTATAAATTTGTATGACCTTATGTAACGAAGAGCCATCTCCTTGAGTGTATAAAATAGTATCAAAAATACTTAATTGCAAAGGCGGACTCAGGATTTCTCGGGTGGGGTGGGGGCAGAGACTATTAGTGTAGTGTCCAGCCGACTTGATGTTTTCTTATAAAGGATATTTCATTTATTCTGAATATAAAATGTGTTTTTATTTGTTGACACGTAAGAATAGAAAAATTGGTAAAAGCTATGTATTTGAGGTCCGGTCAACAGCTGATATCACTGTAGACCCTCTGACCAGGAGATCGTAGAATTCGAGCCCCAAAAGTGGCAGAATTTTCAACACTTGCTAGAAAACGATGTCGAATTCAGCCGCTATCTGGAGAACTCTATCGGCCGGCTGCTCTGATCGAATGGCACCGCAGTACCCGCGCTATCTTTCCTTCCGCTTTTTTGCCCTATCCTCACTCTTTTACACACACACACACACACACACACACACACACACACTTACATGCACTACACTACCACACATCGAGAGCTTCGACCGTGTCCCGGCGGGGGCGGAGCGCCCCGGATGGGCAGTAACTGGATGGGGATAAAACCGCAAACTGACTTGTAGCGACGAGTCTCACCGTTCTGCGGAGAAACAAAACCACCACCTCCTGTGATAAAAACATATACTACACTTGTGGGACTAATGATCATAGCAGTTGACGGCCCAGGAAAAGCGAAGAAATCAAACGATCTATATTTTTGAATATGTTTCATCTCAATATATTTTTGTAGGGGGGGGGGCTTAAGGCATATGAATGGGTCTCTCCTTCATTGACATGAAAAGTGTCACCTGTATGTGTAGAATATTTACAAAAGGTGAAATAATTGCGAAACGAGTAGTGGTGATGGAGATTAATACAAGAGGATGAAGTATATCACGACACTAGCAAGTGTCGTAAACTTCATCGTCTCGTAAATTATTTCAGTTGTATACCTTTCTTTTGCGGCTCTCACACGCAACCAATGTTTATAAATGGAAATTTTTATAAAGAAACGGAATTTCACGGTGACGTGACGAATTGCACTTTGACTTTAAAAATATGAAGAATTTGTTTAAAAAACGCTAAATATTCATATTATATATATTATAAATATTCATATAAAATGCAATCCGCAGCGCACGTCACGATTTTGAAATCTTTATCGTTAAATAACCCCTAAACGAAGCGATCTAGGACCTTTAAAACGAAAATTTTGAGGCCAAAGGCCTCAAAGAAACGTCCCTCACACTTTAATCTACAGGATGAGATCTTCTTGATTCTTCTATTATATTTTTGCTGGTTCGACGCTTCTCGATTCTATCCCACATGTTCAGAGCCTGTAGATTCTGCAACTATTTGTGAAATTACTAATTGCTTGAAATTCTATGCGACTGAATTACAGAGGTGTACCGTTTTGATCGATAATAAAGTTAAATAAGAATAGTTTGTATTGACAAGGGTGTATTCCATTGTTATCAATTATAAGGTGACATCCAGAACAAGTGACGAAAGATAAGCGGGTCTTGAAGAAAATTATATTGCAGGCTTAATATTGAAATGGAAAAACAAAGAAGAGGATGAGACATCGCATGCGAGAGTTCTCGTACGGTACGCTAGTACGAATGTATTAACATCGCGTTCCGTAAATATGAGTATCATGCAGTATTTTTCATTAGTGAGTAATCACAACTGTTAGAGTTTGTCTTTGCATTGAACCGTTATGTGGCAGCTGGCGTGCTGGGTTCAGCGAACGCCACCTGTAGACAGCCACCAAGATGTTCCAGGTAGCATTGGTTAAGCATGAAGCACAGTCTGACTGCAAACGAACTGTACGTTACAACAGATGAATTATGATCAAATTTATTAAAGAAATGTAATCAATGTTCAGTATCTGTTCTTATTTCTTATCATCACATATTCCCCATCGGGAATTCCAGTGTTCTGATTTTCTTCTGAGTTTCGGAAACAGGAGAGAGCATACACGACTAAATGCTTGGCTTGTAAACACCCTGTGATTGGTCAAACACCTGAACTACAATGAAGCTGTATATTAATGAATATTTCTCTCATGTCTGTCCGTGTCGTAATTAAACAATGATAAGAAAGGACATATTCAAATGAAACCAATTCCAGATGTCTATCGCCATTTATGATAATCACTTTGTTTACCTTTGTACTCTGCTGTAATCACTTTGTTTACCTTTTTAAGATGACGATAGCAATTGTTTTAGGTCCATCATAGCTTCTGCGCATTAATATATTATTAAAATGTGTTGTTTTGGTTATGTTAAAAACTCTGAAATAGAATCTATTATTAAGATTCATTGCCGAAAAATAGCAGAACAGAAAAAGTGTGTGGAAGCAATTTCAAGAATTTTGTGAAGAAAGAATATACATATGGACAGCACAAACTACAAATGAAGAAATTACCTTTATTTTAGGGAATTAGTATGCGAAGATTAGATAGCGAAGAGTACATAGAATATGCTATCAAAACTATAAGGAACATTACAACCAAAATTATTTAAAAAAACTTTAATGAGTACACACATGTATTCAATCCATTCGAAATCTACGAATTCCACTGCTAATTCAGCTTGCACATCTTCCATTTCAAGTACTTACACGGAATACACCGAAGACAAAGACTTGGAAAACTCAACTTCCTACAATTTTAATAATTGTGTTTTTAATAAATGTTCTTGTAAGTACCTTTGTTATAATTGTTTTTTGAAAATTACCTAAAAATCGAAACATATTTGAAATCATTTTCTGCATTAAACTGTTATTAAAATGTTACTTGATTATAAATTATTCCAGGTGACAGTGAAAACTCGGAGATGAATGAAAGTTTCAGTTTTCTTTTTCGTAATTCCTGTGATTTTAATTCTCCATTCGTTTCATCTAATGTCTATCTTCGTGAAATAGTCACACTAAATATCTCTCAAAGTGCTGTGATATTACTTCTGATTGTTATTATTCTTATTCTTATTCTTCTTATTATTATTATTATTATTGCTCCTTATCACGACTACAGATGTTATGAGTCGGCTGAGTATAAAATCTACTCCAGGTTGCAACCAGCTACCTAAGGAGCAGATCTAGGGACTGTCGGTGCCTCTACAATACTTTCCCATCCCGATTATTGCATTGTGCCAGGAGGCTTCAATTTGTCTGACCGTCCGTCCGTCTGTGAGCAACGCTAGCGACTAAACCGCTCAACCAATTTTCTCCAAAATTGATACTCCCCGATCGATCGATCTCGTGGCCCCTTGAATTTGAAACTGATATTTTAATTTTGGGGCGTACTTTACACCAAGTCTCCCGGAAATTTTCAAAATTTTCTCAAAAACGGCACCAATTTTTTTCTTTAAATTTCTTGAAATAATAGAGTAAAATACACTTATTAAGGTGGTATGGGTCCAATTTTCATCGATAACTGGATTTTCGAAAATTGCGAAAGTTTGAATTTTATTCGGAGTCTTCCTCCAACTACAAAATTGCATATAGAGATTTTTCCTTCAAATAAAATTTGTTCTTCATTGTGAGTTCTTTAAGGTCATGTGCATTTTTTTGAAAATTTTAGTAGTTTTCGGGCAATATTGCGTGCAATATGGGCAATTTTAAAAAAATTACAAAAACGTGATTTACTCAAAAGCGCCTCCACAATTTTTTCTTTAAACTTTTGGTAAGGATAGTGCCTAATGTACTCTACGAGATGATATAAACCCCATATTGCTCCATTTATTTGTTTTTGGAGAAATTACAAAAATGTATTTTTTTTACTTTTCTCTCAGGTCGTTACTATTTACTTTAGCGGCGATTTGTTCACATTAATATATTAATGAGTACATATGCTTTAAATAATGTCAAGTAAAGTTTCTCGAAAACTCAACCGTTTTCTGTGAAAACTAGCAGTCAAAATTCCGTCTTTTTAGAAACGCTTAAATGCCATTTTCTGATAAATGGATCCAAATTTTTGTTTTCAAACTTTTTGAATGGATAGGGCTAATTGCACTCTTTAATATGACGTAAAGATTATTTTGAGTTTTTTTGTTTTGTTTTTTCAAAAATTACACAAATGTAATTTTTTGAAAGATCTCTCACATCTTTAATATGCATATTTTCAGCTATTTGTAAACACGCGCGGGCAGTCCGGCGGGCGCAATGAAATGGTCACTGTTGCACGCACAAAAACAAACAGGGAAAAATAACTCACAGGTTTCCGTATTCCATATAGCGTTCTTTAAAGTCTAGTAACGTCAAAACCCGTTTGATTTCTCTACAAATATATTCAATACAGCCTAATAGTGAATAAAGAAATCAGTCATGGCAGTGCGACACAAATGTGGGTCGTTAATAGTGATGACGCCCGACGCTTTTTTGAACAATTGAATTAGTTAAATTGTATAAAGCAAAGTTCTTAGAGTAGAGATTTCGAGCTCGAAACTTATCTAAATTTAAAGTATTTGGATAAAAATTTACGGAGCTATGGCCTATTGAAAAGTGTCTATTTCTAGGTTTTTAACGTAAAATTAGCCATAATCGTACTAATGTGGCATACTGAGTCAAAAATGTATTGTTTGATGATCATAAAATTGTTGCGGGGTAACGTGGGTACCAACTCAGTCCAAAATCCGCTTATAAAAATTACATTAAATAATATTCGTAATTTTCTAAAAAGTAGCGAAAAAAGGCTGAAAATGGGGTGTTTATGGGGTTTGTGGTACCCCTGAACCCATTTTAAACTAATGGTGCTCAACCTTACCTAGCGGTGCTTCCACTGTTTACTTTCCCGTATACGTATATACTGAGTAATATGCGTAGAATAGGGGAAGTTAATAATGCTGCGCGAAAAAACTGTGGATTTTCTGCAGAAAAAAATTATTTACCGGGACCTGATAATGAACTAGTGGTGCTACAGAATGGCACAGACTTTCCCGTATTAGTTTTCTATTTCCTTTGGTTCCCTCCTTCTTAATTTTTCGATTTCTTAATAGTAGGACGTAAACATTATTTTAAGAATATTAAAAAACGTAAAACCTCGTTCTAAATGGCAATTTTCTTTGAAGAATTTGGAGACTTTTTTTAAGAAAATGGCCTTTAAGCGCTAATGTAAATGCGATGATTAAAGCGCTTTTTCAGAGGAATCTTTTGTGATTTCCAAAAGCTTCATTAGAAGTCATTTGAAGCACATTGACTCACAAATACAATAGCTTTTACAATTTGCTGAAAATGTACATGTTAACTGTGTGAGAGATCTTTAAAAAAACTTGCATTTGTGTAATTTTTGAAAAAAAACTCAAAATAAACCTTACGTCATATTAAAGTGTGTTATTAGCACTATCCGTTTCAAACGTTTGAAGAAAAAAATGGAGTCATTTATGAGAAAATTGCGTTTGAGCTTTTCAGAAAATGCGGAATTTTAAGCTGTTTTCACAGAAAACGGTTGAGTTTTTCGAGAAACTTTACTTGACATTAATTAAAGCACATGTACTCATTAATATGATAATGTCAAATCGTGGCTAATGTAGTGTGTATATATATAGTGAGTCACGTAACTTTAGCACCTCCTGTAACTTTTGAACGGCTGAAGTTATTGCAATGCAGTTTTCACAGAAGTGCATGAGGGAATGGGGCTAATTGATACGTGAATTCATTTCTGTTTTATCACTTGTATTTTACGAGATATTTGAGGTAACTTTGTTTTTTCAAATGGAACTATACATAATTTTTCAGTCTATCATGACGAGCGTAAACGAATCCAATGATATTCATGTTGTCATATGTTAGATAAGCATTTTTTTGAGTAATTTTGATTTTTGCGACTAGGGTTTAACGGATATTTTGAATCCTTAAATCTACTGTCTCTTCATTTTCCCATATGACCCTCATCATTTCCCCATCCGTCGTCACCCTTTGCCCAAAATTCGTGACCCTTTTGGAACACAAAAATCTGGTTTCATGTGCCTAGAATACATTGTTTTCAAGTTTGTGCGCGATTATAATGTATGTTGGATTTTTTTTATTTCAAATTATTGTTTATTCAGTGTTTTATGTTTTTTAGTATTTATTCAAATATTAGTGTTTACTCGGTATTTTGTAACTTTCCAAGTTTATTGGAGAGGCTTACCTGCACTTTCCTAATTACGCTAATATTCCTTTCCCTTAACCGTTATTTCACACCGTATTATCAGTTATCGGTGTAGTTCTAATAACATATTTTGTATGTTTTAGTGCTAATATTCTTTTTTCATGATACAAGCATTCTTGTGATTTCAAACAAGAAAATTATTTAAATGGTTAGAAATATTATCACTCTTTTGCATGATATGTTATAGATTCGGACGTCGACCGATCTTTTTCATATCGCTAGTACTTCAGGTAATCGGTGGCCTGGCAGCCGCCGTTATGCCTGAAAAAATTGGATTCATGTTGGCTCGAATGCTCATCGGCGCAACCACATCTGGCGTTTTCCTGGTTGCCTACGTTATTGGTTAGTTCAAAAATGCTCATTAAAAATGTTTTTGCTTACTATTAAATATAGTCATTTCGGCTGTAGAAAACACCAACATGTTCTGCAACAAATATACAGAAGCGTCATCTTTTCGCAAAGAGCTGGAGGTAAATTCTACTTTGTTGGATTACAAACGAAGGAAAATCCGGATTTGCAAATTGATGTGATCGGGGAGCAAATGACGACTGCCTTGAATCGAACCAGAGCTCGATAAAGTTCAGTCAATGCCTCCTGTGACCGAACCTTAGAAATTGCAAAGCGTTTTTCGGGGTTCCCAAAACCAGAGGGGCTCCTGAGTAACAGCGGCGCTTCGTGTCTCGAAGTTGAGATTTTTGCAAGTGAAGTTCTGCAACGGAATTCACAAATCACACAAAACGCTGTCTCCGTGAGTATGAAGACAAAACGTTAGGGGAATTAATAAATTTTAATAATAAGAGGAACATTGAGATGTGTTTTCTTTACATCCGAAATGACTCACTTTGTACATGTGTGTTTGTGAGCGCGTGTGCGTGCTTGAGCATGCATATGTATACATGCCAGTTTTACTCGCGCGGGTTAGCGCGTCCCAGTTAGAACTCAACACAGAAGAAAGTCATTAACGTTTTTATGAAAAATTATTTTTCTTCTGTAGCATTACCAGCCATTAAAAATCCTTTGTATAAGCTCCTCATCAATATAAAATGATAAAATTAATGCGTATGTAGGACAGAACCCAAGGAAACCACCTACGAAGAACCCGAGGATAGAGCGGCAACACAATTGCTAATACAGAGGAGAGCTTCTCGTATTGTCATCTGACAATGCTCTTGTTCACTCAGGTTCCGCGTCAATTGCAGTGTGAAAACGTTGCGGGCGATTTCTATAGTTGCCAACAACACTGTCTTCTGCTTGACTCAGAAGTACCACTTATCTGAAGATTCTCTTTTACAATCTCTAAACCATCATCCCTAAACCCAACATATGTCTGATGTACATGAACTTCTCTTCTGGCAATACGCTTCTTATAACATGAGATATATAAAATTTCTTTACTTGCCACATCCTAATAACTTCCCATTTTCAAATCAGGTGTTGAGAAAGTACGCTTGTGTCTTTCTATTTATTTAGATGTTATGATCACGCGAAATGAAGCGTCAGAGCGTACATAAATTTGTCAATTAGACCAGTCTTCAAATAATTTAAAACGTTTTTTAATATTTCTGCCATTCCCGAAATTCTTCCTTCAGATTTTCTATCCAATCATGACTTACAATACTACACTCAGTTCTTCAGATCTTTCAAGAAATTTCATTAATATTCTCTCTAGAACTTCCTGCATCTTATTCTTTTTTTCTGAAACGCACTCTTTTTTACTTTCCCGTATACATACGTATATACAGAGTAATATACGTAGTATAGGGAAAGTCATGTAATGCTGCGCGAAAAATCGGCGAAATTTCGGCAGAAAAAATTCATCACTGGGCCCTAATAACGAAAAAGTTGATAAACCCAGTTGCCAAATTAAGAAACAAATTCTCTAACATGTGGTGTGGCCAGAATCCCTCTTTTGTGGATCCTTGATATCGAAAAACCATTTCAAAGCAAAACGTCCGTCCGTCTGTCTGTCCATCTGTGAACATCACTTGCACCTAAACCATTCGTAGGATATTTTTCAAATTAAAGAAACCCCTGCCAATCTAGCTCGAGTCAAAGCATTGATATTTTGAAAAAGATTCTGTAAAATTTGGGGGTACTTTATATTAAGCCCTCCGAGCGTTTTCCAAATTTTCCTCAAAAACGACTCCAAATTTTTTCTTTAAATTTCTTGTAATAGAGTATAACACATTTATCAGGGCGGTATATATGATCCGATTTTCACGGTTAACTCTGAATTGTAGAGAATTGCAAAAGTTTAAAATTTGTTCGGCGTCATTCTGTAACTACAAAATTGAAGATAGCGATTTTTCCTTAAATTTTTTTTCTCTGAATAAAATTTGTTCACCATAGTGAGCTCTTTTATTATTGGATTTTTTTTGAAAATTTTAGTAGTTTTCTGGCAATTAAGAGAAACATTTGCAATTTTAAACTAGTGATGCTACAACAGCACATATTTTCCCGTATTATTGGAAGCAGCTTCGTAGAATTGAAATATTGCACTTTCTGCCCCACAGCATCTTAGCTATTATTTGAAAACGTCCAATTCAACCAAGAAGCGATCAACCACGATGTAAATATATATAGGTGTGTTAACTAGCCGCCTTTGAGGCAAATTTTCTCAAGCCAGTTTCAGGCTAGTTCCTCGCTTGTCCGTACGGTGCACACGATCGGTCTGGGTCGCTGTGTATGATATACATCATAAGATGACATCCAAAACTGTGCCTGTTACACATTACACGACCAATCACGACCTTGCCCTAATAAGACCCAAAGATCGTAGCACTTATATGCGAGAACTGTACGAACTAGCCTCACATAAGCTTCAGTTTTAGACTGGGAGTGAACACACCTATTTATCTTACACAGTGCGACCACTGATTCCATCGCAGTGTCGTCAAAATTATGTGAATTCCACAACTGCCTGAAAATATAATACAAAAGTTTTGTAAACTTGTATTGGAAAAAGAAGTCTGATACCATAGAAGTCTACACCATCAAGTCACAACAATGACAAATTATTCACAGAAATTCGCGAAAGCGAAACGGAATTCAGTTGTTGCGTTCCCTGCATCGTCGATACTCCGTTAATAGGTTAGTAATTTTTATTTCCAATATTTGAAAAGAAATAATTTCATTAAAGAATAATGTGCAAATGCATAACAAAAGTTCGAATGTAAAAACGAACAAAAAAATAATATACAAAATTGCAAATTCTAATTTATGACGCATCCAGCTGTCCGACGCGCAGTAAATTTACAGCGGGCTACTAGGTTTGTCACAAAATTATAGAAATTTTGAAAAAATATCATATAAGTATTTATAGATATATAATAAGTATTTTGTAAAAATAAAGTATTTTGAAAAAAATTAGGTATAACCTTATTTGAAGACGTAGTTTTGATAAATACATTTAATTGAGAAAAATTGTATTTTTAAAATTGTAGTTGTAAGAAAACGACGAAAACGAAACGCAGCCAATTCCGAGCAGGCTATTACGTTTCTCAGGAAATTATAGAAAAAACGATTCATATTTTCAAAAAATTCAACATGACCTTATTTGAAGATCTGTTTTTAATGAGCATATTTCATTAAGAAAAACAATCGTGTCTTCGCAATTGTAGTTGTAGAAAGACGCCAAATTGTTTTAATGTTTTACATTTTTTGCAAAATCAGGCATTTCAACGAACATGAATCCTGCACCATTCTCTTAAGGTTCCTTTATGCTATCTCAGGTCCCAATTTAATAAAAAAAACGTTCGATTTTTAAGAAAAAATGGTTAAAGAAAATAAAATGTTTGTTAGACAAAATTTTTCGAAAAAAAATATTTGTTTTTCAAAAAATGAACATGACCTTATTTGAAGACCTGTTTTTTATGAACACATTTCATTAAGAACAAAAATTGTATCTTCATAATTGTAGTTGTAGGAGGATGCCGAAAAATGTTTGAATTTTTTCAATTTTCGAAAACTCAGAGTTTTTAACCAACATAAGACAAACGCCATTCTGTTAAATGACCTTCAGAATATCCAACAACAAAATTTGTTCAAAATTGTTGGCGCCATTTTTTTGAAAATTTAGAAAATGTCGTAGGGGCTTCATATAAAGTACCCTCCAAAATTAAAATATCGGTTTCAAATTCAAGGGACCGCGAGATTATTCAGATCGACCTGAGAGTATAAATTTTGGAGAAAATCAACTGTACGGTTTAGTCGCTAGCGTTGTTCACAGACGGACGCACGAACAGACGTTTTGCTTCCAATTGCTTTTTCGGTGTTAAAGACCCACAAAATAGAGATTATGAGTACATGTGCTTTAAATAATGTCAAGGAAAGTTTCGTAAGAACTAAACCGTTTTCTGTAAAAACTAGCTCAAAATTCCGCATTTTCAGAAACGCTCAAACGCCATTTTCTCAAAAACGGCTATAAATTTTTTCTTCAAACTTTTCTAACAGATAGTGCAAATTGCAGTCCGTAATATGACATCAAGTTAAATTGAGGTATTTTTTGTTTTTTTCAAAAATTACAAAAATACGATTGTTTTGAGATATATCTCACACCGTTAATATGCACGTTTCTCAGAATTTCTAAACACTTTTGAATTTGTCAGTTTAAGTGCTTTAAATGACTTCAAATAAATGTTTTCGAAAACACAAAAGATTCCTGTGAAAAAGAGCTTCAAATTCCTCATTTACAGGAGCGGTGAAACACCACTCTTTTAAAAACGGCTCCAAATTTTTTAAAGAAAATTGCCATTTTGGACGAGGTTTTAGTGTTCTTTAATAGTTTAAAATTAATATTTCCCTACTACTATAAATAAACCGAGAAATTAATAAAATGTAAAAAATGTACTTTGGACAGCAATAGATGGCAGTTGGCACGAGTATGTGGCAATTCCGACTAACTAGCCCAGACCCAAGGAAATTGAATACTAATACGAGAAAATCTGTTCCATTCTGTGCCATTACTAGTTTCTTAACTTTTGATAAGGAAAGTGCCTAATATACACTATGAGATGACATAAATTTCTCATATAAACGGGAAATTACAATTTTGAATTTTTGAAAAAACAAAAGAATAGAGCAATATGTTTTTCATGTCATCTAATAGAGTATATTTATCACTATCTTTACCAAAAGTTTAAAGAAAATATTTTGAGCCCTTTTTGAGAAAATGTTGTTTTTGTAATTTTTTAAAATTGCACATATTGCACGCAATATTGCACGAAAACTACTAAAATTTTCAAACCAATGTACATGACTTTAATGAAGGAAATCACTATGGAGAACAAATTTTATTTGAAGGAAAACTCTCTCTTTATTTTGTATTTTGAAGAAGACGCCGAAAAAAATCAGATTTTTGCAAGTTTCGAAAATTCAGAGTTAACCGTGAAAATCTGATCTATATCACCGTACTAAGTGCATTTTACTATATTCTTACATGAAATAAAAAAAAAAATTGGGCCCGTTTTTGAAATAATTTTGAAATTGTCCGGGGGGCTTAATGTAAAGTACCCCGAAATTTTATAGAATCTTTTTCAAAATCTCAAAGCTTCGACTTGAGCCAGATCGACAGAGGTTTCTTCAATTTGAAAAAAATCCTACGTATATAGGCGCTATAGTAGGGTTCACAGACGGACGGACGAACGAACGGACATTTTGGTTTCAATTGGTTTTTCGACATCAATGACCTACAACACAGGGATTCTGGCAACACCACGTGTTAGGGGATTTTTTTTTCTTCATTTAGCAACTGGTTTTATCCACTTTTTCCTTATCACGGGCCGGTAGTGAATTTTTTGCTGCCGATAATTCCCCGTTTTTTTGCGCAGCTTTACATAATATTTCCTACACTACGAATATTACTTTCATGTATATGGGAAAGTAAAGGAAAAATCTCTATTTTCAATTTTGTAGTTTGTATTTTGTAGACACCGAACAAATTTTAAACTTTTGCGATTCTCGACAATTCAGAGTTAACCGTGAAAATCGGACACCTACCGCCTTAGTAAGTGTATTTTACTCTATTCTTAAAAGAAATTCAAAGAAGAAATTTGGTGCAGTTTTTGAGAAAATTTTGAAATCGTTCTGGGGCTTCATGTAAGTACCCTCAAATTTTGAAAAGAGCTTTTCAAAATTGCGGCGAAATCGAGTGGAATCAGATCAACGGGGGAATATTCATTTTGGAAGTAATCGTACGTATGTCTTATACTTCGGTTTTTACTTTCTCGCCTTACGAATACTTCGTAAGAAGAGAAAGTTATGTAATCGTGCGCCGGAAAACGGGGAATTTTCGTCAGAAAATCTCTTATAGCAGGGGTCTGCTAACGAAAAAGTGGATTAAACCTGTTGCTAAATTTAGAAAAAAAATCATCTATCTCGTGGTGTAGTCAAAATCCATGATTTGTTGCTTCTTGATACTGCAAAATCGATTGACGGCAAAACGTTAGTCTGTCCGTCTGTGGTCAACGCTAGCGCATAAACCGTTCGGCAGATTTTCTTCAAAATGAATATTCCCCGATCGTTTTTACTCGTCTCAAAGCCTCTGGAATTTGAAACCGATATTTTAGTATTTGAGGGTACTTTACATGAAGCTCATTTTGAGATTTTCAAATTAAAATAAAATGGCTTCAAATTTTTTGATTATATTTTGTTGTTCAATAGTGCGAAGAACGTTTAAGGTAACGACGTAGGTATCATTTTCGTTGATAGGCCCAATTTTTCGAAAATTGTAAAAAACTTTTTAAAAACTGCAAAATTGAAGATAGAGATTTTTGCCTCAGACAAGGTCGGTTGTACAAAATTAGCACTTTAAATAGGGTCATGTACCATTTTTTGGGAAAACGAGTAGTTTTTTTGCGTAAATTGGGATTCACATTTACAAAAACAATTTTCTCAAAAACCGCTCCAAATTTTTTCTTTAAATTTTCTGCACGTGTGTAATAAGGGATGGTAAATATATTAATAAACTAGTGTTGTTTAGAATGGCACATACTTTCTCGCAGTAGTTATTTTTCAAATGCCGATCATCGGATAAATTATTTGGAGTTAGCCGTTGACCACTGCCTTTCTTGGTCATGTTTGAAAGACATGTTTTTCGCATATTGACAATTACCGGCTTCCTAATGAAAGAACTGATACAATTACGTTTTGACTAAAATATAAGTAGTTAGTCCGCATGTCAGTCCCGTGGTGCGGCTGGTTAAAGCGCCTTGGGGTTGAGATCTTCAGTAAGGGAGGTGCCGAGTTCGATCTCCAAATGGGGATTTTAATTTGATGAATGTGATGTTTCAGGAAAAAACATTTAAGAGTGTAGATACTTTATTGAAAATCATTTGAAGTACTTCTACTCAAGAATAGAATCAATGCAGACGAATAGACAGGACTTGTCTGTGTTTTCCCTAACTGCATCTTTTACACAATTTTTCAACTCTGTTATTCGATTTCTGAAGCGTAAGACATGTCAAATCAACCGTTGTTTAGTATATATCTGTATGAACCAATTTAACTAAAATTAGGATGGAATATTGAAAAAAAATTTAAAAAATTCGCCTTACGAATACTTCGTAAGAAAACGTTATGTAATCGTTCGCCGGAAATCGGGGAATTTTCGCCAGAAAAACTTATAGAACGGTTCTGGTAACGAAAAAGTGGATAAAATCTGTTGCAAAAGTTAAAAAAAAATACTGGTGCTATAGAATGTCAGGGACCTTATCGGAGATATTAGTTTTCTAATCTTATTATTGATTTTGTTTTTCTGTTATGATTGACGTTCCCAGATACCTTCCCTTGAGCGCGTAAAGGAGATTTTTTTACATACTCTGGATATTTTCATTTTCTGAAGCGAGAAAACTTAAAACACCGTACTCTATTACTATTTTTAAGTGTAATTAATGTCTATCGATTGTGGTCGCAGATGTTGCTTGTTATCCACGAGGATTGGTACAGGTCTTCCGAGTGAAGCTTCGGCAGTTCGTGTCCTGGTCGCGGAATATTATTTGTCAGAATTCTCTGTTGTCATAGGAAATAATAAAGAATTTTGTAAACTTTATTTCTAACCATGTGAAATTATTTGAATAACAAATATTGTTAATTACGATAACTGTACTGGAAGTGTCTGTATATATTTGTTCAAATTTTTAGCTTTTAACAATTTTTTTACGTCTCTTCTTGGATTTGTAAAGCGTATGTACCATCGTATCAATTGTTCTTTTATCATGCATTTACCATTTTATAGGTCGGTTCGATTCTTTAATGGCTCTGTTCGACCCATGCGGTGATAGTGTGGCGTAGTATAAGTGCAGGTTCGTTAATTTTGAGTATCGGATTTCGTGTGTCGGTACGGAAAACGTTTGCTGGTAGAATACACTTCCGCTAGTATATGAAATAGTGGAATAGCATTAAGGACCATATAGAAGCAGAGCGAGAAAGTATGTGCGTTGGAAGCACCATTAGTTCTTTCTTGGCGCGTGGCGGTGTGTCATCAAAATGGATTATCTCACGGTATTTCGCGTCGTTCTCGGTTGTGCCGCTAAGAGCCGGATGATCGCGATTGTATCGAGTAGGCTGGCGACAGTACATTTACACCGCCCACAGTACATTTTTTGGACATTTTCTTAATTTTTCGGTTTCATAATATAAGAACGGAAATAATTTTTGAGAATATTTAAGAACAGTAAAAGTTCGCCTTCAATGGCAATTGTCTTCGAAATATTAGGATGTGTTTTTAAGCAAATGGTGTTTAAGCAATACTGTAAATTCGAATTTTCGATCTCTATTTTGCAGAAAATTTGTGAGGTTTGGAAAAACTAAATGTGAAGTAATTTGAAGGATTTTACCTCACAAATACAATACTTCTACAAATTGGAAATGTGCATATTAACGGTGTGAGAGATCTTACAAAACAAATTATATTTTTGTAATTTTTGAAAAAAAAAACAACAATAAAATACCTCAAAATAAACTTTATCTCACATCCTTTCGAAGATTTTGGAGAAAACTTTTGGAGCCATTTTTGAGAAAAATGAGTTGGAGCGTTGTTGAAAATGTAGAATTTTGAGCTAGTTTTTTACAGAAAACGATTGAATTTTCGAGAAAATTTATATGACATTATTTAAACCACATGTAATCGTAAATATAATGATGTAAATATTAACGACCTGAGAGACAAGTCAAAATAATTACATTTTTGTTATTAAAAAAACAACGAAAGAATAGAATAGAATGGTGTTTATATCATGTCATAGAGTACATTTGGCACCATCCTTACCAAAAGTTCAAAGAAAAAACTAGGAGCCGTTTTTGAGAATTTTTTTATTTTTTAAAATTTCGCATACTGCGAAAAAATTACTAAAATTTTCAAAAATTGTACATGATCCTAATGAAAGAACTCACTATGGAGATCAAATTTCATTGAAGGAAAATTCTCTCTCGTCATTTTGTATTTGAAGGAAGACGCTGAAAAAAATTCAAACTTTTGTAATTTTCGAAAATTTTGAGTTGCTGCGAAAATCGTACCTATGGCATCCTTATAAATGTATTTCAATGTGTTCCTACATTTGGAGAAAAAATTGGAATTGTTTTTGAGAAAATTTTGAAAATGTCGGGCGGCTTCATGTGAAGTACCCCCAAATTGTAAAGAATGTTTTTTAAAGTCCCAAAGCTTCTACTCGAGCCAGATGGGCAGAGGTTTCTTCAATTTGGAAAAAAGAATACGCATAGTTTAGGTGCTAGAAGTTGTTCACATACACCGGACGGACGGACGAACGGACGTTTTGCTTTCAATTGTTTTCTCGATATCAAGTAACAAGAATCCAAGGAACAAACAAGGACCCAAAAACAGGCTCCACCACATGTTAGGGGATTTTTTTCTTAATTTAGCAAGTAGAATTTTTCCTATTTTTCGTTATCACGGCCCGGCAACGAATATTTTCTGGCGAAAATTCGCCATTTTCTCGCCCAGCATTGAATAACTTACCCTATACCACTTATATTACTCTGTATAAACGTACGTATACAGGAAAGGAAAAAAAACACTTTTTCGGTGACAGGGGACCCCAAAACGTGTATTTTCATTGAAATCTCGAAATCGATTTTCCACAGCATTACATAACTTTCCCTAAACTACGTATATTACTCCGTATACAGGGTGTCCAGGAGCTCCCGTTACAAGAAAATACCACAAATTCTGTGATGCCAAACATGAAGAATGGCACGTCCAGTTTTTCCGAAAAAAATTTTGTCTTTGAGAAAATTGAGTTTAAAAATCACTTCCGGGGCGCGAAATTCAAACCGGCCGCAACGACACCAGACTGCGCGGAGCATCCTTCCGCACCTTCTGCGCGGAGCATTTCCTCGTTTCTCCGCGTAAACGGTGAAACAGTCAAGTAATATTCTGGAAAGCATCGCGTTGCTTTCACTAGAATACTTAATAGTATCAAGTATTTGCAGGTTTTATTCAATAAATATTTTAAATGTACGTACAGAATATCGAGTTTTGTTCAAATGATAGCCACGGTACACGGCAGCGTAAACATAAATTATGAACACGATCCAACTTTTAAGAAAAAGATTGAATCTCCTGGAATGCTCGAATTGTTATTTTTAACACATATTAATATGAACTAGTGCTTTAGGCTCAAGACTGCCACGTAAATGATAGTCTCCTGTAGATTATTCTAAATATCGTGATACACTAAGGAGCAATTCGGAGATAAAATAGTCGTTAATGAAAATACTGAGTTTATTGATTATCTTTGGAATTTGAATTGATTCTCCCGGCTGTCATTGTCTTAATTATCAAACTAAAGATAGCCAACTTTAAACTTCTTAATAACCGCTGGACGGTTTATCGAAGATGTAGCCCTAATTGATGGATATCAATATTTCCCCCCTCAAAAATATTGCAAATAATTCCTAAATAAAAGTATCTGTTCCTAAATTAGTTATCTATTATTTTAGCTTAAGTAATATGTGGTAAAGGAAGAGTACTTCCTGCTGCCGCAGCGAAAGCGTTCCGAAATAACTGCTATTGCAAAATATGCTAACTGTTCTACGTGGAACATCGAAGTTAAGGCAAGCGGCCTCGACTATCCATTTCTCGAAGTTGAATGACCATTCTACCCGCCGCTTTGCTTTTCCAGATATAAGATGAGAGCATGTCTTTCTCCCAAATCTTGGAATTACTTCGTGAAACCATTTCATAAGGCAGTTGACAGCCACTCGGGAGAAGTATTCTTTTAGTTGTTTTGTTTCTTTGAGCTTGCATTGTAGTTAGCAGATACGTACACAAATGAGTAACGACCATTTCTTCAATTTAATTCTTCGAGGTTACTACGTAGCACAGAATGTAAGGGAGTAGAAACAGTTCACTACTACACTACTTCAGTGTTTTAATTTTCAATATTTTTCTTTGATATTTTCATAATGTACAACAAAAATCGACAAAAAGGAAAAAAATGCAATATAATCAATTTTTTATCCCAAACCTTCTTTTGTATTATTTAATTTTGTAAATTTATTTTAATTTATTTTAATGCAGAATCAGTATCCTTACTACTTAAATATTTTAGAACATGCATATTTTGCTACTTTAAATTAATTAGAAATACTTTACATGCATGTCCTAAATCTTTCAGTTACATCTCTACATGTTCAATATTTTAATTTGTTTAAAAAATTAATAAATTTATAACTTTTCCATTTAATAATTGCATACTTTTTTGAACTGAAAAATATTAATTGGATAATTTTTGTAGATTTTACATAAAAACACCCTAATAATTACATAGTTTTATGTTGGTTATTTTTTTTACTTATGAGGGATTTATATCTCAAAAGAATATTTTATGGAAAACAGGAATAAACATAAACAATATGCAAATTAAATCATAACTGCAACTCTATTGCTCTGTATATTTTTTTCCAAAACATATCTGATAATACATAAAATTATTTTCACATTGAAAATTGAATTATTTTAGTTGTAAGGAAAAAATTTAATATAAACAACCCATTCGCGCAAAATTTCGCACACTGCTCGAAGGCTCCTGTTCGAAATGTTCCAATACTACTTCCTCTGTAGCGACAGATGAGCGAGACACACCTGCATCGACACTTCCGCCCGGTAAAACTGACCCCGACGCACGTATTCTTGGCGCAGGCGCAGAAAAACGCAGTGGGAAGGGTGTCTTCTGCTAGGGTATTTCTCGGCGTACACTCGAGCTGCCGCACGAGCGTTGCTCCGGCACTCGCCGAAGACTAAGTACATGTCGCAGTACTCATTAATTGAAAACATGCTTATTCTGGCCTCTCGCACTCAAACTCGATATTTCTACTAATTTGCCTTGACTGCGCTTAGCTTTTAGTATACGCTGCCGGTGGCGGGACGCTGTGGGTGGTGCGGAGGGGAGGGAAGGGGAAAGATGACTCCGTACAGGTGCTTTTTCAGCCATGACCACTGTGCGGGCCGGGTTTCGAACTGCGCAATCTGTTGTTTTGAGGCAAAACTGACATGCGGCTGATGGGCGAATCACTAGGCGGCGGTGGGAGGTTCGCCATACGATATAAACCACGATGTGACGCGGCCTAGCAAGTGACAAATGCAAGGACACCGACCATAATACGAGTTGCGAATGGCAGTGGGCCGGTAACCTCAGTGAACCACGGTCAAACTTTTGCCTGCTAGAAGTATTTGTACATCACGCAATGCAACATCACAGTTTTTCTCAGTCTTTTACCCTTTCACACCAGTAATATATTAGTTTTGTATTTTTTATTCATTCTTGCATTCAAATGTGGCGATTTATTATGTGGCGATATTTTATCTCTGTTGATATTGACCTGTGGGTTAGGTTAATGGCCTAAGTGCCCATACAAAGATTCTTCAATGCACTGTTCGGTCTGCATCACCACAAAATGACTGTAAAACATATCAATTCAAATTCCGCGCCCAGAGATAAACTCAGTATTTTCATGGAACGGGAATTCAGGAAATGAATATTTCATTTCCGAAACGCTTTTACTATATCACTATATTTATAATAATCTTCAGGAGACTATCATTTACGTGACAATCTTAGGTCCAAAGCACTAGTTCATATTAATATGTGCTAAAAATAACAATTCGAGCATTCCAGGAGATTCAATCTTATTCATAAATGTTGGATCGTGTTCATAATTTATGTTTACGGCCGCCGTGTACCGTGGCTATCATTTTGAACAAAACTCGATATTCTGTACGTACATTTAAAATATTTATTGAATAGAACCTGCAAATACTTGATACTATTAAGTATTCTAGTGAAAGCAACGCGATGCTTTCCAGAATATTACTCGACTCTTTCACCATTTACGCGGAGAAACGAGGAAATGCTCCGCGCAGAAGGTGCGGAAGGATGCTCCGTACTGTCTGCAGTGTCGTTGCGGCCGGTTTGAATTTCGCGCCCCGGAAGTGATTTTTAAACTCAATTTTCTCAAAGACAAAATTTTTTTCGGAAAAACTGGACGTGCCATTCTTCATGTTTGGCATCACAGAATTTGTGGTATTTTTTGTAATGGGAGCTTGTGGACACCCTGTATACGTATGCATACGGTAAAGTAACTAGTAATGCTACAGAATGGTCAGACTTTCCCGTATTAGTTTTGTATTTCCTTGGGTCTGCGCTAGCTATTCGGAATTGCTACATACCCTTACCAGCTGCCTCTATCCCCGCACAAAGTACATTCTTTTGAAATTTTCTTAATTTTTCGGTTTCGGTTTCCTAATGGTAGAACGGAAATATTATTTTAAGAATATTACAGAACAGTAAAACCTCGTCGTAAGTGGCGATTGCCTTTGAAAAACTTGGAGCCATTTTTAAGAAAATGGCGTTTAAGCGCTATTGTAAATGCGAAAATTGGATTTCCATGTCACAGGAAAGAATTGTGATTTTGAAAACTTCATTGAAAGTCTATTGAAGCACATTAACTCACAAATACAATAGGGTTTACAAATTGCTGAAAATGTTAACGGTGTGAAAGATCTTAAAAAAATTACATTTGTGTAATCTTTGAAAAACGAAAAAGATACTCCTCATTGAACTTTACGTCATATTAGAGAGTGCAATTAGCGCTATCAGTTCGAAAAGTTTGAAGAAAAAAATTGGAGCCATTTTTGAGAAAATTGTGTTTGAGCGTTGCTGAAAATGTGGAATTTTGAGCTGCTTTTCACAAAAAACGGTTGAATTTTCGACCACGTTTACTTGACATTATTTGAAGCCCATGTATTTACAAATGTAATAATGTGAACAAATCGCTGTAGGATAGGAAAAATCTCTGCAATTTCGTAGTTGGAGGAAGACGGTGAATGAAATTCAAACTTTTGCAATTTTCGAAATTCCAGAGTTAACTGTGAAATTAGGACTTATGCCACCTATATAAATGTATTTTATTCTATTCGTAGAAGAAATTTAAAGAAAAAATTTGGAACCGTTTTTGAGAAAATTTTGAAATCCTGGGGGTTTAATGAAAGTAACCCTAAATTTTATAGAATGTTTTTCAAAATCTCAAAGATTCGACTCGGCCCAGATCGACAGTGGTTTCTTCAATTTGAAAAAAAAATCTACGTATGGTTTATGCCAGTGATTTCCAACTGGACAAGGAATAATGTCGGAGCACTGTTTCCCCTCCAAGATAAGGCAATCGGAGAAGTCGTGCGAGCGAATGGAGGAGAGAAGGAGGGACAGACGGTACCGTAACCTTAGAAGTGGGACTTCGCCGGTGTTTCAAGCAACATGAGAGGGAAACCATCAACACCCGTCAATTTTCTTTCAGTTAGGGATGAAAGTTATCCTTTTGTAGATACTGGAACAATGGCATAGTGTTTAGTGTATTCGAAATATTTGCAACCTTTATATATATAACAGGATGTTGGTATGCATATAAAAGCCAACTCCAACACTGTTGGACCAATCTCCATGAAAGTTGGCACTTCTACGTGCTTTTTCACCTAGAATCTTTGTGTTGTTAATTCTGTTGTAACTCCACTACATGGCGCTACATACTCACTACATATTCACGTCAAATGCAACCTGCAACACACTCGGCAGCATTTTGACTCTACATTGTTAAATAACTCCTAAACGAGGCATTCTAGAGCCTTAAAAACTAAACTTTTGACACCCAAGGCCTCAAAAAAACTTTTCTCACACCATAATCTACAGAATGAACTCTTCCTGAACATTCTATTACATTTTTGCTGGTACGGCGCTTCCCGATATTACCTCACATGCTCAGAGACATGCGGAATCTGCAAGTGAATGTGAATGAGAAGGACAGAGAACGGCAGAGACAGAGAGGGATAGCGTGATGGAGGGAGGGAGAGACAGTGAGAAACGGGGATGGGAATAGAAAGAGCGAGAGAAGGGCACAACGTCTGCCGGGTTTTCCTAGTATGTTATAAAGTTTAACCAATAATTAACTAATAAATAACCAATAATAACCAATAATTGCTGACGAGGGACCTTCGCGAAAACCAAATTGCGTTTTCTGGATGGCGTTGGCTTGCATTAATTTTGAGGTTAAGTATGGTAAGATTAATCATTCAAATAATTTTGAGATGGGTGATAACAAGCTGATATGTCTATCATTTTCTGGATCAATACAATTTTTGTTTGGTTTATTGATCATGATAATATCAGCATTTTTCCAACTTTGTGGACAATAACTAACTTTTATACAAGCATTCATTATTGATTTGAGCTTATTGATGGCACTGGCTGGTAGATTTTTAATCATGTTTCCTGTTGTGCAATCTGGTCCGCTTGCTTTATTTGGCGTTTAAAAGTTTAATTTGATTTTTAATTTGGTTGGATGTAATTTCTATGGTTTCTTCATGTACTGGGATTTGATTATTTAGAGGTTGAGATTAACATTCTTCATAAGTAGATGGTGATTCGTCCGAAACTGGAACATATCGCCCGTTTGTGAATTGGAAAGAATTTATTGGAGCTGGCGAATATCTTTTTTCGAGTAAATCGGCAAATATCTCGGCTTTTTTGGCTGGATCGTAAGTTTTAATGTTGATGTTATTTTTTAGTGGCGTTATTGGCGTTTTTGGTTTACGGAGGGCTTTCTGAATTTTCCACATTTCCCGTTGTCTTTGATGTTTGCTTTTTTGATAATATTTTCTCATTCTTTTTCGCGAAAAGATTGAAGTAGTCTTGTAACTGCTCTTATTGTTATTTGATAAATAGCTTTGTCTACTGGGTTCCTGGTTGCATAATATTTCCTTTGGGCTTTTCGTCTTTTTTGTGTGAGAGAAATAATAAATAATGGTAGATGTTCATTATTACAATTGGTTTTAGGTTTATTTGAATTATGGTTAAAAGCTTTTCGGACTTGCTATTCGAAGTGATTTATGGTATCATCTATTTCTTGGATGCTTGATAATTCATTTTTGGGTGGATGAATTTTGTGAGCAATTTTACCTCTAAATTTTTTCCTAGTTAAGATTTTTTTCTGAAGGGAATAAGGGAAACCTCCAAGTTGAATCGGTATTCAAATTGATAGATGATCTGAAGATAATTCGTTTAGTGGTTTAGGAACAGTTGGAAACAGCGTGGATGAGTACACAAAATAATAAAGAATTTCTGTTAGTTGGTGCTTTTTTAAAAATGTTGGACCACTTGGAGGTTGAATTATTAGTGAAGTGTTTCTACAAAGTTTTAGAGAGCATTTCCAGCCGGCGAATTTGTCCTACTATTCTTTTGGCGTTTATATCGCCTCCTATTAGGATCTTTTCACCGGTATTTTAATTGTATTTAAATCTTCAGTGAGAAATGATTGACGTGGACTTCTATAAAGCGAGATAATGTTGATTGGTCCAGTGGCAGTTCCAATTCCGACTATTGTTGCTTCGAGATTTTCTTGTTGAGGGGTGGTTTATTCTGGTGTGCGGAATATTCTTTTTAATAGCGATGGCTGTACCCATTGTTCCATCCCCGCAATATTCTTCGATTTCTCATAGGCATTCGATAAAGTCAATCATCATATCCTAATCCAAAAATGCAAAAAATTACTTCCAGCTTACATCTGTCGCCTACTATTTGGTTATTTACAAGACAGATCCTATCAAATCAAATACCAATTCTGTAAATCATCTACAAAAAAATCCATGCCGGCGTCCCGCAAGGAGCTGTAATCTCTCCACTCCTCTTCAGTCTTTATATCCATGATCTTCCAAATTCTCCGCACATCATAGAATACTTATTTACTGACGATGTGGCCTTCACAACCAAATTAGCTGGAACCTCCGCGACAGTAAACAAAATTCAAGATGCAACGGATGGCCTATGCAACTGGTGTAAACTCAATGGAATCAAAATAAATCCTAATAAATGTCAAGCCATCTTATTCAGTTGGAGTCGTGAAAACTTATCCCGACCATGAAATATAAATGGTGTGAGAATTCCACGGCAAAAAGAAATCAAATATTTAGGAATAACTTTTGATAATAAATTCATATTATCAAAAATGTATTAATGCAGCAAAGAAGATGAGCCAATACATAGCAAGATTAACTGCGTTACTCAGAGCAACGTCAGTATCCAATAAAACTAAAGCATTATTATACATGACTTGCATATGCAGTGCCGGAACCTATGCCCGCCTAACTTGTAGTACTGCATCTAAAAACAACTTGCGACATCTAACAAAAGCGGAAAACCGATTTATCAGAATAGCATGCCACCCTGAAATAGACATTTCATTCAGAACTTATTTTTAAAAAAACCTATATCTACCATCTATATCCAATTTTATTGAAGAGACAGCCAGTAAACAAATTAATAACCTTTGAGAAAATAAAAACTCCAAAGAAATTTTCCAACAAATTCAACATTTTTCTAAAACTCCATCTAAAGGTCGAATCCCTTATCCATCCGACGCCCGATTCCTACAATCACCATAAGTATCAAAAATTACTGCTTCAAACCACGCAAACCTTCCTAATTCAAACAACAAAACCTCTATCTTTTCTTAAAAACCCTTTTTATCTTATTTTATTCTGCCACTGCAGCTAGCGCATGCCCGGCATGTCATTACCATTCCAAACAAGGAATGAAATTTTCCAAGGCCTCACACTTAGGAATTGGCCCAAGCACTCCACCACAAAACACCCTGGCGGAGGAACGCCAATCAGGGCGCAGGCCGCCCAGCTCCTAATTACCCCACCACACGAAAAAAAGGGAATATAACTAGCTAAACTCAGTAATAATAATGGTATGTGTATAAAATTGGCAACAATATTGCTTTCAGGTGTTTAGAATTGTTTCGATGATACAATCCAATTCAGTATCGGAACTCGAATCGAAATCAATATTTAACCTAAAAGTGCTTAATGTAAACACTGGGAACTACGACTGTCACTACCGCTACTACAGCCTCACGAGTATTTTTACTTTCCCATATACTATACATACGTACGTATAGTATTGGAAAAGTTATGTAATGCTGCGCGAAAAAACGGCGGATTTTCGGCAGAAAACTCTTATTACAGGGCCCTGGTAACGAAAAAATGGATAAATCCAGTTGCTAAATTAAGAAAAAAAATCTCCTAACACTTAGTGCAGCCAGAATCCCTATTTTGAGGGTCCTTGATACCGAAAAACCAAACGTCTGTCCGTCCGTTTGACTGTGAACAACGCTAGCGACTAAACCGTTCTGCTGATTTTCTCCAAAATTGATACTCTCCGATCGATCGGAATGATCTCGCTGCACCTTGAATTTAAAAACGATATTTGAATTTTGGAGGGTTCTTTATACGAAGCCCCTGGGACATTTTCAAAATTTAAAAAAAATGGCGCCAACAATTTTGACTAAATTTTGTTGTTGGGTAGTCTGAAAGTCATTTAAGAGAATGGTGTTTGTCTCATGTCGGTTGAAAACTGAATTTTTGAAAATTGAAAAAGTTTGAATTTTTGTCGGCGTCTTCCTCCAACTATAAAATTGCAGATAGAGATTTTTCCTCCAAATAAAATTTCTTGTCAAAAGTGAGTTCTTTCATTAAGGTCATGTATATTTTTTTGAAAATTTTAGTCGTTTTTGCACAATATTGCGTGCAAATTGTGCAATTTTAAAAAATTACAAAAACAAGATTTTCTCAAAAACTACTCAAACTTTTTTCTTAAAACTTTTGGTAGGGATAGTACTAAATGTATTCTATGAGGTGACATAAACGTCATAGTGCTCTATTCTTTTGTTTTTTTCAAAAATTACAAAAATTAATTTGTTTTCGACTTGTATCTCACATCGTTAATATTTACATTAGCGGCGATTTTTTTACATTACTATATTTACGAGTGCATGGGCTTTAAATAATTTTCTAGAAAGTTTCTCAAGAACTCAACCGTTTTCTGTGAAAACTAGCTCAAAATTCCGCATTTTCAGAAACGCTCAAACGCCATTTTCTCATAAATGGCTCCAATTTTTTTCTTCAAACTTTTCGAATGGATAGTACTAATTGTACTCTTTAATACGACGTAAAGTTCATTTTGGGATATTTTTTGTTTTTTCAAAAATTACACAAATGTAATTTTTTGAAAGGTTCTCAAATCTTTAATATGCAAATTACCAGCAATTTGTAAACATTATTATATTTGTGAATGTAAGTGCTTCAAATGACTTCAAATGAAATTTTTTGAAAACTCAAAAACTTTCTGTGAAAAAGAGCTTCAAGTTTCGCTTTTTTTGTAGCGCTTAAACGCCATTTTCTTAAAAAGAGGCTACAATTTTTTTTTAAATGCCATTAAGGACGAGGTTTTTGTTCTTTAAAATTCTAAAATTAATATTTCCGTTCTACCGTTAGGAAACCGAAAAATTAAGAAAATGTGAGAAAAATGTAGTTTGGGCGGCGATAGATGGCAGCTGATTTTCTCAATATTTATCAAAACTAAATCTTCAAATAAGGTCTTGCTTAATTTTTTTTGAAAATACGAGTAGTTTTTCTATAATTTTGTGCCAAACATAATAGCCCGCTGCAAATTTACTGCGCTTCAGACAGGCGGATGCGTCGTAAATTGGAATTTGCAATTTTGTATATTATTTTTGTCCGTTTTTACATTCGACCTTTTGTTATACATTTACACATTAATCTATAAAGAAATGATTTCTTTTCAAATATTGGAAATAAAAATTGGTAGCTCTTTAAGGGAGTATCGACAATGCAGGGAACGCAACAATAGAATTCCGTTCCGCTGTCGCGAATTTCTGTGAATTACGTGACATTGTTGTGACTTGATAGAGCTGTATGGTATATCTCGCCCAAGTTGAGAATGATGTTTACAGGAGCGCGCCACCGTCTGTGTTTACAGCCGAAAGGACAGAGACGGAGATATAAGGATACTCAATTCAAAATTAAAATGGGACCGTGTCGAACTATTGCGGGAAAAAAGCGCGATTTATTTCGTTGCAAATCTAGTATCTTCCCAATTAATATTTTAACTGTATTTGATATGTCTGCACCTCATATTGGAATGAATAAGAGTATACTTTTCTCTGCAATACCATTCAAAATTTTGAAACTAATTCTTTCGATGAGCAGTGACATTCATATAAATCGTTTATTTTAATATAAGTAGTTTCTCAGAATATATACCAAATAATTTTTTTATGTAAGAAGTAACTACCACCATAATGAAGAATATTGTATATACTTATGACAGTAAAATTAATGTTTTGGTACTTTATTGCATACCTAAGAAACCGCCTAAAACCTGTGGGGAAAAACGATGAATGAAGAAGAATACAAAATGTTTAAATTCAACGAATAAGTATTAAAAAATTCAATATAAACAGAACTTTTTATTACATTCTTGAACTAGAACTGTGAAAACTAAAAAAAAGTAACTTAAAGGGACAAAAATAAAAGTCAGTGCAAATCGTGTTTGATGCGTCTCTAAAGTTACATTTTATCAGCTGATTCACAACCTCGATGAAGGAGGCCATGGTGATTCCGTAGAAGCAGTCTGAACTCACTTTACGCTCCTGGTGACTTTTGTTAGCGAAACTGACTGTACAGACCCGTGTTTACACTGTTAGTTCCATGACGTGCCGCAATCGCATCCTTCATTCTTCGCTTGGTCGTATCAGACTTCTTTTTCCAATACAAGTTTACAAAACTTTTGTATTATATTTTTATGCAGTTGTGGAATTCACATAGTTTTGACAACACTGCGATGGAAACAGTGAGTTGTTCGCAATGTGTAAGATATGTAGGTTCACTCCCAGCCTAAAACTGAAGCTTATGTGAGGCTAGTTCTCACAGTTCTTGCATATAAGTGCTGTGATCTTTGGGTCTCACTTGGGCAAGGTCGTTAGTGTTCGTGTAATGTGTAGCAGCCATAGTTTAAGATGTATATCTTACACCGCGACCCAAACCGATCGTGCAACGGACAAGTGAGGTAATAGCCTCAAACTGGCTTCAGAAAATTTGCCCCAAAGATAGCTAGTTAACACACCTATATATCTTACACCTTGGTTGATCGCTTCTTGGTTGAATTGGACGTTTTTCAATAATAGCTAAGATGTTAGTAGGGCAGAAAGTGCAATATTTCGATTCTACGTAGCCGCTTCCAATAATACGGGAAAGAATGTGCTGTTGTGGCACCACTTTTTTTGTTATTTAAGCTCGCGTCAACTACTAGGTTATTAGCGACCACTATTGGAGGTAACGTTATGTTATGAAGCTGAAGCGATATGATGATGATTGGGGGTGAAAGGACGAACACTTACAACCATGCCCGAGGCGGGACTCGAACCCGCGATCACACTGTCCAAGATCACTACGGCACTACTGCTTTAGCGATCTCGGCCACGGGACCGACAGCACCACTAGTTGGTGCTATTACTATACTACTACCATTACATTTCTACTCTACCACCACTGTTACCACCAAATTACTTCAAATACTACGACTATTATTTCTACTACTATTACTAATTCCACTACCACCACCAAAATGCTACTACTAACATCAAATCACTATTACTTACCACCATACTACTTTTATTACCACCACTACTACTACTACTACTACTACTACTACTACTACTACTACTACTACTATACTACTACTTCCTAAAGCAGCCGCTGCTGCTTCTACTACTTCTGCTGAATAAAGTAGAAGTTTTCTTAATTATTTATGGACAATTACTTAATTATTTTTCAATTTAATTAATTAGTTAATTTTCAAACTACCAATTTATATTGAATCAAGCAACTAACATAATTGTTTATTTTGCAGCTATGGAAATGGTGGGACCTAGCAAACGGCTTGTGGCGGGTGTCGTATGCCAGTTCTTTTTCACCACAGGTTACATCCTTACAGCAGCGTTTGCATACTTCATCAAAGACTGGCGCTACCTGCAAGTTGCACTATCACTGCCAGGAATTTTATTTCTTTGTTATTGGTGGTATGTTTCTATTAAAAAAATACGGTTTTCATTGGTAATAGATTTTTTGTTAATAATATAAGTTTACAAGGAAAAGTTTTTTTAGACAGCCACTGGTAAAAGCGGTTACTTTTAGGACATTCACAGCGTGCTAAAATTCAATTTTTTTGCATTTGCAAAAGTTAGACATCGTCTATGCACAAATGCGCAGATAAAAATGTGAATCCAACAAGGAAAACAAATACATTTGATTAGCTACAACTAATCTTAACGTAACATGGTACCCAATTAAGTGATTAACATACATGAATTAAAATGAAAGGGGTCTGTAAGGCTGTCTAAAAAAACAGTGTATGACATACGATAGGTGGTAACTGTTATTAATTTGCTCGTAGGATTGCGCCACGGATCGCGCCAACGGCCTTATGACGCAACATTTCCTACTCGCAAAATAGAATGTCACTTTTACCACTCGAATCATAAATATTTGCTGTTGTTCAATTATTCTACTCTGATTTACCTTCATTGCATTATAGATTGATCAGTATAAATATTTGAGTCGTTGAAGATATGAAGTGATTTAATTTTTATTTTAATTTTTCCAAATTGAAATGTCAAAATCGAGCTAGAATATACTATATTCTAATATACTATAATTTAGTATATTTTAACTCGTTGGTCGAAATACATAAGATCCTTTTATACGGTACAGTCTTCTCGGCATTTGTACACGTGCGTTTTGAGCACAAAAGTGTGTGTAAGTGTGTGTGTAATAATTTTAATGAAACAGGAGAGAAAAAATAGAAAGGCCATCGTGGTTGTCGCTGCAAGCTAACGCTATCCTAACGATAATAAAATTCTCAATTTTTTAAAATTTTCTTTCATATTACATTTAAATCATATTTTTTAAAAAGAAAACCGAATTCGACTAATTTCAATTCAGATTTTCAGATTAGATGAAAGAAAATACATCAGTACATTGAGAATACAAGTTGTAGAAAAGAATAAAAATCGAAATAATATTGGGGTTCTCAGTAGTAAATTATAATTAAAATAACATTAATTATTTCTCATTCCGTTCAGTCCATTCCTGTTCCTCTAAAATTTGTCTCGTGGCGGTGGGACACCTGTATCATTAATAGCAAGCAGAAATTACGCGAAAACTCCTAGTTTTAGTCAAAAAATTGGCACATGGCCCTCTCTTAATGAGTCAATTTTTAGAACAGATTTTGTTTACGGCAAAAATATCTTCAGTTTTGTAGTTTTCAAATGCTAAGTTTTTGCAATTTTCAAAAATATGGAGAGCTCAATGAAAATGAAAATTGCCTCATATTTTAACATTTCTTGTTGTACCCGTGGAAAATCCTTAGGTTGTTTTTTAAGAAAATTATAATTTTAATAATTTGCGTAAATTTTAAACATAAATTACGCAACTTCTTTTTTTTTTTTTTTTTTTTTTTTAAGAAAATTGTACGTGACTTTTTCTAAAGAGGTGATATTTAAAGAACAGATTTTTTAAACCAGAAATCTCTATCTTCAGTTTTGTAATTTTTGTGTGTTAAAATTTTTGTATGTTTATCCGTCACTCTCAATTAACTTGGAAAATATCATTGGCCATTCATCCAACCAACAGATTCTTGAATAAAATGTTTCAGTTAAGAATCATATTTTATCATTTCAATAATGCGACGAATCAAGGCTAAAATTACGGAATCTTCAAGCTTATTATAAATTATACCAAATTCAAACTAAGCAATAAGTTTAAAACTAGTGGTATTACAGAACGGCTTACAGACTTTCTCGTACTATTTTTGTTTCTAATTTCTTTAGTCTGCGCTACCTTTTCGGTCGATCTTGCACTATCCGTCTGCCAGCTGCCATTTACTTCAAATCTATTCAAAGAACATATTTTGGAATTTTGGAAATCTTCTCCATTTTTCGGTTTCCTAATGGTAAAACATAAATATTACTTTAAGAATATTATTGAAGAATAAAACCTCGTCTCATGTGGAAATATTCTTGAAAAAAATGTGGAGCCGTTTTTTAAGAAAATGTCGTTTAAGCGTTACTGTAAATGCGAAATTTGAATCTCTTTTTCGCAGAAAACTTTTGCGTTATCGAAAAACTTCATTGGAAGTCATTTGAAGCACATGTACTCATACATGTATCAAATCGCCGTTAATGTTAATAGGAGCGAGAAAGATATCAAAACGTGAGAAAGACATAAAAAGTTACACGTTTGAAAAAAAAAAAAAGAAGCAAAATAGCGTTTGTGTCATCTTATATTGTGCACTTGGCCTACCAAACGTTTAAAGAAAAAATGTGAAGTCGTAGAAAGTTTTGGTTTTGATATTTTTTTAAATTGCCCATATTTCACACAAAATTGGGCGAAAACTATAGCAATTTTCAAAAAAATATACTTGATGTTAATGGAGGATCTACTCATCGAGTACAAATTTCATATGGAGAAAAATATATATTTTTTCAGTATTGTAATCGTAGGAAGACACCAAAAAAAAAGGTCATTTCCGAAATTTCAGAGTAAACAGTGAAAATAGGACACTTGCCATCATTAGAAGTGCATTTCACTCAATTCTTACCAGAACTTCAACGAAAAAATTTGAGGGGGAGGGGCGGGGGGGGGCGGGCGGGCGGATGGACGGACGGACGGACGGAAGGGGAGATGGAGGAAATTTGGGGGGAAAATTTTTTAGAGGAAACCAAAACGCGCATTTCCGTTGAAATCTCAAAATCGACTTTCCGCAGCTTTACATAATTCCTCTACACTAAGTATATTATTCCGTGTATACGTATGTATACGAGAAACTAAAAAGAATACAATGAAATACTCTTGTATGGCATAGGTCAATGCCGTCTAAAGTTTAGATAGTGTTGCGTGGGTGACACCTAAGTGTAGATGGCGTTGTGTAGGTCCAATTTTTACTGTTAACTCTGAATTTTCGAAAAATGCTGAAGTTCGACATTTTTTGTACTGTCTTTAACAAATGTTACTTGTATTTGAAATAATTTGGATACCTTCCAGGCAACTACGTTCTTCTTCAAATGAAATTTGTTCTTCATAATTTAATGTGCTTTCCTCTTAAAAAAAGAAAATTAAACATTTCAAGCAAAAGTAATACTTGGATCACACAAGGAATTAGAACATCATGTAAAAACAAACGTACACTTTACTTTATTTCTAAACATCATAACGTATCACCCGGTTTCCATATATACTTCCGAGAATATAAAAGAATTTTAAGAAAAGTAAAAGTTCAGGCAAAAATAATGAAAAATAGTCAGGACATTTTCAGCGCTAGTAACAAAACTAAAGCAATGTGGGATATTGTAAAATATACAACCACATCATCTCGATACCTTGTAGAGAATGTTATTTTAAAGGATAATGAAAGAGAAACGAATAATCCAGAAAGAGTTGCCAATCCTCTTCAACAAACACTTTTCCAGAATTGCGTCTGATCTCACGAAGGGACTAAAATCACAAAATTCAACATCTTACACTTCCCAAAAAATTTCAGATACGATGTTTATTCCCGAAACTTCTCCCAACGAAATCCTCAGAATAGTCAGTAAACTAAAAAATAAATATTCATCTGGTTGAGATGAATTTCCGGATTGTTTATTAAAAACTTGTGCACCTGCCTTTAAACATTCGTTAACTCACATTTTCAATGCTTCTTTATGTACAGGAATATTTCCAGATATTTTCAAAACAGCAAAAATTAAGCCACTTTTTAAAAAAGGGAACAAAAATGATATTCAAAATTACCGGCCAATTTCTCTTTTGTCAGTTTTCTCAAAAATATTAGAAAGGCTTTTCTACTTACGAATGGAAACATTTCTCAGGAGAAACAGAGTTTTTTCAGACTCACAACACGGTTTTAGAAAATCAAAATCTATTGCCAAATCTATTGCAAAACTGCCATTTTTTTCTTTTCTCAAAGATGTTGCTTCATTAATAGACCAAAATGAAGTACCCATTGGAATATTCTTAGATCTCTCAAAAGCTTTTGACGTTATTGACCATAACATCTTGCTCTCAAAATTACCTTCGTATGGAATTCGTGGTATTGCCCTAGATTGGATAACTTCTTACCTTATACATCGGACTCAAAGAGTAGAAATACCATACTGGCAGGAAAGGACATTACATACTTATGTTTCCAATTCTTTGCCAATTGTGCATGGGGTCCTGCAAGGTTCGATCTTAGGTCCTATTCTCTTTCTGTTATATGTAAACGATATGCCCTCGTCTATTAAAAATGGAAGAACGTTTCTGTTTGCTGATGACACGAATGTTCTTTGCAAAAAAGAAGCAGTAAATAGTACAATTTCAGAAGTTTCAAATTGGTTTAATAATAACAAATTAGTTGTTAACGAAAGAAAAACTGTATCAATGCATTTTTGCATCTCAAATCGGAAATCGCATGTTCCATTGAAAATGAACAATATGCAATTAGCTGATGTTGAGGCAACAAAATTTTTAGGTCTTTCAATTCAATCAAACCTCAAATGGAATGTACATATAACAGAATTAAACACTAAATTAAGTTCATTATGCTATGCATTCAGAATTCTTTCAAATTCTGTCAGCCTTCATGCAGCTCGTTGCGTTTATTTTGCAAATGTGCATTCCCACCTGAGATATGGCATAATATTCTGGGGAAGCTCATCCTGTAGTATTCAGACCTTCAGATTGCAAAAGAAAATTATTCGAATAATGAAAAAATGCCTTCCACGTGATTCCTGCAAGCCTCTTTTCATTGAGCTGGGAATCCTACCATTGCCTTGTCTATTTATTTACGAATGTGTAATATTTGTCAAAAATGACCTACTTAACGGAGGGAACATATTTTCATGCATTATTGATATTTATAATTACGACACATGCCGTAGAAATCACGTGCATCAAGTGTCAGTATCAACAGTTCAGTACAAGAAATCAACATACAATACATGTACGTTACTTTACAACGCATTGCCAGATGACATAAAACAATTAAAGTCGGTACACCAATTTAAGTTAAAAGTAAAATCGTTTCTGCTGCAAAACTGTTTCTATACAATTAGAGACTATACTGATCGTGAAAAAGAAAAATAATGTTTAATGTAACAAAACAAAGATATATAATGAATTAGTTTATGTTTACATTGTATACATTTAAAAAAATATTTAATACGCCTGTAACAAGTAATGTACTTCAGCTTCCGGGTCAATGACCCCCATCTCGATCAGGTTTTTGTCCAGTTTCCCTGATCTATTGAGCAAATGCTGAGATGGCCCCTTGTTTTGCTTCTGGACGTAAATGTAGCTTCACTGTGCGCACGTTTTGTTGAGTACTCCTTTTGCTTGTAGTTCATTTACAGTTGAAATTGATTTTCTATAACTCGGGAAAAAACATTTTTCAAATATCTTTATTTTTCTAAAATAATTATTTTCTAAATTCATTTTTTCGTTTTTTTTCGTTTTGTTTTTTTTTTTAAATAAAATTCTGGCTCTCAAGAAAATGTGCGCAGATAAATTTCTTTCCCCACACGTCATATACAGTTTTTACTGTTTTTTTGACAACTAAATAAATGTTTAATTCCTATTTAATTAATGTCGTGCACATTTTTAATCAGTTGCATGAAACTACAATATTCAATTTCATGGTCTTCATCCAAGTTTGATAAACACATGTGTTGTAAAGTGAAATTTGGTATTAAACAAAAGATCATATACTTAACACAAGATCATCAGAAACATCACAATTCTATTTCGCTTTTACAGGACCCCCTGATGAGAATGATATTGTTGTTGATGTTTAAAAACATTAAGATTTTGAAAACTGGTTCATAAACCATTAATTTTCTCATGGGGGGGGGTAATTTGATTGTGGCTGTGTTTGCTAATTTCTAATTATGACTTAATTGTCAAAGCAGTAAAAAATAAAATCTTACATTTTGTCAGATTAAATAAGTTTTGCCTAATTTTTTCCCTTTCATTTCATTTTCTCTTCTCTTCATTTTATGTTCTTTGAATGATTGTTTGACATTGATTACAAAAGTTGAGATATACTTACAAAAATTGCAACATTTGCTACATTGCTTCTTGTGTTAACTCATTCACTGTATCTGCAATGACTCTTTTGTATGCACAATGTAGCTTTGCAAAATCATCAAAATGTGACTAAATCAGGGTTTTTTGTTGTTGTTTATTTCCCCTGTGTGTTTGAGTGTAAGAAACAGTATGAAGTTATTTTCCTTGCTTCTCTCTGTATACAATACCATAGATAAAAATCATACGGATTGTTTAACTGTTCCCTCAAAATGAAGTATTGATAGGTATTTTAAATTATAGTGAACTTGTAATGAAATCATTTATTCCAAATCCATATAATATTTTTGAAGGTTTATCCCAGAGTCAGCTCGTTGGCTTCTCACAAAAGGACGCACAGAAGAGGCAAAAAAATTACTCCAATGTGTAGCAAAAGAAAATAATGTTACCATAACAGATGATTTACTAGATGAGCTATTGGAATCTGAAGTGGCAACTGAAAATGCAGAAGACACGACACCAAAACCATCGATACTAGATCTTATGCGTCATAAAAATCTGCGACGCAAGTCTATGCTTATATTCTTTAACTGGTAGGTATGAAACGGAGTAAGTTCTTAAGCAATACAATCACATTCTAAAATTTATTATGCATTTTTACTCATTGCAAGTGATTTAACACTGTTCAATGGGACAATTTTAATTTGTAAAGTGAAACTTGCCTTTGCTTCTTTTAAACTGAACACGAGCATAAGTGATTAAAGAAATTAGTACTAAATAAAATATCCATAAGAGCTGTCCTTTTTCTAATTACAAAGAAGTTCGTTAGTATTTCTATGCAATTAATGAAATGTATACAGTAGAAGTATCAATAGTAAAATGTTTTAAGAAAAGGGTAATTGAATGTCATAACAAAATAACCATTAAAATAATATGATAAATAATATTAATGTTCTCTCTCATTTGAGGATTTTAAATAATGCTGGAATAGTCATGAAATTAAGTAATATATAGAATATTAACCTGTAGGTAGATACAAAACCACATACAAATTGGGAGTATTGTAATAAGAAACAAGAACCCATGGTGGAAATATAGTGAAAGAAACAAGAACTCACTAGAAAAATGAAGGTATATCCATTGTATATCCATGAAATCATTTTGTAATAATAAAATTTCTTGTAATAATAGTACAAGCATCCATTATGTAATATTACATAAAACATTGATCATAAACTATCTGCTAACAGGAATATTTCCATTACGTTTTTAGATATTAACATTTTGCACTTACAAACATGGTCTTTAGAAGGTGAGCAGAGTGCCTGTTAATATTGAGGACCACTTGATGGCTTTAACTGCTGTTTCTGTTACTATCTTTATGATTTTATTTATGTAACATCAAAAACAGTTTCAACTGAGTGTGAAGTTTGAGAAGATAAAAGTTATATTTCACATTCAAATCAAGGGATATGCAGCCTAAAACAAGAGGAAAGTCCAACTACATTCCTTCATCCATTAAATATATTTATTTACTTACAAAATTTTACTTGTACTATAATTTTCAGTCTATTTTTAAAATGTATTATTGAGTAATTGTGGGAGAGACCAATAATGACTTGGTCACATATTTTGACATAGTTGTTGTTGTAATTACCTGTTTATGGTGTATTTTGTATTTTTGAAGTTTTTAGGATGGGGCAGGGCAGGGCATCAGAATAACTTGGCCATCTTTTATGGGTAGATGAGAAAAGTTCCAGTGGCATAGCTGGTGTCACCTGGGGCAAAACTAATGGTATCACCCCCCCATAAATTAAATATAAAATACTATTAATGAATAGTTTATACATTGTTAAATAAAAATATATTTGCACATGACATTTATAATATATTAAAAAACTGTATTTAATTCAGAATAATTGAAATTTAATTTTTAAGTAAATAATCTAAAACGAAGAATAACTAATTAACAAGTGCATGTTTTTGTAAAAATATTATTTTTAAATAAATCATTAAAATTATATAATTCCAATTATAAAATTTTCTAATTGGTGTCACCCCTAAAATGGTGTCACCCGGGGCGGACCGCCCCCCCTGCCCCCACCTAACTACACAATGTATGACTACCAATTTTTTCATAATGTTTAGGAAAATTTAAGAATTATTCATTAATATCTTTCCACATTTTTGATGTAATACATTCAATATGACTTTATAAAGTTTATAAAATGATATGCTTAAAAGCTCGCTCAATGTGACAAGTGTGTTATTTTTGGGAAACTGATATTGAGTTGTTGACTCTACACTTGCAAATGAAAATGATGGACATAAAAATTAATTTTAATTATTGAAAAATCTCAACTCAAGAAGTTAGCACAACCAATGGTGACATTTAAAACTAAGAAAAATACTAAAATTTTTCAAAATTTATATCCCTAGCCAAGAAAGCAATATTTCTTTCACAAAAATACAGATTTGTTAAGAATATACAGATTGATTAAACTGTTCATCCATTTGTCAATATTATTGTTCATTTTTTAGATATTTATTGGTTTTGTACCTCTTTCAATCAGAGATTTAACATATTTATGAAAATAAAATGTTTTATTACGTAAAGCTATGGGACTCTTTTAAAAGTTACAGGGGGCCACGACACCTCTGTGTCACACCTCTCATGGGATTTCAGCGTGCTTTGGTCCCTAGAATTCTCAATGTGGTGGACATTCGGAATCGCCAACTTCGAAAACGTACATCATGCTAGGTTTTGGCGCCACACTCAAATACATGCAATTTGTCGACAGTAAACTTCTCTCATTATAACAAGTTTAATCCACCGAAAGTTTTTGATACCTTAAAATATTAATAATTTATACCAATTATTTTGATAATTTTTTTCCTGAAATTCATAATGATGAAATATATAAATTTTAATGCAAGCATTGTACAATGCAAATATAATTAGAACAGAGCAGGTATAAAATACATTCTTATACACATAGTTCATTATTGGTAAGGATGTTGAATGACTTAAAGGTTAAAAAAAAGGAAAACAGAGTATTCCTTAAAATTAGATTTGTTTTCATGAAATAACATAGCATTTTGGTGTGGTATTTTATCACATTATTTGTTTTGAATTTTTAAACCACGCAATTGAAACAATGCCAGATAAGTGTGTTAAAGTTATAAGCACAAAAATCATGGTAAATTACAAATATTAAATAGTACAGCATTGTATTAAATAGTACAATGTTATTACTGTATTTGGAAATTTGAAAGCGAAGTATGAAAGAGAAAAAGGGAAAAAGATGGATTTAGAACTTGCATGTGAAGTGGCATATTTATTAATGAATATTAAAATATTTAATTATAATTAAAAATAAATTTGTCGCTCACATTCACAAAAAATATTTAAACACTTCCTATCCAAAATCTGTCCGAGAGCGCCGCCATTCAAATAGCCCTTATGTTGATAGAAAGAAAAAGTAGTGTAAATGACGCAAACTTAATTTAAAACAATGGTGAAACGGGATGTAAGTGCCAACACATGGGGAGATTCAGTGATGGTTGACTCCTCTGAATTGGACCTTTATTAAACTTAAAGAGTAATGAAAAGTCCCTAAACCAATGACGTTAGAATGGCGGGTGATATACATGAAGTTGGTATGATCTACTTTCTCTGGGACCATTTGAGCCTGAAAATCCGTATACATACATGAGGATCAAGGGAAGCAGGATGAGAAACCTGCTAGAAATGGGGTTCATTTTCTCATTGGGGTTTATTCAAAAATTTTTAAAAAATTGTAAAATAACAGAATGAAAATGAACATAATATTCTGTGAACACAAACATGTATGAACATCTCTATATGATCAACCCTAAGGTAACCTTTATTGTTTGTTTGTTTTTTAACAAAGAACTTTCCATAAATCTTTCCCACATCCAAAAATGTAAAATTTTGCCTTTTAGGTTTGTCAACAGTGGTACATATTATGGTCTTTCTTGGAATACATCAAATTTAGGTGGAAATGATTACATAAATTTTTTCATCTCGGGTGCTGTGGAAATACCAGCTTACAGTTTTCTGCTACTCACATTAAATCGTTGGGGGCGCAAAACCATTTTGTGTGGTTGTATGCTTCTTGGAGGAATTTCCTTACTGCTTACTATTGCAGTGCCCAGCAGTAAGTCTTTTTATTATTATTAAGTCAAATTCTTTATTTTAATTTATTTTGTTTGTCTACTTTTTAACTACTATTTTCTCAATTCATACTACATCCAATGTCAAAAACCTTTACAAATTTTGAGACTTAGATCAGTTGGGAGACTAGGATCAGTTTAAGTTAATTTGTACTTTGCATTTGACATCACTATAAATACATGTGTTTGTATATCTAAACCTTATTTCCATATTTGAGTTATTTTGTCATTTCAAGTCTTTATGATGTTTTGTAGTACAAGAAAGTTTCATACGTAATGGCTTTCCTACTGCAGTACAAACAGCCAAATTTTGCAGAAAGCCCTATTTTGAAACAGAACCTGACATACTTATACTCAAATACTGTTTCTTTAGTTGACAAAATATTGGCACTAGATGTCCAAAGTACGCCATTAGCAGATAATATTTCTAGTCAGTCAACAGAGCCATTTAGTAAAAGGATTATGCTTTTGGGAAAATTAATGCGAAATGAAGAAGATTTTTGTTTTGTTGAAAAATCCCAGATAAAAGTATGTGCCACCTAGAGCTAATATTTTACTAAGTAAACAGTTATGGAGTTACAGATGAGGAGTCTGGAGTGTAATGGGATCAAAAATGTTGAGATAATGAAGTATGAGCCAAAGACCTTAATAGATGTGGAGCATTAATTTTAACGCTAGATAGATGTTCATTTTTGTTTGAGAATTTGAAGAAAGTGGTTGTTCACATCCATGATGTATATATGGAGTTTTGAGATGATTTATAAATCAGAACATGCTATGTTATTTTTTATTTTTCTTGTGTACCTCTTAAATTATTTTTAAATTTTCAGAAATGGTAAGAAAACTTATCTTCGAATATCTCCTCATCCCTTTTTGTAATCCTCCTGCTTTTCTTCTTCTTCCTCCTCCTTTTCTTTGTGGATAAGTCTTCCATTTCTACCACATGTTTTCTATATTATTCTATTTTGGGCTTCTTTCAACTGTTTATAATTGCTTCCATTTCTTACATCATAAAGCTTTCTGATCTATTTCCTCTCTCTTCCTCTTTTCCCAACTACGTTTTTTCTTAAGCAATTTCAGTGCAAAATATGGCCAACCCAAATTGCCTTTCTATTCTTTATGAAATGTATCGGTATCCTTTCTTTTTGTAATTTCCTGATCGCCATCTTTTATATCTTCACTTCATTGTACTTTCAACATTTATTTTTACTTCCACATTTCTAAACTTTCTATGAATTTCCCTTCTGAGTTTTTACTTACTGTCTCTGACTTTTGGCTGTTATTTCTTGTATTATTCTGAATTCTTTTCTCTGTGAGCAACCCATACAATTTTTTAAGGCTTTCTTTCCCTTTGCTGTCCTAGTTCCTCTTTCTTCTGTACAACTTCCATTCTATGGAAATAGACATACTAGGTACATACAACATACTTCATCTCCACTCTTTTCCTCTATATGCTTACAATGTTTTCATTCTTAGTGACTCCCCATACTTTGATTTTCCTGTGACAACGTTCACTCAAATTGTCAAGTCAAGAACATGGCAGAGAACGTATTTGGAGTAATTCTCCATTCACTTTTATATTACAGTCTGCAATCTGTAAGTTGTGTCAGGAATTGCGAAGAGGACCACCAGGTAGAATCTCTGTGTATGCGCCTCTTTTTAACACACTCCTGCGTCACTACTCAGCAGCCAGGATTGGGAAGGAATTAGGAAAGTGGTAGGGTTTAGGACACTCACAGGGTTTGGACTAGTCTTTGTGAAAAAGCCAAATTAGTTTTGTCTGAACAAATTTTTACATGAGATTGTCTGGGAATCGACAGGAATCGAACCCAAACCTCATTGGTGAAAGACGAGCGACTTTGATCTCAGCCACGAGACAGACGTTTAATTTAATTTTGTTATTATTTCATAATTATTCTAGTTCATCCTAAATTCTTCTCCTACCCGCACAATGTTGTCTATTGTGAGCTGAAATTCTTCCTCTGATTCTACAGAAATTGCTTGATTGTTTGTCTTTAATGTTTTGTTTAGACTATTACAGAAAAGTCTTTCATCAAAAAAAGAATTCCAATCTCTTAATTCCTTTCATATTCACTTATTTAGGGCTTTGTAATAACATTTAAAACCTTTCTTTAAGCTTCATTAAATGACTCATTTGTTCTTTCACAATTCTATTTCTCAGAAATTCTTTATCTTAATTCTTAAAACATATCCTTCCATGTAAATAATACTCACTATCATAGCACATTTAATATACAATATGTTTTGAAATCAATCTGAATTATTATTTACATTTGCAGCAATTTTAAGAGATTTAGAAGTAGCTCTAGATTTAATTTCACAAGATGATGGTTCCATGCATTACTTCCAACATTGGACAGAGTTTTAGAAATTTCAAAGTAATATTAAAAGGCAAAAGGTGCAATTTCATGTTTGGAAAAAAAAAAATAGTGCTTTGTACCCCTCTGCTTGGTAAATGCTCAGAAGAGGATAATTGTGTTCAGAAACACAAAAATGTTCAATCCATTGCAGTACAAGAAATGATTAATACTTATTCTATAGCTAAATATGTTAGATCATTCTATTTACACATTTTACAAGTACAGTATTTTGCCTGTTTTTTTTCTTTTTATTAAAAAATTTAAGCCAAAATTTAAGAAGGGTCATGTTCAAAAAATTAACTAGCTCTACTTACAACTTTTTGACTTAGTGAAAAATAACAAGAATAAATTAGAGTAACAATGCTAAGTATTTGCTAAATTATTTGGAAGAAGATTGACTAAGTGAATAGGAAATATAATATCATTAATAATGTTATTTAGTATTAATATTAATTACTGTTAATGTGATATGCCATTTTCAGATGCAGTGTGGTTATTGATAACATTGGCTATGGTGGGAAAATTAGCCATTACAGCATCATATGGCACCATATATGTGTTCACAGCTGAACAGTTTCCAACAGTGATTCGTAATGTGGCATTAGGCTCAGCATCAACGTGTGCTAGAGTTGGAGGAATTTTGGCTCCATATGCCAATATACTTGTAAGTAATTTTTTAACTTTTTCTCCCTATATTATATTAGAAGAAAGAAAAGTATTGGAATCACCTCAACAAAACAATCTTCAATTTTCAGTAAAACTAGTGGTGTTGCAGAATAGCACAGACATCTCGTCCTAAATGGCAATTTCCTTTGAAACATTTTGAGCCGTATTTAAGAAATTGGCATTTAAGCGCCACTGCATATTCAAAATTTGAATCTATTTTTCACAGAAAATTTTCGAGTTTTCGAAAAACTTCATTGGAAGTTTGGAGCCATTAATATTTATGAGAAAATGGCGTTTGAGCATTTCTGAAAATGCGGAATTTTGAGCTAGTTTTCACAGAAAACTGTTGAGTTTCCGAGAAACTTTACTTGAGATTATTTAACGCACTTGAACTCGTAAATATAATAATGTAAATAAATCGCAACTAATGTAAATATTTCTGCCGCGAGAGACAAGTCAAAAAAATTACATTTTGGCAATTTTAAAAAAAGAAACGAGTAGAGCGATACGGAGTTTATGCCATCTCATAGGGTACATTTAGCACTATCTCTACCCAAAGTTTAATGAAACAATTTGGAGCCGTTTTTGAGAAAATCTTGGTTTTGTATTTTTTTTTAAATTGCACATATTACACGCAATATCGAAACACGAAATGCACACGTAACACGCAACGCGAACGAATGCGCAACACGAAAAGTCCTATAATTATGAAAAAATGTACACGACCTTAAAGAAAAAACTCACTATGAAAAACAAATTTTATTTGAAGGAAAATTCTCTATCTGCAATTTTGTAGTTGGAGGAGGACGCCGAATAAAATTCAAACGTTTAGAATTTTCGAAAATTCCGAGTTAACCGTGAAAATCGGACCTATGCCACCTTAATAAGTGCATTTTACTCTGTTCTCACAAGAAATTTAAAGAAAAAAATTCGAGCCGTTTTTGAGAAAATATTGAAAATGTCCGGGGAGCTTCATGTAAAGTACCCCCAAATTGTATAGAATCTTTTTCAAAATCTTAAAGCTTCGACTCGAACTAGATCGTCGGGGGAATATCCATTTTGGAAAAAATCGTACGTATGGTTTAGGCGCTAGCAGAGTTCACAGACGGATGGACGGACGGACGGACGGACGACGGACAGACGGGCGTTTTCCTTTCAATTGGTTTTTCAGTATCAGTGACCCACAAAAGAGGGGTTCTGGCTACACCACGTGTTAGTGTTTTCCCCCCTTAATTTAGCTACTGGATTTATCCACTTTTTCTTTATCACGGCTCGGCTACGAATTTTTTTTCAGGCGAAAATTCGCCATTTTTTCGCGCAGCATTTCATAATTTTCCCTACACTACGCTTTCTTACTCCGTATATACGTACGTTACGGGAAAGTAGAAAGTTGTTCGGTAACAGTATTTAGGATCGTAATAGTTTTCTTGCCGATTTAAAATCTGTTACATTTCCGATTTTTGTAAACAGATTGTTTTTTATTCTTAACACACTTTTAATGGATAGATAACTCTTAATGATCTGTTTTTATTTGTTTAAATTACGTTTGATTTTTAAAATATTAAAATGTTTACGAATTTTCCGACTGCAGAGTATATTAGAAAAGTTTGGAGCAAAACTGATTGGCTATTTCAAAATCAAAACGGTTTTCGTCGTGGGTATTCGTGCGACAGCCAGACGATTGCTTTATGTCAGGACATAGCAGATTCACTAGACAAAGGGAGTAGGGTCGTTGCAATAATATTAGATTTTTCTAAGGCATTCGATCTTGTTCCACACGGTCTTTTAATTGCCAAATTGTCAGAAACGGGATTAGATCATCGAATAATCTTGTGGATAAAAGAATTTCTTTCGGGGCGCACTCAAACAGTCAGGATAGGCGATAAATATTCATCAAAAGTCGATGTAACTTCTGGGGTCCCCCAGGGAGTGTGCTAGGGCCACTACTATTTTTAGCGTTCATTAATGACATTGCAACTGGAATAAAATCGAAAGTTAGACTTTTCGCCGATGATTGTATAATATATAGGAGTATTGGCTCGTTTTCGGATGAAAATGTTTTACAGAATGATCTAAACTGTTTATGGAACTGGGCGTGCAAAAATAAGATGGAATTAAATCCGGAAAAGAGTAAATTCATTTGTTTTACCAAGTGTCGTTCAAATGTACACTCCAATTATGAATTAGGAACCAACGTTATACCACGTGTAAAAAGCTGTAAGTATTTGGGTTTGGTCCTGAGAAGCGACTTGGATTGGTCGGATCATATTAACAATACGGTAAAAAGTCCTGGAGAGCACTTCATTTTGTAATGCGTATCCTAAAAAAAAGTAGTCCAAATGCCCGATCCCTAGCATATACTACACTTGTTCGTCCTATTTTAGAATACGGATCAGCATGCTGGGACCCGTACAGGAAAGGGTAAATTGAGGCGTTAGATAAAATTTAAAAACGGGCCGGTAAGTTTTCAAATCATGGGCGCATTGTTGATGAACGAGAAAAATGGGAGTCCTTATCTAAGAGAAGAGAACGGGCGCGTTTATGCGTAATGTACAAGACTTACAGAGGAGACACAGCATGGGCAGATATCGGTAAGAGATTGCATAAATCAGATTATAAAAGCAGAGGAGACCATCCGTGGAAAATACGATGTAGAAAGCAAAGAACTGATGTAGGTAAGTTCTCCTTTGTGAATCGCACTATAGTAGATTGGAACAAACTACCCGCAAAAGCACTGGAGGCTCTTCCTTCTAATGTAGGCAAATTTAAAAATATACTAAATTCTATTTAGATCACTATCAATACTGAGACAATTACCTTTATTATTATTATTATTATTATTATTATTATTATTATTATTATTATTATTATTATTATTACTGATATAAATATCACCATTATTAACACTGCTTTTAGCTTTGGTGTAATTCTTAATTTATTATTATTATTGTATATAGTTTTGTTATTTTTATATTATTGTATATAGTTTTTGTTATTTTTATTATTATTGTATATTAGCGTTATACAGTGAAGTGTAGTGAAGACTATTTTCAATGATTTAATGAATCCACAAATATAGGAATACAAAGAATATAAACCTGGACGTAAAGTTCGGCCCCGCGGGCCCAGGTGAAAAGGGCCTATTTTTAGGTGAATATTTAATTATTTTAGGTACTAACAAAGCGCGAGGGTGGGATATGCTACGAATGGCCGCGCGAGTGAAGGGATATTTTTATGCTAATAAGGGAGATAATTTTAATACTTAACGTACTTTTTTTTAAAACAAAAAACGAGTCCAGAACACGCAATTTTAAAAAAAGTCATTTTGATGATTTCTGGACGATGCTGATTTCGTAACGAGATGCAGAATGTGGAAGGCGGTGTCCCTGAAGAGTTTAGAAGAAATAGAACAGCTTCTGAAATCCCAGTTCTTCCAGTTTTTTCAAATTCCCGTTTTTTCCCCGGTTTTCAAGTATTCCAGGTTCGCTGGCCACCCTGGTTACGTAATTTATGGACGTCCCCTAATGGTTTTAGGGTCTTATTGTTTAAGAGTTGTTTTTGTTGCTGTTGCTACCAATGGCATCCCCTGACTCTGGACCTATAGGGTGTTAGCAATGAAGTAAAGTGTTAACCTCCACACTACTCTTTTCGTTGACATATTTAAAGTAAAATTAAATTATATAAACAAAATCCTAATTTATTTCAAATTATATTATAAGATGAATGAGGGAAAGATGGTCGCAAAATAACAACGAGGGTGTTGTAGTTTCTATTGCAAATATTGAAATAATACAATTGAAAGTATTTAAAAAGACATGTTTGACATTTTCCCCGTCCTTCGGTTGTCGTTTAAAAATTACATTCTGAAATATTATTACACTAGCTGAATGTGACGTCGCTGACGCTTTAAACTACCTTCGGTTGTTTGAGTTTCGTTATTTTCTTTCTTCGTCTTTCATCGTCTTCGTCCTCTTTCTTCGTTACTCATCTTCTTCTTCGTCTACTTTCTCGTCTTGTTCTTCGTCTTCTTTTTCTTTTTCGCCTCCTTTACCTTTTCGTCTTCTTTTTCAACTTCTTTTTTGTCTTCCTCTTTTTCGTCGTCGTCTTCTTCTTTGTCGTCATCTTCTTCTTCATCTAGTTCTACGTCTTGTTCGTCTTCTTCGTCTTCGCCTTCGTCGTCGTCGTCTTCTTCGTCGTCATCGTCTTCTTTTTTGTCGTCTCTCTTTCTATCTTTCTCTCTCTCGTTATCTTCGTCGGTATTAGTACTGGAGTTTAATAAACACCACCTACATCTAATTAGGGGCGTTGATTTAGTTCCCGCCAAGATCGCAGCGCCAAAATACGAAAAAACACGTTTCTGAAAATTTCTTAAAATTGTACGGCCGAATCTGAAAACAAGTTATCAGTTCCCCATCAGGAGACCGAGGCGCGTCGAATGACACTTCGTTCGTCTCGAATGGTGCACGGGAAGTGGTCTAACCGTGAGAGACGGAACCGCAAATTCACACGCACGCACTTGAGGAGTTAAGTCGTATACTATATCAATGACTCGTTTCTTTTCTTCTTATGAAAGTGAAGAAGCAATTATTTAAAAACTTTTGTACTATTTTTCACTATCCATATTCGAATAACACTAATTTCATGAGGAAAACAATCGCTAACGGCCACAACGCGCAACAGGGAATATCTCAATCGCAATCGCTTGCTCACTAGCAGCAGGCCAGCTCGAGCCACACAGCATAGTTCCGTGTGGCCGCGAGGTGCAATGTCGCTTACTTCCCTGTTTTGAAGCCATCCCTATCCTTTGCGGATATCTACGGCTGATCTGTAACATAAATTAAACAATGTCCGGAAAGACAGTAGCCATTCGGCGCGCTTTTGGCGTCGCGATCATGCGACTCCTAGCGGCGCAACCGAGAACGACGCAAAATACCGTGAGATATTCACTTTTGATGACACACTCCCACGCGTCAAGAAAAAAAAAACGAAGTATAGGGCACTTGTTCGTGGCCGTGGGGTCCGGCTCGTACAGATTTAAATTTCTAATAATAAAATTATCTGACGTATTTATTTTTTAAGAGAAATTTGATGCTAGATTTTTAAAGTGCTCTTCCAGGAGCTGTAAATTTAAAGTGCAGTGAAGCTCGGAAATTCTAATGTACCGTGGCGCGCACAGCATGGCACGCATTTTGAACTATTTTCAACTTATTCAAGTGCGCCTGCGCCGCTGCGTGCGGCTGCGCTGCGCCGCTCCGAACATGGGCAGGCGTAGTCCATAATGGGTCCAATCATGGCTTTGTAAAGCAGCAGGCTCTTCGCTGTGGACAGTTTCCTCCGCTTATGTAATAAGCATCGCAACATGCCAAGGTGTTGCCACGCTTTGCTTGAAACTGCGTCCGCGTGTTCGAGGAAAGTTCAAGCGCGGTCGAGCGTGATGCCAAGATGCCAGAACAGCAGGCCGTTGAATGGAGATCCAACCCCTTCGCACGCTTCATCGTAGAGTGGGGGGACGATGCGGCATGCGCTGCGATCCAAAGAGCTGCGATCACCCGAGGCGTCCTGAAGGCATTGGAGACACTCGCCAACGGCCTGAGCTGCGCTCTCACGCTGCTTTGCATGGACGCGCTGATGCTGATATATGACGCCGATCGCACGGAAGGCCGAATAAATGAAAAAATCTAAATAAACTCAAAGAAAAAAAATTATTTCCTTGGGCGTTGACACATGACTTGCACACCAAGAGAAAACGTCATTGATTGCTACCGATAAAGGAAGTAAGAATCGTTAACAATTGTATGCACGATTTTGCAGCATAAATTTTCCTGGCATTAACTAATAATGAATACATTGAACATCTCAATAAAAATTCTTTTCCGTTCACACCTTATTGAAGAAAAACTAGAAATTAATAGACTCGGAAGGCCTTCTACTTCAGATCTTCAAAATTTTATTCTAATGGTAAAATCACTGAAACTAGAATTCAATCGAAAATGCAGAAATGATTTTTACAATAAATACAAGTAACTTTATGGGTGTGGTTCAAAGACAGCGAAGTTGATGCAATTTATAAACAAAACATTTTTCTAAAAACGGCTCCAATTATTTTCACGGATAGAAGAAAGCACACTTATATTTAGGTTTTTATTTCTTGGCGCGTGGGGTCTTGCCTTCACGATGGAATATCTCAGGGTATTTCGCGTCGTTCTCGATCGTGCTGCTAGAAGTCGCATGATCGTCAGCACTGCTCGATACATGCGACTCCTGGCGGCACGACGGAGAACGACGCAAAATACCGTGAGATATTCCATCCTGAAGACAAGACCCCACGCGCCAAGAAATAAAATAGTATAGAAAAGTAGTTCAGTTCAAATTTTGGGTGAACTGCCTGAATTATTGAAAATTGCCAAAAAAAACAACAAACAAACAAAATTAACATTGCGAATGTAAAATATTGATGCTAGAGATGTTTACTTTTTCGCACTTACTTCCCTTTACTTCTTCTCTTTACTTTTTCGCCCTTACTTCGTAAGAAGAGAAAATATTATAATCATGCACCAGAACACGGTGAATATTCGACAGAAAACCTAGTATTGGTGGATTCGTTTAATAGGTTGCTGGTTTCATGTAGTAAATTATTTCCTCTAACCTTTGAAAGAACCTGGTTCATTGAGGACCCCTGACTGGAAAGGTTGGGGGAGAGAACTCCTCAGGTCAGTGATGATCATACCCTAACATACCTGCGAGTGAACTACTCTGTCTGGAAAGGCTTCCCATGTAAAGCATCCTTATAGAATTTGATGGAAGCAGTGACGAGGCTTCAGAAGGTGCATTTAAAGGCTTCAGAAGTTGGCATAACTTCATACATATATAATGCCACATTACCTTTACCAATTGGTTTTATAGATGCCATCTATGTCGATGCTCAGGGAAGTGGACGGTCAAATCAGAGTGGCAGTCAAACAGTTCTTACATTTGCATATGAGTACTACAGATGGATTATTCTACCTGGCTAAGAGAGATGGAGAAATGAGATTGGTGCTTCTCATCCAACACGTTCCTAGAGTAGTGCTGAACCTAGGATTACCATTAGAAAAATCGTCAGATCCTATTTACAGCTCCTGTCCGAGTTTCTACGAACGGACATTAAAAACCGCCAGAACACTGAGACTCAACTGGCCCTATACTGAACAAGATTTAAGGGCTTATAAGAAGAAATGAGCCGATGACGAGGTGCGGCTCCGGTTATTTTGATTTTTGGGGGTACTTAACATGAAGCCTCAACATTTTCAAAATTAACTCAAAAATGGTTCCATCGTTTGAGAAGCTGGGATCCCAAGGGAGAGCGGTTAAGGCGCATATAAACGATCCGATTGGAAATGCTATTTTGAAAGATTATAATCTTCTGAAACCTGGTCTTTTTATAACTGCACTCCAATTGAGATCAAATACCGCTGCCAATAAAACTACTCTTAGTAGAGGAAGGCTCAGGGAGGATGTATCCGGCAGGAAATGCAATCCAGCGGTAGAGACCATGAATCACATCCTCGGTCAGTGCATTTTTACGAAGCCAGCAAGAATAAAGCGCCATGACGAGATCAAACATTTCATAGAGGGGAAGATGCTCCAGAAATCGGATACAGTGGTGTCCACGGAAGCCACTTTCTCTGTTGCCGAAAGGGTTAGACTCAAACCTGACCTGGTAATAAAAAGCCGGGAAGGGGTCCACGTGGTCGATGTGACTGTCCGCCACGAGGATGGGTCTAACCTTCTAAAAGCAGGAGAGGAAAAGGTGGTAAAATACCAACCAGTCATTCCCGTGGCAGCTCAACTTCATGGAGTGCCCAACGCCAGAATCCTGCCAGTGATGGTTGAAACCTCAGGGGGCTATGCCAAGATCCACAGTCACAGCCTTCAAGTCGTTGGAGATCACGTCTCGAAGCGATCTACTATCTTGTTAATTGCTCTCAGAAACTCTATTAAGCTCTATACACAATTTTTAAATTATGATGGAGCAATATAGCATTGCTGGTAGTAATTGCAGAAAAGGAACGTCTTGGTCCCGTGGGGAAGTTTACGGAACCCAGGGGATCCTAAAATGCCTAGGAATTACTTAGTTACCACGACTAAGTGGGAAGTGTATGTTATTTAATATAACATACCACGACTAAGTGGGAAGTGTATGTTATTTAATATAACATTTAGAAAATTGTGCAGACCGAATTTTTATTTTATGGATCCTTCATACCGATAAATCGACTGACGGCCAAATGTCTGTCCCTCTGTCTGTGATCCATCCTAGCGCCAAAACCGTTCAGTCAATTAACTTCAACTTTGATTTTTCTGGGTCGATTTAAAAGAATTCGAATTTGAAACGGTTATTTTGATTTTTGGGGGTACTTAACATGAAGCCTCAACATTTTCAAAATTAACTCAAAAATGGTTCCCACTTTTGTGATTAAACTTTGTTCTCGGGTAGCGTAAAGGACGCTTAAGAGATTAGCGCAGGTCTCATTCTCGTTGAAATCCCTGATTTTTCTAAAATTGGAAATGTTCAAAAATATTTCGACGTCACAACTATAATATTAAAAATAAAAGTATTTTTACTTTCTCGAATACGTACGTATAGCAGGGCGGTTGGTGCCCCGGCCAACTGGGGGTTGCAGCTGCATCGAATGATGGGAATATAATTTTCAAAATTCTGAACACTAATGTATACCGTATAAATCGAAAGCAATTCACGTAAATTAATTAAAACTAAATTAAATAAGTTTAAGTAAGCCCATATTCAAACCTACATACTTTGACGCGTAATAGGAAGCTTTTTACCACGATTCATCGCGGCAATCGACAGCACTATCGATCTTGTGCCATGCGCAGATCATGTACGTGATGCGAAACTGAAATTGCACATGCAAAAGAATTCGTACAATACAAAAACAAACTAGTTTCCGAAAATACGGTGATCGCACTCCAGCAATAGCAACAACAAATACAACACTTGAACAATAAAATATCTATCACACACTTGTATTACAACTCACAACGAATCCCCCGAAATGACTGTCGGCGGGAAGAGAAATGCATACATGATGTATAAGAAGAGGGAGAGACAGGTTTCTTCCCCAACGGCAAACTGTACACAAAACAAACTGCGCTCATCAAATGCACATTTTCAATCCACAAACCTAACATCGAATGAAAATAATTTCTTTGAACAAATTTAATCATGAAAATAATTTCGCTAAACATAAGTTATGCATGCCAATTTTATGTACTTTCAAGAGTGTGTTTATACTGCGCGAGCGAACGCTTCCAAACGAACAATTCTTCGTTCGCTCGTCCGATGAAAATGGAACATCCGAGCAAATCGTGACGTTCGGAAGAGATCGGTTGGCGGAAGCGAGCGGAACATTCGCTCGGAGCGGAGAGGTGCGGGATGCGGTCGAACATGTTCAAGAATTACAATTGCTTTCCTCAACATTTTTTCATAAGCATCTTCTGAAAATTTAATAGTTTTAATTCTTAGGTGATAAATTATACTTTATGAAGCTTGTAATTCCTTATAATTAGAAAAAAATCAATAATGAATGTTAATTTTAAAATGGTACACAATAAACAATATAAACATTAACTATATCAATAATACGCTCATTATGAGGATCACAGTCGTCAGATATGTTTGATAAACAGGCATGGATTTCTAAAGTCAGTCTCTGTATCTGTGCCCAAAATACCCAATGAAAGTTCAACAAAATTAAACAATAATGAAAAATAATATTAATAAAAATAAGGAAATATTTACTAGCGTACCCGTGCGAGAACTCTCGTGTGCTAAATTCCACCCTCTTCCCTCATTTTCCTTTTCTATATTAAGAGGGGAAGTTAACGAAAGACGTAGATGTCTAAACTTGAGTCTCGGTTGTCTCATAGTACACTTTAGCTCCTTTCGACTTTTCATTATTACAGAAGGTCATGCAACGAATTTCCCTTTTATCAAAGTGAAGTGTACCCGTCTTCAAATAAATGAGATCGAATAAATAAAGTAAAACAATTATTTCTCTTAAATGACTTCCCTTAGGTCTTTGAAATCAACAACACCAGAAAAAAATAAACAATATTGTGAAAGAAATATAAGCCTATGCTTTCATCAAATTTAATTTTTAATTCATGTCAAAAAATGTCCCCTCTTGAATAGCCTTGCCGTATTATGAATGTATATTAACTTAAATTAGCAGAGTTCTAAATTTTAGGGGTGAGCGATAAAAAGGGAAAAAAAATTTTGAATAAGAATAAAATGAGCGTTTAGTGATTAGTAGATACTAACACACCCGTACGAGAACTCCCGCGTATTAAACCCCTCCCTTTCCCTTTACCTATCCATTTGTCTTTCCTTGCCATTAAGAAGGAAAGTTGTTAATGAAACGTGTTTATTGTATATTGTATATAAACGTGTATTCCTTAACGAACCGACACCTTAAGTTTAATATCAAACGATGTATTATTTACAATATGAGTTTACAGCACCTCCGTGAAGATAGCCAGAAAAAATCTCAAAATTCAAAATTTTTTATGGATACGTTTGTCCACCGTTTGACCACATTTGACCACCCTTTAGAAAATTTTTACCAGCCTCCGTTCACAAATTAGAACAAAAACAAATTTTTCTGGCCAACTTCACGATTTGACGAAATTACAAGATTTTGCCCAAAATATTAAAAATATCGAAATTTGAAGTGCGCTTTTGTTTGTCCATCGTTTGACCACCTTTAATCACTAACTACATTATTTTTACCACGTTTCCTCCAGCAGATATTCGCGAAAAACGTATTCCACTGCACCCAAAAACCGTGAAGATGGCCAGAAACAGTTTTAAAATGCAAATTTTTTTGGTCGATTCGTTTTGTCCATCGTTTGACCACTTTTGACCACCCTTTAGAAAATTTTACCAGGCCGGGTTCAAAAGTTATAGGCAAAAAACGTTTTTTCCCGCCATTTCTCAAAATCGACGAATTAGCAACAATCAAATGAAAAATTCGAAACTTTTAATTTGCATTCGTTTTCTTTACCTCCTAATGACCTCGTAATCACCTTCAGACGTGCTTTACCACCAACGGAACAACCCAAAAAAATTTCCAAAAAAGCGTGAAGATGGCCAAAAAATAATTCGAAAATGCAATTTTTTGGGCTAATTCGTTTGTCCATCGTTTGACCACGTTTGACCACCCTTTAGAAAATTTTTACCAGGCCGCGTTCAAAAGTTACTGCCAAAAAACGTTTTTCCCGCCATTTTTTCAATTCGAAAAAACAACAAGAAACACGCAGAATTTTCCGTACTTTTCTAACCTCTGCGTTTGTCCATCTTTGCCAAGTGATTGTCCATCACTTAAAATTCGTAAGCTACGTGTATTTCCAGAAATACAGGCGAAAAACGTATTTTTCCACAATTTTTTGTAAAATTCCCCCAAAAAACAAAAAAATACATTCAAATTATATAAAAATACATTCGCATTCGTTTGTCCATCGTTTGACCACGTTTGACCACTCTTTAGAAAATTTTTACCAGCCTCCGTTCACAAATTAGAACAAAAACAAATTTTTCTGGCCAACTCACCATTTGACGAAATTACACGATTTTGCCCAAAATATTAAAAATATCGAAATTTGAAGTGCGCTTTTGTTTGTCCATCGTTTGACCACCTTTAATCACTAACTACATTATTTTTACCACGTTTCCTCCAGCACATATTCGCGAAAAACGTATTCCACTGCACCCAGAAACCGTGAAGATGGCCAGAAAAAGTTTTAAAATGCAAATTTTTTTGGTCGATTCGTTTGTCCATCGTTTGACCACTTTTGACCACCCTTTAGAAAATTTTTACCAGGCCGGGTTCAAAAGTTATAGGCAAAAAACGTTTTTTCCCGCGATTTCTCAAAATCGACGAATTAGCAACAATCAAATGAAAATTCGAAACTTTTAATTTGCATTCGTTTCTTTACCTCCTTAATCACCTTCAGACGTGATTTACCACCAACGGAACAACCCAAAAAAATTTCCAAAAAAGCGTGAAGATGGCCAAAAAATAATTCGAAAATGCAATTTTTTGGGCTAATTCGTTTGTCCATCGTTTGACCACGTTTGACCACCCTTTGGAAAATTTTTACCAGGCCGCGTTCAAAAGTTAATGCCAAAAAACGTTTTTTCCCGCCATTTTTTCAATTCGAAAAAACAACAAGAAACACGCAGAATTTTCCGTACTTTTCAAACCTCTGCGTTTGTCCATCTTTGGAACGTGATTGTCCATCACTTAAAATTCGTAAGCTACGTGTATTTCAAGAAATACAGGCGAAAAACCTATTTTTCCACAATTTTTTGTAAAATTCCCCAAAAAAACAAAAAATACATTCAAATCATATAAAAATACATTCGCATTCGTTTGTCCATCGTTTGACCACGTTTGACCACTCTTTAGAAAATTTTTACCAGGCCGCGTTCAAAAGTTAATGCCAAAAAACTTTTTTCCCGCCACTTTTCAATTCGAAAAAAAAAAACAAGAAACACGCAGAATTTTCCGTACATTTCTACTCTCTGCGTTTGTCCATCTTTGGAACGTGATTGTCCATCACTTAAAATTCGTAAACTACATGTATTTCAAGAAATACAGGTGAAAAACGAATTTTCCCACCTTTTCTTGTAAAATTCCCTCAAAACAACAAAAAATATATTCAAATTATATCAAAAATCATTCGCATTCGTTTGTCCATCGTTTCATGTCGTTTGCTTAACCTTTAGAAAATTTTTACCAGCCTCCATTCATAAATTTGCGCACAACAAATTTTTCGGGCCAAGTTCTTGTCTTGATGAAATTACAAGATTTCCTTGGAAATATTAAAAATACCACAATTTGACGTGCGCATTCGTTTATCCATCTTTTGATGACGTTTCCCTAGCGTTTAGAAATTTTAGAAAAGTCTGCGCGAATTTAGTTTTGTTACAGAAAGAACAGATCGTCTAAGACAGTTTCGTTTCGTTTCTTTACTGAAATGAAACAAATGTGACTTTCCTTTTCGTGGGTAAGAAACGTTGTTTCTTTATTTAGTTTCGTTATTAATATTTTTAGAAGGAGAAGTAACGAAAGTCGAGAGAGGGCCATTGAGAGGAGTTGTACACCAGACTACATTTCTGTACTTTATTTTTGTTTCAGAACAGAACTACTTAAACACGAGTTATTATCTGTACGTTTTCCTCTTTTTTTAAAATTTATTTATTGCTTGTTGGGATGTACATAGATCAGTACAACACTCTTTCATATATGTTGATGACTTACTACTAACTTAAACTATGCTTAACCTAGTTCTACTATTGCTACTACAATGGGGTAGATTACTCATAAGAGTATCTACAGATCACAATTGTCTGAGAATATTTTTAGGAAGGAATCGAACGGGTATCTATTGTTTATTCTGGTCTGTGTGTTGTTTGTTGAGGCTAAATTGTATTGTTTGAGTTGATCTATTGAGTTTATGTTAGAGTAGAAATTATTGGATAGGCGTGCTATTTGATGGATGATTGAGTTTATAAATAATTCACTATGGAGTTGATGGTTTGAAATGAACCATGGGGCGTTTGTGAATATTCTGAGGAATCTGTTCTGTAATATTTGTATTTTATTTACATTGGATGGTGCAGCATTTGTCCAGGTGGGGCAAGCGTATAGCATTATGGGTCTTATGAAAATTTCATATAGTGTTATTGCATTTGTTAGTGAAAGTTTGGAAGTTTTATTAAGTATTGGCTTGAGTTGGATTAATTTGATTTTAGCCTGTTGTGTTTTTATATTGATGTGGTTTTTCCAGTTTAGTCTTGTGTCAAGATTTAGACCTAAGTATTTTATAGGTTGGTTTGATGGTGTCCAGTTTATTTGACTATTGTTTAATAGTAATGGGTGGGGGGCAGAGAATGGTCTAAATTTTCATTTATTTGGATTTAGTTCTATTTTCCATTTTATTGCCCTTTCGTCTATTTTATTCAAATGTTGTTGAATTTTTGTGCTACTATATGTCAGGGTGCAACTTGATGTGAATATTGCCGTATCGTCAGCAAATTGTGCAAGTTGAGTGTATCGTGTGGTGGGGATATCTGCTGTGTAAATATTGAATAGTGTTAGGGATAAGGGTGTGCCTTGTGGAAGTCCTGCTTCTATAGGGCGTGGGTTGGAGCTATGATTATCTATGGTTACTCTGTCTGATATAAATTGTGTGATAATATTTAGTAAGTATTTAGGTGTTGCTATTGTTTTGAGTTTGTATATTAATCAGGGTGCCACACTCTGTCAAATGCTTGAGATACATCTAAGAGTGTTACTATTGAGTGTTTCTTTTCTTGGAAGGCAGTGTGAATGTATTCAGTAATCCTTAGCAATTGATGTGCAGTTGAGATACGCTTTCTAAAACCAAATTGGTGGTTTGGAATAGCTTCTGATTTTGTTAGATGATTATTGAGTATATTTTTAACATTAGTTTTTCAATAATTTAGATAACGTTGGGAGGAGACTTATTGGTCTGTAATTCACTGCGAGGCTATGATTTGTGCTTGGTTAGGGATCGGGATTATATTTGATATTGTCCAAGTTCTTGGGAAATAACCTAGTCTGAATGATGAATTATAGATGTTGTTTATGTATGCGATTGTGGTTGTGGGCAGGTTTTTTAATATTTGGTTGCTAATTAGGTCATGTCCGAGAGTTTTTCTTTTAGGCAATTTTTTTATGAGGTTTTTGACTTCAGTAGGTGAAATTAATTTTAATCTCTGTGGGACGTCATAGTTGGGGTGCTCCATTTGAATCATTATTGCTTGGTGGTCTGGTGTACGGGTGTGTTATTAAGCTTGAATGTTTGAGCGAAGTGTTCTGCTAGTGCTTCTTGGCCTTATCTTGGGGCATATTATTTATACCTTGTGTCTGGTTGAGTGGCGGAATGGTTTTATTTTTTATTAAGACATTTTGAGAAGATGCCATAGTGATTTGTTTGAGGTATTTAATGTTTCTGTTTTCCTGTCAAAGGATTTTTGGATGTGTTATTTATTGCCCTTTTTGTTATTTCATTGAGGAGATTTAGTTCTTTTTTCTGTTGGGGAATTCTATTCTTGCTCCATAGCCTTCTAGTTTTATTGCGTGTGTTGATTATTTCTGTTTTCTCTTTGGGTAGTTTTGGTTTTGTCTGTTTAGAAGAATATGTGGGTTTGTTTTCTTGTAAGTGTTTTATTGTGTTTGTTATTATTTCGTTTATCTGCATGACTGATTTTTCTATTTCCATAGGGGAGTTTAATATTTTGAATTGTGGTGTCTTGGTTTTCACTATTTTCCTAATGTTTCCCAATTTATGTTTTGGGTGATTAGTTTCTGAGTTGGAGCATGTGGGGGAGTATAATTTTGGTGGTTATTAACGTTTTCTTCTATCCTCTATCGATAATTTAATTACTCTTAAAATATGTTCTGGCTCTTGTGGTAAATGTTTACTCGCAATACTCACCGTTCTGGATACATGGTTAACATGAAATAAAACTTTGTTTGGTACGGATTACAGCGGAATTACCTAAAAAAAAGGGGAAGGGGGGGGGGCTATGTCCACCGACCGATTTGCTCGCAGGCCCACGCCCTTCCAACGACACCTCTCAGCAGCGCTTCTGAGAAGCGGCAGTGCCCTTCTCACCCCGCTCACGGCCACACCCCCGCTCGCCCAGAATGGGAGGGACTTCGAGAGTCCTACGCCTCGGTGACCTGCAGTGCCCTCCAAGTAAAGGACACTCTGCTGACAGACACGCTGATAGCGGCGCCGCG
>JAHLJT010009436.1:117189547-117206329 GCA_031308135.1 Acheta domesticus
GATCGTGGTCACCTACGTGCTCAGGATGCCCCCTGCGGAAAAAACTTGAGTACAGAAGTTCAACCGCCCCGCACTCCTCTGCCGAAGCCATCTCTCTTGCCGGTGAGAGACGTCAATCTCCTCGTCACAACGCAGCGCGCCAGCAAATTTTCGGGCTTGGGGCGCAACTGACTGAGCTGAGCAGGCCTGCAGCTACACAATATCCTACAATACTCATTTGTCTTTCAAAGTGTTCGTGTCAGTGATAATCTATTAGCTCACGTTTTCTATTTAAACACTCTTCCCAGTTAACGTATGAATTTCTATAATTTATAATGAAGCATTTGAAAAGTGGTTGTGCGAAATATAAGAAAGTTAAGGAACGAGAAAATTAAGAGAATCCCGAAACGAATTAATTGTTTCAATTATACTGTCAACAAAAAGGATAATACTGCAAATGACAATGTACCGATAAATCAGATTCCTGGCCAATCAACTTTGAGTTCACAGAAAAAACAATTTACAGAAACAAGAAGAAGTAACAAATAGTGTGCTATAACGTAAATATTTTATGGCGTACAATGAAGATGATATTCAAGAACAGGTGACAGACTCTGCTTCAGGAAACTACTAGCGGAGCGCGGCAGACGTTCTGGCCTTCATCTCCCTCTTTCTCCTCCCCTCTTCCTTTGTCTCTCCGTCTCTCACCCCGTCTCTCTCCGTCTCTCGTCCCTGTGTGTATCAATATCTGTGTATCTGTTTCTGCCTCTCTCTGGCCCTCTCATTCAAATTTAGTTGCAGATTTTGCATGTTTTTGAGCAGGTGGAATAATATCGAGAAGCTTCAGTGAAGGACCAGCAAAACATGTAATAGAATGGCTAAAAGTATCTTATCCCGAAGATTACAGCGTGAGAATCGTTTCTTTGAGGCCTTAAATTTTTTAGTTTTTACTGCCCTAGAACGCTTCGCTTCGTGGTTAGTTAGTTAGTTAGTTAATGCCTTATTTTACGTGGCGAGACTCGGGCCATCAGGCCCGCTCTTCCGTCTGACCATGCAAATTTCGCTACGCTCCTTTCACCTAGCGGAGAAAGAAGGTATTATCTCGGGCGACGAAACAGGCGATTTGAATTTAGTTCAGAGGCGTCATTTAGGCTTGAGGATCTTTTACATGCAAGTAAATCTACTAACATGGGCCAGCCGGCTTTACTTCCCCTCCGCGGAAGGCGTACGAAGGATTTTTTCGCCCTCAAAAAAATCCACGGCTTCGATCGGGTTTGAACCCGCGAACTTGAGTATGACAGTCCGGCACGCTAACCGTCACTCCATCGAATCCGCACACTCCATCGAATCCGTGGTGGGTTGTATTTGACATGAATTTTTAGCTTTTTATTCTACAGCGCCATTTTACCGATTTTTTATTAGTTATTTCGCTATTCGGCGAAAGGAGATGAGTCTAACAAAACAGATAATTAAAATTGGTCCAGCCGTTCTTGAGTAAATGGTGTAACTAACTAGACTTACACGTGTTTTTACACGTGTTTTTAGACGGGTTTTTTAAATTTTACTTCGAATAACGTCGGGAGCTCTTGAATGCTGAGGGCCGGAAAGTTGCACTTACGAGCCACCTGCGCGCGTACGGATGCAGCCGGGTGCCTGAAAAGGACCGGTCGCTATTGTGTAGGCGTGGTCGCAAGCGGGGGGACGCCTTGAGTCACCGGGAAAATACGTACGCCGCGCATAGAAGCGTCGCGACGCGTTCACCCATTCCGAGAATTTCCGTGGCGCCAAAATTGTCATACAAAGACGCGCCAACAGCCGCCGATGACACCGCGATTGGTCGGTGCACACCGTGTTATCTGGAGGAGCCAATGGCCGTAAACCTAACAGGGGTGGACCACGTGATCTCGCGACTCGAGGGAGGCGACGGCGGGTTACAAGCTCGTTGATTATGATGTAGGCGACGGGCAAGTGATGATTCGCATGAGCATAACGATGAAGGCGACGAGAGAGTAAGGTTTCATTACGATGAGAGCGACGAGTGAGCAAAGATTCATCTTTGTGAAGTAGGAAACGGGCTATGGTTTTGCGATGTGGACGCGGGCTCACGCATTACCGCACGCCACTACCGCGAGACGCTGCCCTGCACGCCAGATTGCCTTCGCCGCCACATCGCTGGCCGCCCATGTGTCGCGTGGGTCGGACCGCACACTGGACAATCACCGTGAGGTCGATGACTGCCAGAGTGCCCGAACTCGGGCTAGGACTCGCCACATGCCGAGGCGCGGTCCCCGCCGCCTTGGGCCGTGCAGCCGACGCCCTAGGAGCCGCTGACAGCGACCGATGCGCCCGAACGCCGCCCGCTGTTCCGCCCGCCCTGTGGAAGGGGGCGAGGGAGGCCGGCGCCGCCGACGCCACCGGACCGTGCTGCGCGACAACGCCCGGGATGTGGGCCGGCGCTTGCGCCACCGCTGGTCCCGAACGCCGGGGTCGAGGCCGTGCCCGCCTGAGGGGCCGAACGCCCGGACAATGACCCATGAATGCCTAAGAACTAAGTTAAGCTAGATTAAGGAAATGTCTGTTGTAATTGGAGGCTCCACCTAACAACGGTTTAGAAATAAAATCCACCTGTTAAAATCGCGATGTTTCAATGCAATAATGCCTGAAAAAGCCGGTCACGCATGCGTCCCCTCATAATTTCAGCCTGAGCGCCCGAGGCAACGATGCAGGCAGGAAATCAGCACAGGAAGGGTCGGGTCAACCTGGGATTCCACACCCACCCCTTTCTACGGAGAGTTAAGGCAGTACAAATTGCGGTCATATCGATCACCTTTCATTCCATATCATTAAAGAAAGATAACAAAGGAGTAGGGTGTTACAATATATAGTGCGTCCCATATATTTTAAAACTAATACTGTAAAACCCTCCAAAAATTCCAAAATGTTTCTACACGTTTTTTAAATAGACAGAATTATTAGACAGAATACAACTGTAGGCACGATCTTATAGCTTATTGGATGCTTTTGAAAATGCTTTGTGTTCGATCGCTCTGAGTCGCCTCGTCACAACTTCTTCGATCTCCGGAATTGAGGCAAAACGGTTCCTCTTGAGGTCTATTTTCAGCTTCGGGATGAGGAAATAGAAGGACTCATGTCAGGTGAATACGGAGGGTGACGGAGCACAGACACCATTTTTTGGCCACGAACGATGAGCGCAGCAGTGTGTGCCGGCGCATTGTCATGCAGCAAGAAAAAATATCGATCATTCAACAAATTCGGGATGAAGCGTACAAAGGCAGTCCAAAACTCCTTTTTAAAATGCGGCGTTCACAGTGGTGCCCTGAAGAACGAATTCTTTGGGCACAATTCCTTCTGAATAAAAACGATTAGCATCACCTTCATTTTTGACTTTTGAAAACGAAGTTTCTTTGGGCGCAGTGAATGTTTGCTGCAGCATTCCGAACTTTGACACGCTGTTTTAGGATCATATGCGAAATACCAATTTTCTCCAGTAATTACGCTGTCAAGAAAATTCGGATAATGTTCAATCTCGAGCACGTCCTGCACATTCGGAATCGCTGCTGTTTTTGTTCGGCTGTCAGTGTGTGTGGGACAAAGAGCGCAGAAACTTCCTCTTCTTCAAATCGTTTGTAATAATTTGTTGAACGATTGTTTTCGGAATACCAGTGAGCTCCGCCACCAACCTGCAGTCAGCACTTCGATGTTCCTTCAACACAGACCAGTTTCGTGTGATGGTATCCTTTGTTTTCGTTGTGCAAGGTCTGCCGCTTCTCTCCTCGTCAACGATTGACTCCCTACTCAACGCAAACGTACTAAACCAACAAAATACACTAGCACGAGACATTACACACTCACCATAAGCTGCTTTTAACATATCAAATGTTACGCACTTCGCACTTTTACCCGCTTTAAAACAAAATTTAATCGCAATACGTTGTTCATAATTTTCTTTCGCATTTTCAACTTGTGATAAAGGTAGCCAATGATACGTTGCGCGTAATACCACAAAACAAGCTAACGAACCGAACGCATTGAAATTTTAACCGTCAAGGGAAGAGAGTTCCTAAAATTTCATGAAAAGAGCGCCACTAGTATTGATTTTAAAGGTCTTAAAATATATGAGACGCACTGTGAATATATAATATAATTATAATATATTATACATATATATATATATTTTGACCGTATGGTCAAAACGTAAATATTAGGCACACCACAACGTTCAAAAGTGGCGGGCAGCGGATGAATCGTTGCGGGATGAATCGGGCCGAGCCGTGAACGAGCGCCTGGAAGGGGAGGGATTGGTCGGTCATACCGCGCGGAAGCAGTGGTTGGGGAGCGAGCAGCGAGCAGAGAGGTAGGAGGCGTGATGGCGACAGGGGAGTGAGGTGGTAATATGCGGAGAAATCGGGAATACGAAACGACTGGTGTTAAAGGAAGGAGAATTGTGATAGACTTAATGATGAAGGCGAGTAAGGATTGTGGTAAACGTGTTTGGATGGAATAATCACGAAATTTGACTAGAGAAGAGAACATTGCACGGACACGTGGGCGAAGCTGTTCAGTGGTAGTCGGTGTAGCTGTGCAGATGCGGGATCACATGGTGGAGTCGTGTGAGCTGAAACAGGAAATCCGTCGTGTGGAGAAGGAAATTGTGGTGAGACAACGCCGGTGTACGAGAACGGGCCGCCGGCGACACGTGGGCAAGCAGAACATCGTTGGCGCCAAGGTCACCTCTCGGCAACGAATCGGGGCACGTGGCGTCGCGTCGCATGGAAGACGACTGTAGTGGAAGGCAGATAAATAACAATAATTATGAACAAGAATAGATGGGTAATCGAATATAAGATGCCGGTTCAGGATGCTCACTGAGTAGTAAGGAGAACAACAGTGTCTGTAGTGGTTCACGAATGGCATGTAGTTTTCAGAAAAATGGAGGTTACATAAATGGGAATAATAAATGTAGAGATGATAGGAATGGTCGAAGATATATAGTGTAAACCATTTAATCTGTATTCAGTAAGGATTTGCGACCAGGTCAATGATGTAAATTATGTTATTAATGTGATGTTTTTTTCTTAATAAATCCTGTTTCTGTGATGATAGATTCTTTGAACTCAGATAATGATGATTAAAGTATCCCCCTCAAAGAATCCCTGTGCCCCAATAAACAATCGCAAAATTATGATATGTGCACCCATGAGATCGACAAGGGTAAGTACGGTCACTATATATATATATATATATATATATATATATATATATATATATATATATATATTGTGACGTACCGACTGCTCGGGGTCAATCGTGACTTACCCGTGAAGTGGCACGGTACAATAAATTTGTTTGTTTCAGGCAGGGCTCGGGATCTTTTTCGCGAATGTGGACCCTGGGATGTTCGGGGTACAATAAATACATACAGTTTATTATACAACGACAGTTTGATGTTTATTCATCTAATATCACTATTACACTTTCGAACACTGATCCCCTATGCAATGATTACTATGTTTTGGTACCAAAACTTAATACCTTCAATGCTAGCATCATACCTGTTACCACCTGAGTCACGTCGCTTCGTTGGGGCCCGGCGCCGATGGTGGCGGCGGCTTCGGCTCCCGTCGCGTGGTCCCGGAGCCGTTCGGCCCCCAGCCGGAGATGAGTAGGCAAGTGTTCGCCCCTCACGCTGCTCCACGCGTATCTTCTACACTAGTGCATCTAATTAACTTATGCTTGTCCTGACAGTCTAAACTCCAGATTTGGGTTGTAACTGATTATGCTAAACACGTTACACTATATTACTCTCTGAATCACCGGTGAAATATCGGTAACCTATACCCACGTGTTCTTGTTCTCCTCACGCGTCATCATACAGTTTCATTATGGAAAGTTCCTATACACTGAAACCCGTCAGACACTGCTTGATCGGTCTCACAAATGATCACTGGTTCAGTCACTGTCTTGTGCACTACACATTCTATCTTTCCCCAAAACCTACGTTCGCGATGCATGTGCTCACGCTACAGGCGGGTTTCACACTCTTCGGTTTACCATACACTCTATCCGTTGACTTCCCAATGCTGTTCGGTCTGCATCACACTTCTTTAACGGTCCGAAATGTAATACTATGCAAGTCTATTAAGTTATTCAGCACTTAGGGGTACTTTTCCCAAATAACTCGCACCGCTCGCGCACCACCTCCGTCCGCTAGCGTGGCTTCCGCTCGTCTCCCCTTCTCAACCGACTTCTCGCTGTCCTCTCCTCGTGTCTCACGCTCCACGTGACGCCCCCCTTCCCCTCCGTGTTGCCATGCTGCCTAGTTATGCTCGCGCCGTTTGTATGTTCTCTGGTTGTTTAAGTTGAAATGTATCGCGTTTCTATTTAGAGGCGCGGTGCGTTTCAATATATATATATATATTGTAACGAATGTGGATTTCCCTTCCGTTACCAACAATAAAACCATTATCGAAGGCGTGAGAACCATTTGAATGACGCGCGGAATACGGTAGCGGTGAGAAATGCGGCGAGCACCGGCGAGATCGCGCAGCGCTCGGTGCAAAGTCTGTAGCGGTGACGTGCTTCGCGGTCATCCGCGGAGGGGAGGCGAGGTCCGCCCCACCTCTATGAGGGGAAGAGTCAGCGAAATAAATACTCCGGTCCGCTGACCACTAGCCTCTTCTTGTTAGAGTTGTCGTCGAATACGCTTCTTGTTCGAATTGTTGTCGAGTACGTTTTTGTTTGAGATTGTGTCGAATGCGCTACTTGTTCAGGTTTTGGTCGAAGTAACGACGTTATTGTAATATAAGTTGTAAGAGGCCGAAGTAGTGGCGTTAATGAAGTATCTAGTGGATTGTGTCGCTAATAGTAGGGAAGTGAATGAGTGCTGATTTGGTCAGGAGAAAATACGTTAGATTACGTGGGGAACAATCTGGTGGTGCAATACGCAAAGCAATTGTTGAGTAAATCGAGTGCGCGACGCCCATGAACTGAGTGATTCACGCCGTTGCAAGACTGCCATTGTGCGGAGAACTTTTAGCACGCGGGCGTGCAGAATAATCAGTCGCGCTGAAAACAATACGAACGAGATGAAGAAGAGGCCTATACGAGAAGAAGAGGAAGCCGGAACGAGGAGAAGAGAACCCCGAGAGAAGAAGAAGAACCCCGAGAGAAGAAGGAGAACCCCGAGAGAAGAAGAAGAACCCCGAGAGAAGAAGAACAACCCCGAGAGAAGAAGAAGAACCCCGAGAGAAGAAGAAGAACGCGCTCCGAGGGTTGCAGAAAGGTAACGGGACGTTAAGGGGAGAGGGTTTTTCGACGCCGAGGTCACCATTCGCGAGCCACAGGCAAAGCAGTACCGCGACGAATAACAACGAATTTTATAAAACAGAAACTGTTAGAATACCTGAAATGAATTTATTCTAAAGCAGAAACTGTTAATTTCACTACTAGGGAACAAATGCCTTAAGAATTAAATATTATTTTTGCTGTGTTTGATGTAAATAATTTCTTTGAGTTTGCTTGATTTTGTGGAAATCCAAAGGAGTAATCAAATTGATAACATGATGCTAATTTATTATTAAAATTTCAACAATTTCTTTTCATTGCATAACAGAATATTTTTGTAAATAGTAGCGTTAGTTATTTAAATATTTAATTTCAAAACTGTGCACGGAAAATTCATAGTATTGGTAAATTGATTTAAAGAGTATCATTGCTATTTTGTGTTTCTCTTCACTACAGCTAAAGAAAGTGTACTTGAACAAGTTAAATAAGAATACATTTTACTTGTGTGTGTATACATTCACCCCTTGGATTTCCTTACATCTGTGGATGTATCCATTGCCCTGAGAGAAAATACAAGCTCGCAAGAGCATGTAAATCTGCGTACACCCCTCAGGTCGTGTTAATTTGTTGGGATTGTACGTTAGAAAGATTGTTATATATATATATATATATATATATATATATATATATTGTAGTGATACCGAATATATTACAGTTAACCTTTTAGCGACCGAGTTTTTTTCCTTCTGCACTCCGTGCGGTACCGACTTTTTTAAATAGACGAATTTGCTTGAACCCCAGTGGAGGTTTAACTGCGGCGAGTGATGACAGCTACCCCCCAAGTGTTGAAAGTCCTTGTTGATAGAGATTTAAAGGGATTAACTGAGTAAAATAGTATCAACGTTTCCTCTGCAAAATCAAGTAATATTATTTTGAGCAATGATCTTTTTCATTTTTTCTACTAATTTTCATTCTTTACTCCACCCACCCTGCCTGCGCAACGAAGTTTTCTGCATTTGATGTTTAAAATGTTTCATAATTTAAAAAATATTTCCCATTTGCAAAGAGGTAACCTACATAATACTTTATGAAAATTAATTACAAAGTTGGAATTTGAAGAAATTATTATACTTTCGAAAAAAATATTTTCAAAATATTTAAAGTAGCTTTTTGGTTAATGGATCTATATAAAACTATCAAAAGTACGATTTTTTCAAATTTTTCAAACTGTTTTGGGAAAGTAAAAATATGAAAATCATTTCTAAAAATGAAAAAGTATTTTATTTTCCTTAATTTTATGATTTTAAGATGGACAGCTTGATCGGAGCTGAAAACGTTAAATTATATTGGCTTGGATCATCTTCCAGACTGGACACAGATGCATAGTCACTGTCACTGTCCAAATTAACTCAATTTCACGTGTTGTTAGCGATTGTTCTCGACAAGTCATTTTTGCTTCAAAAAGCACACGACCCAAGCGCAAGCAGCAACTCTTAGTGTTAGCAGAATACGACTGCGATCGCCCAAGTGAGAAGCGTGGGCCGAGGCGGGTTTGTTATGACTGGGGTGTGTGACAGGAGATAGTAGACAGTGATGCGCTACATATAAGTACAAGAGCGTAAAGAAGAAGGCGCCCTAACAACAGAAAAGCTTTGATAAGCTGACGAGATATTTATATGGAACCACGTCGTTGGTTTATGCCAATACAATAAAATATTAAGACATTGCAAATAATATAATACAATAGATAACAAAATATGAAAACAATATATTTATTGCACTGAAATAAACTTGATTTTACCCTGTTGTTATCTAGTACTGTAGACAAAAATCTTTCTAGCACAATTTAATTATTACATACGAAGTTATAATAAAATATTATGGAACAAATTTGTGGAAGTTATATGAACATGCCATACGAAACCCAATTTCCGTTACAAATTGCAAACTGACATAATCTCTTTTGTTCATACTGTGGTATGTGATCTTATTATGATTTTATTGCCGTTAAAGCGGCGTCCCCAGGTGAATGTTGAATGGCGATCAACATTCTCCTATGTTTCTCTAGAAGCATGAAAAGTCAGAGCAGCCCACGCTTCCTTTCGCGCTTCAAGACCGTACTCCGTCAACACATCCCTGCCGGATGGCGTAGGCCGGAGCGCCGAACGTGAGAATCGCCGCGCCGCTGCTTGTCACCCGTCAGCAAGCGATAGATAAGAGCCGACGCACGCCTCCGGAGGTCAAGCGAAAAAGATCCCATTAGTACCGCTGGGTTGAAATGCTCTGGGAAACCACTTTCCCATTAGTCTTTAAAGGTTAATTGCGCGCCTAAGAATTACTCCGCGTCGCACGACAGCGAGGGTCAGCCGACGACGCCAGGACGGCGGCGGCCACTCGCCGCCCCCTACCCTTTGAATTTGTCACGGCCACGTGTCCCGGAGCTTGGGTGGTCGTTTCGTGCGCACGGCACCCCCGGTATTTTTCCGCGACGCTCAGAGCCCTCCCCCAGCCTCCCTTGAGATCTCCAGCCCCTCACACCCCCAGTCATTAATAACTGCCCCTATTTGACGCAAAATTGAAGCGAGAGGGAGCGATAGCCAGCTTCTCTCTCATTTCTCGGCCTCAAAACACCCGACGATTGGGCAGAAATAGTTTGAGACGCACTACCCTTGCGCCAATAGCCGCCGGAATTAGGCAATGTTCTGGAAGGTTCCAGAATCTTGGGGATAATTTTGGTGGGGCAAAGAAGCTTCGAGGACTTCGAGCAGGCGACGCGAGGAGAGAAGCGAACGAGTTGCGTTCGGGGTAGGACGCGAGTAGCGGTCAAGGGGGGACAAGTTGCTTTTGTGGTGGCACTAGGCGCCGGAGACAGAGTTCGGTTCGTGTTGGATGGACTTATAAAAACATTGAGTTTTCTTGGGAGAATTTGTGCAAGTTCCCTTTAACAATTGTAGACCGCGGGGCTGTGTGACGGACAATTGACAGTGAATTGTGCTGTGTTAATATCCGACTTGTGCTCGAATTCGGGACTTTTTCGTGAGATTATTAGATGATTCACGAACTCGCTACGATCTCCAAAATACCGTGTGATAGATCGAGAGTGAGGAGATCATTCGTTCGAGCAGACATTACCTAATCATTTACAACAGTGAGCGGACGGCGCTGTGTGTTGGGCCAGCCCCAGCAGCCCCCTCGCGTATACCTGGTTCAGTCCTGCGCACCACCCACCCGGGCGGCGCCTCATCGCCCGTGACGACCCTCGCAGCCAGCTGACGGCCCGAGGTTATTCAACTTTGGTGGGTGTGCAAGCCGCCTTGCAGAGGCAGTATTTATTTGCTTTTGTGGTTGCGCCCGTGGTCGAAAGGCATAAACTGTGTGGCGAACAATTTTTGCTAATTACCTTTTGACCGGGCGACGAAGAGAGATTCCCCGGCCGCGCTTGGCCGCCAAGAGGGAATTTGCGCAAGGAGAAAATCTTTGTCATTGTAATTGTATTAATTTGTATTTCTTAATTTTAACTTGTGTGTGTGCATGACATTTTTTTTGATTTGGGGTAAAGGGGAGCATGCTTGCCGACGTGATTGGTACCAGTTCATTCGTGATTATACTGAATAAATCCCCATGTTGTTATATGAATGCAATGCTTCTCATTTGACCCCGACTGCCAGCTTCCTCCATCCTCGCCATTTCAGGCCAGACTGTCTATCGACTGAGCGAGCCGGCTACCCGTCCGAGGCGCCCAACTGAAGACGAAGGGTAGTCGCAATATATATATATATATATATATATATATATATATTGTGATGGTACTTCGGCAACATAATCCTATTATTTTGATGGGACCTGTAAAGGCGCAGGGGTCTTGGCAGGGAGGAGCCGTGATTCGGGATCACATGTGATATGAATTTCAGCGACACCTTTCTGATAACAAATTTGGATTTATTCCAATCAACAAAATTCCCAAATCCAGCAAACACCAAATGCACAAGAAATCAAAACATTTATCGTCTCAGGTATCATTAATAAATTACTCAACTGAAATTTATTAGGCCTTTGCGAATGGGATCCCTCGCTTACTAAATGTAAACCATTTACTGCTCAATGAACACACACAACTTTACCATTTTCCCCATCCAAAATGCTTAAATTATTTTACAAAATCAGTTTTTCCTTTTTTTCTTGACTGAAAATTATTACGTGAGATCACAATTTGATTTAAATTTGAATTCCTTGCTTTAGTCCTCGACTTGGAACATGGAAAATATTACTGGTCATTTCCCTCCCCGGTTCTAGTGATTAGTTCTCATTAACTAACATGTCCTCTCGTATTTCCACTTTTCACTTTGCCCAGAATGAAGCCTTTGATACTTAACGTGCGCCGTCTCCCTCGCGCCATCCGACGGGTCTGCTGCGAAGGTCGCGCACACTCGCGCTGCCGCCACCTCGAAAGCCCAGCCGCTATGCGCCGCCAAGGGCGAATTCCAGCCGGCCACGAGCCCTCTCGCGTCGCCTCCACAGCACGTTCCACCAGGTTCCTCCGTCTTCGTTGCTTCTTGTCCGGTCCTCGAGTTTTAATACTGTCCCGTGCGTTCGTGTACTCGAGCGCGGCCGTCGGCACGTGTCAGTTGCTTCACTACAGTTCTGTGTTCGCACTATCTGCCGGGTAAATAAAAACTTGATTCACTTTTCTAACTCACTTTTCAAAACTCGACTTTGTTCAACCTAGCCATTCAATCACAGTACATCTCCTATTACTGCGTCACGAAATATCGCCTTATTAGCTAGCGAAATTACTGCCGCTATTACGAATACCTTCACTTCTACAATCAATAGTCTTTCCGCGAATCTAGCACGTGTCCGTTTTTGATACCGCCCGCTCAGACACCGAATAGGTACGACCGTTCGGTATCGCTGCTCAGACCAGAAGAGTGAAATTCCTTTTCGGTTAGCCGCACTTCCCCTCTTTTCCTCTCACTACGTGACGTGAGTGGGGGTTTCTCTCTTATCAGCTTGGCCGGTACCCCTTCTGGTCAGTAAGCGCTTCTCCGAACGCGCCCAGCTTTGCGCGGTCATTTAAATCATATTTCTCCCTTTCGTTTTCTTCCTTGGCTCCTCCCCTCACCATCATCCACTTATCACAATATATAACTGTCGAAAAGAATCAAAAGGAATATCAACTGCAAAATTCTTATGAATTATTTCAAAATTTGCACAAATTACAATCACAGCAATATCTTCTGTGACAAAAATAAGTTGAAATTCAACAAATTGAATTAATGAGATTTCTGGTGAGATGAGGAATGCATATAAGTTATATCAGGGTACAAGACAGAATATAGTACCTTCTGTTTACGAAAATTGCAGTTAACTATCCCTCAACATATCCTGAATTAAAGATGTAATTTCTTGTACAACATTCACTGAAATTACAAAGAAATATCTTGTATACAATTAAAATGAATAAATAGTTTTTGAAAACACATGAGTATTCAAAACAAGGTTCTTGAAAAAATAAAAAATACCCTTTATTACAACAGACACCTTTGGTTGACATCGAAATATGTTTTATATCTTCTCAACAGGCATCCTAAATTTCAATATCTATTTTGAGAGATTTAATTTCACTTAAATTCTTCAACAGTCATAGCAAATATAATTTTATAACAGCTCTGTACTCATGGAACTCGGAACTTACGGAACTCAACTGACTGACAAGCTTTCAACTGACTCACTCAAGTTATCAACTGCACACATCTGGTGCACTGTTCCGATACATCTTTCCCGATCCAAATATTCCCGAAAATGCGGGGTTTCTGACAAAGTGAGCCTCGTATGGTAGTAAGGTTCGGTAAACGGGCTTATTATGAGCTTCATCTCATTGCCTCTCCGTTCGTTAAGACTTTCATTCTTTGATGGGAAAATCTTAACAACTTTTCGATTTTAACATCAATATGGCGTAAGGTTAAACTAGTGGTGCTACAGAATGGCACGGACTTTAGAATTAGTTTCTATTTCCTTGGGTCTTCACTAGCTATTCGGAATTTCCACATCCTCTTTCTTGCCAGCTACCATCTATCACCGCCAAAAGTACATTTTTTGTCATTTTCTAATTTTTCGGTTTCCTATTGGTAGAACGAAAATACTAATTTTAGAATATTAAAGAACACAAAAACCTAGCCGTAAATGGCAATTTTCTTTTAAAAAGTATGTGCCGTTTAAGAGAAAATGGCGTTTCAGCGCTACTAAAAATGCGAAATTTGAAGCTCATTTTCACAGAAAATTTTTGAGTTTTCAAAATACTTTATTTGAAGTTATTTGAAGCACTTACACTCCCAAATATAATAATGTTTACAAATTGCTGGTAATGTGAATATTAAAGATGTGAGAGATCCTTTAAAAAAATTACATATGTGTAATTTTTGAAAAAATAAAAAATAAACTTTACGTCATATTAAAGAGTGCCATTAGCACTATCCGATCGAAAAGTTTGAAGAGTTTTTTAGCCATTTATGTGAAAATGGCGTTTGAGCGTTTCTGAAAATGCGGAAATTTGAACTAGTTTTTACAGAAAACGGTTGTGTTTTCGATAAACTTTACTTGACATTAGTTAAAGAACATGTACTCATAAACATAATAATGTGAACAATTCGCCGCTAGTGTAAATATTAGCGACGTGAGAGACAAGTAAAAAAATACATTTTTGCAATTTTTGAAAAAACAAAGAATTGAGCAATACGGCGTTTTTGTCATCTCATTAAATACATTAGGCACTATACCTACCAAAAGTTTCAAGAAAAATTTAATTGCGGTTTTTGAGAAAATCTCGTTTTTGTAATTTTTTAAAATTGCACATATTGCACGCACTATTGCGCGAAAACTACTAAAATTTTCAAAGAATGTACATGACCTTGAACAAAGAACTCAATTTGGAGAACACATTTATTTGAAGGAAAATCTCTATCTTCAATTTTGTAGTTGGGGAAAGACGCCGAAAAAATTCAAACTTTCACAATTTTCGAAAATTCAGAGTTATCCGTGAAAATCGGACCTATGCCATGTTAATAAGTGTATTTTACTCTTATTCATACAATAAATTTAAAGAAAAAAATTGGAGCAGTTTTTGAGAAAATTTTGAAAATCTCCGGGGGGCTTTATATAAAGTACCCCCAAATTTTGAAAAATCTGTTTCAAAATCTCAAATCTTCAACTAGAACCGGGGAATATCCATTTTGGAAGAAATCGTACGTATGGTTTAGGCGCTAGCAGTGTTTACAGACGGACAGACGGACGTTTTCCTTTCAATTGGTTTTTCGGTATCATGGACCTAGAAACAGGGTTTCTAGCTACACCACGTGTTAGGGGATTTTTTTTTCTAATTTAGCAACTGGTTTTATCCACTTTTTCGTTTTCACGGCCCGACAATTAATTTTTTTCCGCCGAAAATTCGCCATTTTTTCGTGCAGCAATACATAACTTTCCCTATACTACGTATAACACTCCGTGTATACGTACGTATACGGGAAAGTAAAATTGTATGTATGTACTACGCAACAACCCGTGAACGGGCTCAGGCCTACCGGTGACGTCCCTGCCTCGCGGCCATGGGTCACCAGCCAGTGCAAAACAATAGAACTGAATCTGAAAAAAGATAAACTTGATTAATTGAACACACCAATTTCCAATGCTCGTACCACGTTCTTGGTCAATTCTACTAACAACAATGCACTACATACCTCCAAACATCCTCATACATACCTCCTCCATACTACCGGCAATTAGGAAAAATCGTAGGGAAAAGGGTAGGCGGGCTGATCTTTTTGGATCGAAACCACATTCAAGCGAGGAATAGTAGAGCCTGTCAGGGGAGCAATTCTAGATTTGGAGCACAAGTGGCTGTGCATACCAGATGCAGAATCATAATTAACAAGATACGGTACAGCCCCATAAGCCTTATGAGGAGCATCACAAACTTCTACCAGGTAAGACGGGAGGTTGGCATGGGGTAACACCTTGCGCGGGAGTATGATTGATGGTAGTAACTCAATCTCATTCAATAAGAATGACAGTAATAAGTGAGTCCAGTATCAAGAGGAGTATCTCATTCTAAATGCATAGACCACAGTTTTGCAAAAAAGCTTCAACTTTACCAGGAAAGGTTCACAAAACCTAATGGGTCATAGACAGAGGCGTTCAGATGCAAAACGAGTTTTTGTGATACATGGGGAATTGAAAGTGTTTGGATTGGAGTGTTTGCTGTATGCAATGCGAAGCGTTGTCCTCATATGTGTTTGATGTTAAACCTAGTATTCTGGTATAGCGTCCGAGGCCAGGGGCGTGGAAGAGTATTGCATTGGGGCGCCGTTTAGTGTGGCAAGAAACAATGAAGAATTGCTATTTACCTTTCTCAAATTGAAATGAGTCCCCTTTGAGTCTACTAAATTCTTTCAAACAAGGATGCCGCTTTCTCTGCACTCGCTCCCGAACAGTAAGTCATCTACATAAAAACCATTCCTGATGGCTAAAGCTACTTCAGGATCAGTTTCAGTTATCTCCTCAGCTAACTTGTTAAGGCACCTTGTACTAAGGAATGCGGATGGTGCCAGCCATATGTGACAGTTTGCAAAGTAAAAATTTTAATAGGATCCTGGGGGGTTCTTCTCTACACAAAATTCTCTGAAATTTAGTATCAGCATTATGCACCCTGATCATTCTATACATTTCTCAATATCTGCTGTAAAACAAACATTGAACAAGCGAAATCTAAGCATAATGTCAAAGCTCTTGTTGCACATTTGGGCCAGCGTAGAGTAGATCGTTGAAACTTAATCCAGAAGATGATTTGACACTACAATTGAAGGCCACACGAAGGGCGTGGTATTTGATTGTGGATGGAAACACCAAAAATGAGGTATAAATAAAAGGGAGGTTCCATCTTACTAACGCATTCAACTGCATACCCCAATGCAATATATCTTGCATGAACTTGGTATAATTATTCTTTAGCACTCCATCTTTTGCACACCTGCTTTCTAATGCAAGTAAAAACTGCTTGGCTAATAATATGAATTACCTAATAAATATGTAGGACGTTTGAAGGAAATGAGACACAAAATTGCCCTTCTCTAACCTGAAGATCTCATCGTTAAACTTTTGTTCCAAGGGTGATCAAAGTCTGAGATGTTTTCATCACTAGACGGCAAAATCTTCTCAGAATTCCAAACTTCTCATAATCATGACTAAGGAGGGAGAATGTGCAGTCAAGAAAAAAACACTGATCTCGGGGTGGCCCCACATGGGAACACTGTGGGCAACCGATCCTCCACAATGACATTTCCTAACTCAGTATCAAGAATAAAAATATTTGAACAATGGCTGCTCTTCTTAGTATTAAGCACTTGAAAAAATAAGAGAGCTTAATAAAATGTCTAATTTTCGAGAAAGAAAAAAATGATCATCAGCCAGTTTAGACCAGCAGGCAACTTCAGGGCAGCTAAATTT
>JAHLJT010009436.1:117207329-117329058 GCA_031308135.1 Acheta domesticus
ATTTTTCTTTTCCTAATTTAAAAAGTTTGTTCTTTTTTTTTTTTTTTTTTTTTTAATTTATTTATTTATTGTCGCATCAACTACATGGTCATTAGCGACAGGTATAAGGTTACAATTGTTTACATTGTAATACAAGGATACACAGTTTGTTGTATATACAGTTTAGATTCCAGAAAATTCAATGAGGATACAACACAAAATTATACATAGAAAATATACCACGAAAACAAAAAATGCAATACAAAATACATAAATGCAATAGCACCTTCTGGTGCAGTGAAAAGGGTTTTCATTATTTGTTGTGTTATTGGTTTCTTTTTGTTTCATTGTACTTCCCATAATAGACTTTTCCTGAGTTGGAATTCCTTGAGATTTGGTGCATTTAATACTTTTAATACACATACTCTTATTTGGACTCTTAACATATTTATTTGGTAAATAGACTTGTTCACTCGGCAGATAATGTTATGCATCACCAAGATATAAAACATATTATGTTGAACAGTTTGCAAACTTCAATATGTACATATATTTAAATATTGTTACGCTAAACACGTATACATAAGTGTACACCCATATTTGCATATATATTGATTGCTCCTTGTTGTATACACTATTCCATTTATATTTCATCAGAAAGTTTGGTATATTTGCAAAATTCTATAATTTTTTTTGGTATGTAGGGGAGTCAAGGATTGAATCGAAGTTCGTTCCTTGCAGATATTTTTGTCTTTCTTGTGAGAATTGGGGGCATTCGACAATTAGGTGTTGTATGGTGTTTGGGATGCTGCAGATAGGGCAGATGGGAGGAGTATTCTTAGTTAACAGATGAAGGTGGCTTAGTTTACAGTGGCCTGTTCTTATTCTTGATATGATGACTTGCTCTCTCCTGCTTAATTTGCTGTTGAGTTTAAGGTTGTTGACATGCTCGATTTTCTTATGAAGGATACTGGCTTTTTGATCTCTCCATATTTTTGTCCATTTTTCAAAAGATATTTTGTTAATATATGTCCTTAAATCGTCAAATTGTGTTGGATATGGTCAATACACTGTTTGAGTCTCCAACTGCCCTATCATTGTCGGGGCATATACTGTTGTCATCTATTGTTTCTTCTGTTGGATCGTTTCTATTGTGATGGATTTCCCTGATTGGTGATGTTGTAGTATAATTCTTGTATGTTAATAGCCATTTCAGTTTTGAGATTTCTTTTAGATATAGTGTGTATGATACCGGGAGATTTTATGTAAATTATAAATTGGCTGCGGTTTGTTTGGTAGCCAATTTGAATGCTAACATTAGTGAGCACATATCTGCAGTGATCTTACTGCAGAAAGAGTGAAGTTGATGTTTAATTTTGGTTTCCTGCGTAGAGATAACTGAATAGGTTTCGTTTTCATTTTTTATTCCGTAGGCATATATACGGAGAGGGTTGTAATTTCCACTGGTGGGTTCAGCAGGTTGTAGATTCCGGGCTTTTGTTGTTTGGTTTGGTTCCTCGGCAGAAGTTGAAGCTGATTTGGTTAGTATTTCTGGTATTGTCCACGGAGGAATATTGTGTATTTTGTCTTTTCTGTTGGTGTTATCTGGAAGCCTATTTCTTGCATAAGTGTTTTAATTTTTGCATATAGGGGAATGTATCTTGACTTTTCTTTGTATTCAGCTTGAATCACTGGATAAACATCGTGAAGTATTATTGGGTTGATTGAAGCAGCAGCATTGATGGCATATTTCAACATTAATGTATTTCTGCGATGTGCTAGATTTGGTTCGTTGGATTCAATTAGGATGCTTCCGATGGGGCTTGTGCGGTAGCAACCAGTACTGATTCTTAGGCCTTGGTTGTGTATAACTTCTAGTTCTTGAGGTCGTTCCATCGGGCAGAATCATAAATTATAGATCCATAATCTAATTTAGCTCTTACTGTGGTTTTATACGTTAGTAATAACAGATTTTTATCTGCGCCCAGTTGTTGTGTGAAAGGCATTTTAGTATGTTGAGCCTTTTTTTACATTCGTCTGACAAGATCTGTATGTGACTTTTCCACGACATTTTTGCGTCAAAATGCATTCCCAATATTTTTGTTCTCTCTACGTACTTCAGATTGTGATCGCCGAGCCTAAGTGTAGGCAGATTCTCTTCATTGTGCTTGGCGAATAGTATGCATTCTGTTTTTTGGGCCGAGAATTTGAATCCTGTTCTTTGGGTCCATTCATGGAGTCTGTTTAAGGAAGCTTGCATGATTTGTTGGCTTGAGGAGATAGATTTGCCTTTGCAGAAGACGGTGATGTCATCTGCATACTTTCTTGTAAACACAGGAGCTTCGATATTTGCGTCTACATCGTTAATTGCAAGAAGAAAGAGTGTGACGCTCAATACGGATCCTTGTGGTACTCCGTTTTCTATCTTCATTTCTTCAGAGAGGCAGCCGTTGATTCTCACTTGTATAGTCCTGTCTTTCATAAGACTTTTGATAAATTGAAACATATGTCCTCCGATTCCAATCTGCTGTAATTTTCTTAGAATTCCGTGAATCCATACCATGTCGTAAGCTTTTTCAATGTCTAAGTTGATGGCTAGAACATGTTGGGTTGTTTGAGAATGCTTCTCTGTATATGCGTGTGTATGCTTATCAGGTGAGCTAAGGTTGAGTGGTTTGATCTGAAGCCAAATTGGTTATTGGATATAATTTTTTGAAAGTCGAGAAAACCACCTGAGTCGTGAGTTAATTATTTTTTCAAAAATTTTGCACATGTTGCACGTTAATGCGATAGGTCTGTAATTTTCACTTTTTGATCTGTCCTTGCCAGGTTTGGGTATTGGAACTACTATTGCAGTTTTCCATACTTTAGGAAATATGTTCTTAGTCCAGATTAAGTTTATATTTTCAGAAGGGTTTCAATTCCCTCTGTGGGTAATTGTTTAATGAGTATATTGGGGATTCCATCGGGGCCTGGCGATGAATTTTTGGTACTGTCAATAGTTGAGGTGAGTTCCTTTAGGGAGATGGGGTTGTTAAATGATATTGAGAACCGTTGTCTGTGTCTTGATGCTGTTAAATGTAATCTCTTCTTTTTCTTCTTCTGCTTTATACTGAAGAAAATCAGCAGTTAATTTTGAGAGCTGGAATTTTTTGTAAATTTATCGGCCAATATGTTTGCGATGCAGTAGGCTCTGTAATCATTTTGTTGTCATTCTGTAGGAATGGAATTGAATTGTACAATTTGCTTCCTTTTATGGCATTAATCTTATTCCAGGAGTCTTTGATGTTGTTTGATGCTGAAATAGATGATACAAAGACAGTCCAAGATTTAGCTTTGCTTTCTTTGATGATCCTTCTTGCCTTCGCTCTCATTTTTTTGTACTCAATCTTGTTTTCTAAGGTGTTGTGTTTTTTGTACTTGTTAAAAGCTCTTTTGGATCTTTTTATTGCGTCACCGCATCGTCGTTCCACCAGGGAACTGATCTTGTCTTATTTGTAGGCCTGGTGTATTTAATGGATTCATATGTAGTATTGTTATAAACATTTGAGAAGGTCTGAATGATACGGTCAATATCGTCGTTTTCTTCAAATATATCTTGCTGATTTAAGAGCTTGCTGATACATTTTTTGTATTGTTCCCAATTTGCTTTGTCGTAATTCCATTTGAGAGATCGTGCAAAGCTATCAGGATACTGTGGGGACAGTCCACATACAGGAGAATTGGGAAGTGATCACTGTCGTGTAGCTGTTCGAGAAACACCCCAGTTGCATTTTGGGGCAATTGCAGTGGAACATAAGGTTACTATCATGCACTAAGACGTCCGTTGCTCATGTTTAAAATGAGTGGTTGTCCGTTGTTCAAGATAATTAGGTCCTCTCATCAATAATATTTTCCATCTGGCGTCCTCTTGTGTCGGATTTGTTGATCCCCATATTGTGTTATGGCTGTTGAAGTCGCCAAGTAAGATAAAAGGTTTTGGAAGTTGTTTAATCAAATCTTAATTTCATTAGCATCGAGAGATTGGCTATTGGGAAGGTAAAATATTACATACACTGATTGTCGCTGGGGCTTGGATTTTAATAGCTACAGCTTCAATCTCTGTTTGTATGTCAATTTGTTCTGCAGGCAAGTTCTTTTTGCAAAAATGGCAACACCACCGCTAGCTATATTGGAGTAGTGACGGTTTTATTGTAGCATTTGAAACCTTTTAATTTACCTTTGCTGTTTGCCTTGAAGTTAGTTTCCTGAATGCAGATTATTTCGGGCTTGTGATTTTGGCATAGTAATTGTAGCCTTTCATATCTTGTGTAGAAACATTTGCATTCCATTGTAGAATGTTCATTTCAGCTTTGAGAAGGGTTAGGTTCAGATATTTCTGTTGGGTGGCTACATTTGTAGTAGCCACCACAACATTCTCTTCATTATCTTGTTGGTAAGTCTTTTTGGATTCTTGCTGACAAATATTGGCCGAGTCAAATTTGTTGTATAATGGTTGTGGATACTCAGGTCAACAATGGTGTCCAGTGGTATTCCTTAGAGGTATCTTCGTTTGTTTGAATTTTATTTATAATTGCAGGTGATGTTATCATGAGGTTTGTATTAAAAGAATTCAGTGTCAGATTGTTTCCATGCTAGATTCTGAGTCGGATGTATCTGATTCTGGTATGTGTTTTAACAGCTTTTTCTTTAGTCTGGTAACTCTGCCTTTGAATAACTCTGTCATTTAGTACAGAATGGATGTCGTTGAGCATTTTTATGACGGCTGGGATGTCATTGAAATAATCTTTGACAATGGTAAGAGGGTCAGCAGAGCCCAAAGCATTTTTCTAGTAGTAGATGGAGTGAATTTTTGACAGTGGAAAAGAGTTTTTGTTCTTTTCGAACAGAGCTTTAGTTGGACTGAGCATGTCCTCAAGAGAAGTAGCAGGGTTACTGTCTGTTCCGTTTCATCTTGTTTTGCAGAATTCTTTTTCTGTTTCTTTTTTTTTGTCTTTCACATTGTTGTCTTCATTGTGGCTGTCATTAGCATTGTTGTTTGTTTCAGAGGGGAGGAGGAGTTCATTTTGGGAGGCTTCTCTTAAGAAGGGGGGGAAAAATTTATAGGGGTCACTGGGCCTGGGGAGGCAGTGGGGGTGAGTCAACTGTGATAGGTTGTACTTCAATGTGATTTGTGGGATTTTGAAGATAATATTTGTACTTGTAGAATCCAGAAGGCAATTCTCTTTTGTGGTGATTGTGGGGGGCAGTTACTAGCAGTATGGCCTTCCATTTGCAATTGAAACAGGTGATGTTTTCAGCAGAGAAAAAGATTCATATATGGAGTACCTTCATATACAATCACTGATGACTGAGGGAGTTTGTGAAGTTCTTCAGGTTGGATTAAAAATTTGCCTTCTGAAAGCTCATAATGGGACTGAGATTGGGGTCAGACAGGCCAGACTATGATGAAAGAATATACTGGAGGCAGTTTTAATGTCATGGTCTTTAAAAATATTAGGTTTTTCCTCGTTTGGAATGAATGGGTATACATTTGATATTATGATCTTTTGAGTTTGTTAATTATAGGTGTCTCACATTAACAGTTGTATTTTAATGATCGAGTAGAGGTATTGTGTTGTATAAAATCAGCATTGCGCTTGGATTCAGAAAACACACATATTTATTAGTTGATATTCTTGATATAAAAGTAATAGCACTGGGGGGAAACAATTTCGGTTAGGTTTACTTATATAGCTTTGACAGTTAGATTTTCGCATGCGTCCAGTAGTATAGATTGTTCTTTTGATGGAAAACTCACAGTATTGGCGGCTCCGGCAGCGTACACTTCGTGGTTGCTCCTGGAGGTTAGGTGACGGATTCATCTTGAGTTGGATGGTACAGCTTTACTCATGTAGAGTGCGTTCGAGCCAGCCGGCAGGCCGGCCAGAAAAACACTGTACACTGCTTCACACTGATAGCACTTTAAATAACACTGTAACGGAAATGTTAATACTGAGATGTTTGATTCGGAGATGTGGTATATCGATAAGCTGATAGAGGCGCAAAGCAGTAGTTGTTTGCACCTCGAACCGCTGTGGAATATCGAATTGCGAGTTTGTTCTTTGTTGTTGGGCCATAGCACTAGTTTCCCTATACCTCGCGCACCAGGCGAGAAACTCGTACTTAAACCCCACACTCGTCTGTATTTTCCATTCTAAAAGGAAATGTGTTACAAACGAAGCGTTCATTTGTCTTAAAAATGTATTAAAGGTAACTTGCAATGTACTAACACAATATCAAATAAATAATAAAAAACGAGCAATTGACGTTTTAAAAGAAATTTTCAACTAAGATTATTCAATAATATGGAGAGTTTTCTTGAAACAATTCACAACACTTCTTAAGACATTTGAAGTTAATTATTCAGTACATTTTTGACAGTTGTACTTTCAGCTGTTCGTGATAGTCAAAAAAAAATATTAGCTTTTGATTTTGAGAAAGCTACGGGTCTGAAACACGACTGACTTACAAGTTTCAATGAATCCGCTTCTGATACGAAAATATGGTACAAAGGTAAACACAAACACAGTCTTCACTCTTCAATGTACATCCAATCCCTTCCACAATTAGGTACATAGCACTTACAAAGACCACGGCAAAACATTAAGTGAATGTTCCACTACACGCATAAGACACTTCTCCATTGGTATCAACCAATTATAATATTACTTCTAGTTGTTGCTGGAGAGCAAATCTTGAATTAATGATTATGCAAATAAACCTCGTCAGACTACACAAACCACGCTGTATACAGAAAGCATAATATAAGATTGAGGAAATCTAAGCCTTCTAAGCATGTCGTCACAAAAATGGCTACCAGCGCAAGGGCTGAAATATTTAGGTGGCCTTGATAGTATGATGCGCGGACCCGAAAATTTAATTAAAATGTCGAGAAATGTCTAATCTTGTAGATTATGGTGTAAAAAAACGTTAGCCCCAAAATTTTAGTTTTTTAAGGCTCTAGAACGCTTTGTTTAGGAGTTATTTGAAGAAAACTTTGTCAAGTGTTGCGGGTTGCATTTGACTTCAATATTAGATGCGTTTTTTTTAAACAAATCCTTCAAATTTTTAAAGTCACAGGGCAATTTGTCACGTCTCCGTGAAATTCTCTTTCTTTAGGAGACCTTATTTATAAAGACTGGTTGGCGTAGTGAGAGCCGCAACGGAAAGATATACTACTGGAATAATACAGGAGACGATTGTAATGAAATTTTGCTGGCATGTACAAAAAAAACCATGGAGAAATCAAAAATTACATTCTCCCTAAAAAGGGCGTATACAAGTCTCCGCCCCATGTTTTCTGAAAGTTTTATTACCATAAAATCGGAACATATCTTGAAATAATTTCTGCACGAAACTGTTATTCAAATGTTACTTGATTATAAGTTATTCCAGGAGGCAGTGATAAGTCGGAACTGAATGAAAGTTTCTTCATTGTTCGGTAGTAATTTTGAGAAATATTCTCTTTTTCGTAATTACTGAGATTTAAAATTATCTTTCAATTCAATGTAAGTGTTTTCCGAGATAAATAGCCACACTAAATATCACTCGAAATGCTGTGAAATTATTTATGATAATATTCATAATAAATATATAATTATATATTTAAGATCTACTTTTTAAAACAGATTAATGGGAGACAACTGTTACTTGTATTATTTTTGGTTTGAAAATTTTGTTAAATGATTACAGAAGTGAAAAAACAGTTTTAAAGTTAATTAAAAAATGTACCTCTACACACATTTTTTCTATCAACTTAAAAACAACTTTGAACCCTAATTTGTGTTTAACACTTTAAATTTATTTACAAATATCCAATCAATTATTAAAATTATCTATAAAGCATCATAGTTTTACAACGTCAGGAGAATTTTGTCAATGTGTGGGTAATTTTGTTGGAATGTGTCATATTCACTAATTAGTGTCATATTTCAAGGATTCAGTCGGCATGTTCCAAAGGGTTCAGTTAGATGTAACAATTCAATCAATATTTGCAATATTGTCAATAAAACGAATATATCATGTTGGTTGGTTTTCTACCAAATATTCATCAGTACTGAGAGTTTTGAAATTGCACATGCTAAGTTATGAACATGGGCACATTCAAGAAATTGCAATTCTATTAATAAAACCATGTCTTGTCTACTGCACTGTAAAAATTTGATATATTTTATCAATTCTTGAAATACATATTTTTTTAAATAAGCAGATAATTGTAATATTGCTAAGTAATTTCAAAGCAGAGAGCAGCCTTTACGGAGAGGAATGAAACTGTTTTCTAATTCAGGCTTTGAGGTTTATACCACAAATATGAAGAATGCAATGTTTACATTTGATACTTAGCTTGTTGTGACAATATTATTTATTACTTAAACAGCAGCAAGCATTTGATTTAGAAAATTTTCTTAAAAAATTGAAGAAAAAATTTCTTTAATAGCAGACTATTGGACACCTCTACCTCTGATAATATTTGGAGCTCTTGCATTTTACTGGTGGTTATTGTCTTTGTTGCTGCCAGAAACCTTAGATAAGAAATACTGACACTATTGAAGAAGGAGAAAAATTTGGAATGTAAGTTACATATAGTGTATCTTTTGTGTATGTTCCTTAATTATGAAAACTATTTTTATCATTATCATTTTTCAGAGGGCATGATAATCAATAGAACTACAAAGAAGATATTGTAGAAAATGGAATTAATCATGCAATGAAACCATCTCATCAGAAGCAATGACCAGAGGATCTTCAGGGTACTCAGACCAGAGGATCTTCAGGCACCAAAGAATGGCATCCATCTGCCTTCAATTCAAAAGAATTTATAAACGTCATATCATCTGTACATTATTATGACATTAAATTTACATATCATTTTTTTACCTTTAAAAATGCATTTTTATTTAAATTTCTTATACTTTAAAGGGATAAACCCGTCCCTAAATGGTGTATAACTGCGGGTCTGATGTCCCGAGTCTCGCCTCGTAAAATAAGGCATTAACTAATCGAAACTCTGATGTTATAATGTGAGTACAAACATTTTCAGATGTAAATATATATTTGTCAAATATTTCAAGGGATACTATCCCAAAATAAAAACACACAAAAGCATCATATGAACATGGGTCTGAAACATATCCAATTCAGAGTTATAGGATACTATTTATTGCTAAATGTATAGAAAGAAGGGGCGAATAACCTTGGAAGGGAGAGGTGGTGGTAGCAGACTGAACAGGTTCCCTTCTCTGCAGTGCCGCTTTAAACGCATGGGCGACCCTGGCGGCTGTCGGGGGCCTCGGTCTCTTAGGGAGCCTCAAAATATTAAAGATCACGCGCTCAAGAATTATATATTTTATTTATTTATTGGTAAAACATTAAGTTCACTGATTCATTGTACGAATAATAAATATTCGAGTTCAAGTTCATCCTTATCTTAATGGTCAATGCATAAACCTGCGACTCGCTCGGAAATAAATGGCAACCCAACTGCCTTAAGACAACGCTCCGCTCCCAGCTGGGACGGGAGTTACCGCGGGAAGAGGTGTCACTTGTGATGGAAGGGGAGGTGGAGAGTGAGTACTGGGCAGGCAGCGCCTTTGGCGAAAGGGCAAGCGAATAACTTTCAGAACAGTTGATGGAACGAATCGTGTATCACGGATTCAATGACAAATTCCCAGAGAGGGGAAGATGCGAATTGAGCGAAAAAATAAGTTGATCTTTCATAGACATTTTCTTAATCACAGAAACTGTTTAATATTAATTAGCATGCACATAACAACATACAAATTGCATTAGCTATTGAATCATTGTTCATAATAAAAAAAGGTTCTGGAAGTAAAATACAGTATAAAAACAAATAAAGTACATTTTAAATGTAATTATTTGATCCAAAATAAATTTTTCAATTGGTTCATACCCCATTCATCCACGAAAAACGCAAATTTTTCTTTCCTATTTTTTATACATTTATTGTTTGCAATTCTTTAAACAAAAAACCCATCATAATCTTTTTCAATTAAAATTATATCACTAATTCAATTAAAAATATTTTCCTTAAAAAACATTCGAAACTTCTTGAAGAACCAATCTAGTGTTGGTACGTCATGGTTTTTACTAAAAACTTTTTAGGTGTGTGACGGTCTGCAACTATGCAACTTCACACTGCTGAGTGATCGACTTTTACCATGACAACAGCAAAAGGATTTTCAGGAAGTTCAATATCGCTATTAAACCTATTCAATTGCTTCGAGTTCTACTCTGGCTTTTGCGTCTTGAATGTTTACACACACTTTTCCATACGAAATCCGGAAAGCGAAAGATTAATACTGGCCAATAAAAAGGGTTTCAAAAATCTTTTAAAATCTCGATACCTGATTTTTTATAGTTTTTTGGGTGCTGAATCTGCATCTGATCTCTATTTCTTTCCATCACCCACAGTTTAGTCACAATTTGATTATTAAGATATGAGGAAATATATTACTATTTTTACAATTAAAATGAAAAGTAAACGACTTTTAAATACGACATAACTTTTTTTTGTTATTTACGTTGGTAAACACGCACTTAGCCCCGTAGCAACCAACCATCTAAACAACGCTTTAAGAACGCGTCCATAGCAACGGCCATTAAAATGCTTGAGAGTCCATTATAGTATGTATCAAGTTGGTTGGTTTAGTGGTGAAATGTCGTTGGCATTTAAAATTAAATGATCACAGGTGTTGTCATTGCCAACAATGTTATTATTTTAATAAAGAACTTAATAATTCACAAGCTCTGTTCTCATATCCCCAGGCAATACATACCATCTAACCCTTCTCCTTCAAGACTCTACGGTCTTCCTACATTGCATAAACAAAATACATCCATCAGACCCGTAGTCTCGTACACAAACACTGTAACTCACAAACTCGCCAGAAATTAAACAGTCTCTTTCACAAACATATTCAGTTTAAACCTTACACCGTAAAAAACAGTCAAGATCTTGTGCAAAAAATTCAACAGATTCCCATTCCACCCTATGCAAACTGGTTTCATTTGATATAAAGAATCTTTTTCCTAGTACCCCGACTTCAGATTGTAAATACTTCTACGCAATTTACTAGACAAATCGACATGCCCCATACCGGTTCGTGATGAATTTCAAAATCTCTTCAACCTATGTATGCATGGATCAAAATTACTTCACTTTTGACAACAAATTTTACAGACAAACTTCAGGACTTCCTATGTGCTCACCTCTCTCTCCTCTTCTCGCAGATATTTTTATGGGTTCTTTGGAACAGACCATCTTCCTTTCAAATCATCCACTTCTCAGAAATATTACATATTGGCACCGTTACATAGATGACATCCTTGTTCTCTGGACCGGTACAACTAGACAAATTGATCTGTTTACTGACTACCTCAACAACCTACATTCCACTATACAGTTCACTACAGAACGAAGACAAATCTATCAGTTTCTTAGACCTGAATATCAGCATATCGGGAAACAAACATACTTTCAATATTTTCAGAAAATCAACATACACAGACACTGTCATCCACAACTCTTCACAACATCCTATTCAACACAAACGCGCCGCCTTCCACTACATGATACACAGATTACTAAGCCTGCCTCTGACACAATCTCATTTTCTGGAAGAACTTAACACTATACAACATATTGCTAGATCAAACGGTTACGACCCAGAACTCATCAACAACATACTACGCCGCAAACACACAAACAGAAACTGAAAATGTACACTTCGCTCTCTGCAGTAGCACAAACACCAGATAAGTACACTTTGTTTACCTTTATTTTGGCAACCTTTCAGAAAAAGTCGCACACAATATACGCAAAGCCGGTATCAAAATTTCTTTCAAATCACAAACTCACTCAGAAAAATGCTATCCTCTAAAACACACAGATCTTTTAGAAAAAGCGGCGTCTACCTCATTACATTTGCCACGACTGCGAAGCCAAATACATTGGTCAAACAGGCAGAACTTTCAACACAAGAATAAAAGAACACATACACGCTTGGAAACACAACTCCTGTAAATCTCACTTTGCCAATCACCTCCTTCAGACAGGCCACACGTTCGATCCACATACAGATATTCATATACTGGAAATAGAAAATCATTATCATACCAGATTAACTTTAGAAAACCTCCACATCCATTTAAATGACAACCTTCTGAATGAAAATATAAACCATAATCCTTCCCCTCTACTGAAATTATTACTAGACACCACCCTCACACCGCACTCCTCCTGGGCGGCGCAATAGACAGGACACCGCCCCAGGCCATTAACCCTCCTCTACTCCACCACCCCACAGCCCGGTACTTAAGCCGCTTGGCCCACCCAAACCCGCGTAGTCGTTTCGTGGCTTCCAGACAGCAGGTAAGAAACGGCTCAACTTACATTTCATGTTTCTGTTACAAAAATGTTTTTTTCTCAAGTTCTATTCAATTTCATCCACTTTCTTGCGTAGATTAAATTCCTGAAATATAAAAAATTTCTTCCCCTTTGTTTTCATTTCACATAATGTTAGTTCTGTTTTTTAAATTACTAGTAATCTGCCATTCCTAATGTTAATCTCGTGTTTTATTGTTATCTCTTGCTTTTAATTGTTTAATTAATTGTTTGCTATTTTCTTGGACTAGAAAACTGATGATGATGGCTAAGCCATCGAAAGTTGCTCTTAAAATAAATAACATGGTTGGCAATGACAACACCTGTGATCATTTAATTATGTATCAAGGGCGTTAAGTAGATGTTTTTTGCCTCGAGGGCGACTTCCAAACCCGAGGGCCTCTGGCCCGAGGGGTTGGAAGTCGCCTGAGGGGCAAAAAACATCTAGTAACGCCCGTGGTGCATACAAAATTTTATGGTTTACTAGTTCGTTGCTGAATAAAACGAGAATTCGAAACATTTTGTAATATTTCTTGCGTCTAAAGTGAAAAGACGCATTGTGATAGTCATTTGTCAATATGACGTCAGATAAACAAAACAGAGTGTATATCTAATTTCGTTATTGGAATGATTTGTTCATACAAAATGATAGAATATTGTGAAGTTCCTGCGGAAATTCTCGCAAAGCTAACAAAATTACGAACAGTGATTCCCATTAAAATCTTGAGAAATATATGAAACTGTTTACGGTGTATTTGAGATTACCAGTGTGAATAACAGTGCAAATTGATGAAACGGTACTTTCAGGTTATTAGCGTCTATTGTCAAACATTATTTAGAATATTTCATAATGCCAAAAATATTTCGAGGATGTTAGCCGATGTGCCTTATGTATCTTTTTACTACTACTAGTACCGCTACTGAAGAAGAATATACTAATTATGGCTCTAAGAAAGGTGATACGTAACTGTGAAATGCGAGAGATTGATGGCAATTATAAATTCATGGAAACATTCCAAAATTGCAATTTTCATTAAATAAAGCAAAATAAGGTTTATAACGAATTATTTTATTTATTTGAGCATTATGCCATTTATATATTGTATTTTCTTGCATCTTAACTTTAAAAAAAATCGAATTCATAAGTGTGTTCTGTGTGTTGTGTTGGTATTAGAGCGGCCCATAAAGTATTCAAAGGCCCTAGGGCATAAAGAATCAGAAAGGCCCGCAAGGGTGTTAAATATACCATTACGTGTTTTGTTTCAGGTCTGTAAACATACAGCAATGAACTAGTAAACCATAAAAAATATTTTGGTAAATTTCAAGGACAGGGTTCGGCTCCTATTGACGCGCACGATTCGGTTCCGAACGAGTCACTCGCGGCGCCACCACAATGTGCCCGGCCACACGGTCACGTGGCCAGCGCACTTTCGTGTGGAATCGTGACGCTTCGCTACCCGTGTCCAAGTTGAGGACGAGGCTCGGGCCTTCGGCCCTCGCGTTAACATAAAACATCCTTGAGTCTGTCCAACGCATAATTACCAACGCATTTTATGCAAATACTCACCTTAAATGTTTACGCAAATCCGCGAAAAATAAACCATTGTAATTCTCCATTACACATTCGCACCACACCGCACAATGCACAATGCAAGCACAAAGGCATCTTCCCGCTTCCTGAGTGATCCGTTCTCGTGGTCCGCGCGAGTGAACCATTCGCAAGTAAACCGTGCGCCGTTGTTTTAGTGAGCCGAACCCTGTCCTTAAAATCAGCCAATATTTTAGCGGACTTTCGGGTTTAGATTCTATCAGTACTCGTAAATCCAATGCAACCGAATATATTACTATCCCCTCCTCTTTTCAATTAATCAATATTATTATTATATGACGACGTTGCATAAATTTATGTCGAATCGTAGGTCGTGGTCGGCCCCGTACGGGAAATACCTGTAAACAGCGTTCAATATTGCAACGTACACAGGACTGCTAAATACTGAAATGAGAACACATTATTTTTCAAAAAAAGGAAAGAAAGAACTTTAATCCTTTTCTCTCTTGTTATTCTCTCAACAACAATGTAACAATGCGTGAAATATAAATTCACTCGAGCTTGGCAACATTGTTATAGCTCAAATACCCTTACATGAAATTAATATTAATCAGCTGATTCCAAATTACTGTATATTCAGGAATTCCTTTTACCCCCCAAAAAAACCAATGTCGTTAACAAATTTTTCTCGTACGTACGTATTTGCAAATGTAACAATGAAAAAAAAAAGAAAAACAAGACTAAATTTTACATTGCTAGTTAACAACAATTGCGTGTGCTCTGTTCTTTCAAATTTCGATATTTCCACCGATCTTGTCGGAGTTTATTTAATTTACTTGAATGTGCGCCAAACGAATATCTGATTTAATAATTACGCTGCGATTGCGACACTTCCCTGTTGTGCGTTCGTCGAGACAGCGCCGCCGCCAGTTCGGTCGTCCTGCGCGTGCCCACGTACACGCGCCGACGTACTCGCACGCCCCAATCTTGCGTATGCCGGTTTCTTCAAAAAATTCCCCGGGAATTCCAGAAATTGCCCGATCACGTCGAAGCACAAAGTCACAAAATAAATAAACAACTTCTTCTCTCTTCCAATACGCTCACTGCATCAATAGATGTTCGCGCTATCCGTTCACATGTCCCTTGCACGGTACCGATTCGCCGCCAAAATGTCAAAGTCCAAATCTTTTAAAAAAATCTCGAGTTCGTCCAACGTGGACACGATGTTTCTATCCCCACTGACTAGGCAGAACTCCTCTTAGAATCATGTCGATTTAACATGTTACCTCGCAAGAGAAAAAATGCCGGCGAACTCCATTCTTGCCTTTTCATTGTTGTTTTCTAAATTTTTCTAAGATGTCCAATATCAATTATTTTGACATGCTTGTGCGTTTATTTACTAACGCCTTTTCCCAATGTTAAGGTTTTCTTGCCTAAACAGATATTTTCGATCCTTTTTACGTCGAAAATGCGAAATTTCTCCGTCGACATTACACACCAATTCGTCGCTTGTTTTTGGTATTATTAATTCGCAATGTTTCTTTATTTCAGAAATTCAATGTTCTATAAACCCTTTGGATCAGCTATAATTTTTTCATTAAATTTATACAACGACGATTCACACGCCTCTCGTTGCCTAATTAAAATTTCTTCATAAAATTTTGATATTTTAAGTTATTATATCTGACACGTCACTGAGGCCTTTTCTCTAAAATTTTATATTCTAATTTTAAATGAACCCGTCGTCCGATCGTGTTCAAACAAAGACCACAATGTTTGTTTATTTATTTTCCAGCTAACTGTACGGTCAGATTTCTTTCCAAAACTACCGAATCCATTGTGTTTTCCAAAACTATCGAAATATACTTTCCGCGGCACGCTGTTCTTCTGTCTCGCTAGTATCGATTCATGTACACGTTGTTTTTATTGACTATAGTTTAATAAATATTTATTCCTTGTCCACAATTGTTTTTGGGGAATGTATCATAAATGAAACCATTACATCTCCCCCCGACTAGACGACGCTCACTCGCTGACACCGTCACGATGAGCCGGCGTAACACCCTAGGTTCGATTCCCAGTCTAGTCATTGTTGCTCGGTACTGGCAACTACGCCTTGTGTTAGTAAACACGAGCCGGTGCACTGCACTTCAAAACATTACCGTTCTCGCTTGAACACCTGCTTCACAATACCTCTTGTTAACACTACACTAACCTTATTGTCGCACTTACGCACGTCCAACGCACTACACTTCTTTTGTCATACCTGCGACACTGTATGGTCGTCCGCTACAACAAAAACACACACAAAAAAAAACAACTTATTCTAAACAATCTTTCTTTCTTGCTTATAATCTATCATACACTTATAACTAAACATGTACAATTAAAACATAACAAGCCAAGCAACTCATCACCTATCAATGACACCTACTGCTTCCCCTTTGTCTATCGCGTGTACTCAATCTACACCTGTCAACATTACGTTACACCTGTCTATTCCTTACTTATTGTTCTGTATTCTATCCTTGCCCTTTTCATTTCCTACGTCATTTCTCTATATAACTTGACGTTTGTCCTGTTATAAGTACCGATCTTTCGGCCTCCCTCTGCTAATGACAACGTGTTGTTATCTAACACTTCCGTAACTACATACAGGCCGGAAAAAATTTTCGGCGGAAAAAATTTTCGAAACAATTTCTGCTCGGACGACGACGAGTGCGGCGATCTTAATAACACTTGGTCGCCCACGCGGTACGCCCCCCGACAGAAATTTCTTTTGGGCCTTCTTGTGATTCGACGCCTTTTCCAGCTGCTTGTATACAATTTGGTAAGAGGTGGCGCTTCGTACTGGGGAATGTTTACGGCTTTTTGTTTTCGAGCATCCAGGCAAATGCTTATTTTCCCATTCTTCTTAATAACCACAACTAGCGGACTCACGTATGGAGTTATTGACCTCTTGATAACTCCCTTTTCTTCCATTTCTCTAATCAATTCTCGCACCTGCGTCCTGTACGCTTGGGGTAAGGGGTATTGCTTCGTTGAAAACGGGGTATCATCTTTTACTTCCAAAGCGAATCTATAGCCCTTCACCGGCTCCAGCGATTCTTGAAATATTTCGTCGTATGTCAACAGTAGTTGGCGCACCTTCTCTGGACAGTCCTCTTGGGCGACGACACCTTCTACGGCCGTGTCCACGTTCTGGAGAACCTCTTCCATATGGGTCAGCACTTCGTCTCCGCCTATTGCCGCCGTATCATGCTCAGCGACCACTGAGCCAACCCCAATACAACCTTGTGATCGTAGCGTCACTTTCCCAGTACCTACGTCGACAACGGCTTGGTAAGCCCTCAGTGCGTCCATCCCAATGATCACGTCACGCACAAGTCCACGGACGACTATCGCTGCCACTTCCACGGTCATTCCTCCCACGCAGAGTTCCACCCATATCTGCTTTCCGGTGGTACACGCCGCTTTCTGGTTCGCCATCACAACCCTCAGCTTCCTCGTCGGTAGCTCAACTAGCTCCTGCCCATCTCGTCTAATTTTCTCACAGAATTCCTCCGATACCGCGCTGATACAACTTCCCGTGTCAATCAATGCCTCTACCTCCCTACCGTAACAGGTGCCTCTCAAAACCAAACACTTGCTGGGTTTCGCGCCCTCGTTGTTCTCTTCTTCGCGCAACAAGTCCTCGCCTGACACCATAACTATTGCCGTCGCTATCACCGTAAACTACTCCCTCTGTACATTCGTTTAAGCCTCCGCCGCCTCTTTCAGACTTAAACGTGATCAGTTTTCCTGGCGTCGTTCGTACGACCAAGGAAGTGACCCAATCTCTTCTCCCAAATTCGATGGCTTCGCCTCATGGTGAGGCCGTTCCGTTCCCGAATGTTCAGCATTGCTTTGCTTCGGTTTCGGCTGCTGAGGTTGCCCACCCTGCGGCTTCTCTGTCTTGACGGTCCTATCGCCTGTGCGCACCCCCATCGAGCATAGATTCTCCGACTTCGGTTTCGTTGAAAACTTGTTATAACCGCCAGCCCCTTGGTTCTGCGGTCTGTGCTCACCACCGTCCTGCTCATTCCCATCATAAATCTGATCGAAGAGACTGACGCGTTCGATCAAGTCGTCGATCGTTTCAGGCATGTTGTTCCACAACAGGTTTCGTATCTGGTTTAGCATTTGTCTAATCAAAATGCGAATCACTTCAGCGGGATTAAAGTCTTCACTACACACTTTAAAAGCGCTTACTTTTCGAGTCACGAAATCACACATGCTTTCTGTGCCCCCCTTCTTGTACCTTTCTGACATTAAGCGGTATTTTAATTCGAACCTATGGTGCTGGTTGCAATACCGGTCTAAAAACTTGGACTTCCATTCTCCATATGATCGAGGCGTGGGCGTAAGAGCCTGCCACCAATACTGAGCCTTCGAGCTAAGCGCCTCTTCCACAAAACGTAGCTTCATCGCCTTGGGAATCCCATTCACTAGAAAATAGTTCTCGAGTGCAGTGAAGAATGAGTAGGGCTGCTCTTTACTCTCCCCATGAAACCTGAGGTAATTGGGTAATGTTGCGTGGCCCATCACCACACCTGACATACCCGTCCGCTGCGCCGCCTGCACGCGACCTTCTAACTCAGCGATTCTGTTCAATAAAGCCTCATTCGCTTCTCTGAATTTCCCGGTTTCATGTACTTTTAATTGATCGATTTCCGTCAGTACGGTCGACCTAATATTTGTAGTAATGCCGCTGACTGAGCTTTCGATCTTCTCTATACGCACGTCTTGCCGCAGAGATGTCTCCTTCACGCCTTGAACGTCGTGACTAATACTGTCTCGCGCTGCTGTTGTGTGGCCTGACGCAATGTTGAAACCGACGACCTGACTTTCTCCGACGTCGGCGCCTAATTGTTGGTTTATAATGTCCTGAACGGCGAAGCGAGTTTCCATTTTCTCCTCCAAAATACGGGTCTCGCCCTCAGCCTTCTTAAACCGCTCCAGGGTTTCAGCTTTGAATGCCTCGACCCCCTCCCTTATGCTGGCCACAGCGTCGCGTAGCTCGCCCTCTATCTTATCCAGTTTCCCTGTCAAGCTGCTACGTAATTCGGCATTTCTTTCCGCCATTCTGTTTTGCAAAGCTGCGCTGTTCTGTTCTATTTTATTCTGCAACGCCGCGCTGCTCTGTTCTAATTTGTTCTGTAAATTCGCGCTATTCTGTTCTAATTTCTGCAAAGCCGCGCTATCAGTTCTAATTTGCTCTGCAAATTAACGTTGTTTTCCTCTATCTTGTTTCGCAGCATAGTATTACTTTGCTGTAAGAATTCTAAAATCATCGCCAAGCTTGGCTCCGATTTGCTGCCTGCCTCTACCGGAGTTTCGACTGCGATCGGCTGTCCCACTATTTCCTCCGTTGCAGTAATCGCAACATTTTCCTCCCCTTCCACTTCAAATTCATCCGAATTCCCTTGCTCCTCGTCCCCGTCTCGAGCAAAAATTGTTTCGAATTCCGTTTCCTCCCTAACACCTAGCCTTTTCTTACTACGCGTTTCCATGGCTACCAAATTCCTTTATTTTGAAAATTTAATTTTTCCTCACACTGAGTGCTGCAATATTAAACGCAGTTTAATGCCAAGCCTCACGTTATGGGCGCCAATGCAATCGTCCTTCCTACTTGCCCTCACGTTATTGCGCCAATGCAACCGTATTCTCCCTTTTAATATCCAATGCAACCGAATATATTACTATCCCCTCCTCTTTCAATTAATCAATATTATTATTATATGACGACGTTGCATAAATTTATGTCGAATCGTAGGTCGTGGTCGGCCCCGTACGGGAAATACCTGTAAACAGCATTCAATATTGCAATGTACACAGGACTGCTAAATACTGAAATGAGAACACATTATTTTTCAAAAAAAGGAAAGAAAGAACTTTAATCCTTTTCTCTCTTGTTATTCTCTCAACAACAATGTAACAATGCGTGAAATATAAATTCACTCGAGCTTGGCAACATTGTTATAGCTCAAATACCCTTACATGAAATTAATATTAATCAGCTGATTCCAAATTACTGTATATTCAGGAATTCCTTTACCCCCAAAAAAACCAATGTCATTAACAAATTTTTCACGTACGTACGTATTTGCAAATGTAACAATGAAAAAAAAATGAAAAACAAGACTAAATTTTACATTGCTAGTTAACAACAATTGCGTGTGCTCTGTTCTTTCAAATTTCGATATTTCCACCGATCTTGTCGGAGTTTATTTAATTTACTTGAATGTGCGCCAAACGAATATCTGATTTAATAATTACGCCGCGATTGCGACACTTTCCTGTTGTGCGTTCGACGAGACAGCGCCGTCGCCAGTTCGGTCGTCCTGCGCGTGCCCACGTACACGCGCCGACGTACTCGTACGCCCCAATCTTGCGTATGCCGGTTTCTTCAAAAAATTCCCCGGGAATTCCAGAAATTGCCCGATCACGTCGAAGCACAAAGTCACAAAATAAATAAACAACTTCTTCTCTCTTCCAATACGCTCACTGCATCAATAGATGTTCGCGCTATCCGTTCACATGTCCCTTGCACGGTACCGATTCGCCGCCAAAATGTCAAAGTCCAAATCTTTTAAAAAATCTCGAGTTCGTCCAACGTGGACACGATGTTTCTATCCCCACTGACTAGGCAGAACTCCTCTTAGAATCATGTCGATTTAACATGTTACCTCGCAAGAGAAAAAATGCCGGCGAACTCCATTCTTGCCTTTTCATTGTTGTTTTCTAAATTTTTCTAAGATGTCCAATATCAATTATTTTGACATGCTTGTGCGTTTATTTACTAACGCCTTTTCCCAATGTTAAGGTTTTCTTGCCCAAACAGATATTTTCGATCTTTTTACGTCGAAAATGCGAAATTTCTCCGTCGACATTACACACCAATTCGTCGCTTGTTTTTGGTATTATTAATTCGTAATATTTCTTTATTTCAGAAATTCAATGTTCTATAAACCCTTTGGATCAGCTATAATTTTTTCATTAAATTTATACAACGACGATTCACACGCCTCTCGTTGCCTAATTAAAATTCTTCATAAAATTTTGATATTTTAAGTTATATCTGACACGTCACTGGGGCTTTTTTTCTAAAATTTTATATTCTAATTTTAAATGAACCCGTCGTCCGATCGTGTTCAAACAAAGACCACAATGCTTTTTTATTTATTTTCCAGCTAACTGTATGGTCAGATTTCTTTCCAAAACTACCGAATCCATTGTGTTTTCCAAAACTGTCGAAATATACTTTCCGCGGCACGCTGTTCTTCTGTCTCGCTAGTATCGATTCATGTACACGTTGTTTTTATTGACTATAGTTTAATAAATATTTATTCCTTGTCCCAATTGTTTTTGAGGAATGTATCATAAATGAAACCATTACAGTACGCCACAGCTCCAACCAGTGCCGTTGCCTCACAGAAAAACGTACTTACCCGTGCGTTGTCTGCCAGCTGCTTTTCTCGTTCTGGTGCTCGTGCGTAGTCCTCGCTTTGCGGTTTCCGGCGTGCTCGTAACGGTTCAGTAGGACTTCCTTCTACTTCCCTCTTGAAGCGTCGCTCCGTCCGCAGTATTTTAATCACTCCGAGTTGCTATCGGTTGCTATTGACTGTTACTCCCTTCGTAACAACTCGTTCTAAAATGCCACACCACCTCGACCACCACCACCTTACATTACCTCGACCCCGTTCACTTACTCGGTGCCTATAACGCCACTCTTGGCTTGCTCGAGCTCCTTTCTATTCAAATACTGCTGATATTGCTGGTTTAATTATCAGGGCCCAAACAAATACCTGCCGGGTTCTCTTAATCCGCTATCACCATCCACTGCCTCCGTCTGTGGCGTCATGCGGGTGTAATCAGAACACAGACGAGAGTGGGTTTTAAGAACAGTAAGTTTATTCATAATCTAGGCTGTAGTCACAAATGACTAATTTCACTTTTTAAATTAACTAAATAATTAGAACCCCCCTGCTAGGAGAAATATTTTACGGAACAGCTACCACATCGCAATCCGGCGCGTCATCACTCTGCGCTTAGGTACAACCTTTGTTAAACATCCGGCGATGCCCGCCATCTGCCACGTGCTTGTCTCCGTGTTTTAGCGCGCCACGACGCTACAATACGTGCATGCCGTATAAACATACGTGCATACGTGCATGCCGTATTAGACACCCCTTGCACTTGTTCTTTATTGGGGGGCAAGTCCTAGGTGAGTACCTAGGGTGAGTACCTTTACCTACACCCTCCATAGGAGTACAAGTACCCTCTTGGACCAATATCCGGATCCCGCCGCAATGCAGTTCGCCCTCTCGGCAACCTCCCCACTCAATGCCTGGGTCTAAGGCCGCCCTGCCAGCTCAGAGCTACTAACTACCCAGGCTAGTACTGGAGTTAATATCACGACGCGCCACACACATGCGCCGGGACGCCAAGTCCCTCCTCTATGCCCAGAGTATTGGGCCACTGCCACGACGAAGCCAAGAGACCATCTGGGGGCCCCCCGAACTAAGGTCCGGCCGGCTCCAGACCCCCATCCCGTCTCCCCACTGTCTGCATCTTCAGGGTATCGATTTGGATTGGACCGGACAAAGGCAACCTGACAGTAGGTAATTTCCCGCCGGACTTCTATGTGTGGATTCCATAGTACCCTAGGACCCCTTCACCCATTCCTGCCTTAAGGTCGACGCGTCAGGGGCCCAACTGGTGGGTTGCCGAGTTCCTCCGACAACCAGGAGCTTAGCATCGCCTACTCTCTGCCTCCACCTTGCGGCTAAAGTCGTGAATGCCACCATGAAACTGAGGGTCCAGGTGATCGTCTCCAACTCTTCATCAGAGATCGTGGTCACTTACGTGCTCAGGATCCCCCCTGCGGAAAAAACTTAAGTACAGAAGTTCAACCGCCCCGCACTCCTCTGCCGAAGCCATCTCTCTTGCCGGTGAGAGACGTCAATCTCCTCGTCACAACGCAGGGCGCCAGCAAATTTTCGGGCTTGGGGCGCAACTGACTGAGCTGAGCAGGCCTGCAGCTACACAATATCCTACAATACTCATTTGTCTTTCAAAGTGTTCGTGTCAGTGATAATCTATTAGCTCACGTTTTCTATTTAAACACTCTTCCCAGTTAACGTATGAATTTCTATAATTTATAATGAAGCGTTTTGAAAGTGGTTGTGCGAAATATAAGAAAGTTAAGGAACGAGAAAATTAAGAGAATCCCGAAACGAATTAATTGTTTCAATTATACTGTCAACAAAAAGGATAATACTGCAAATGACAATGTACCGATAAATCAGATTCCTGGCCAATCAACTTTGAGTTCACAGAAAAAACAATTTACAGAAACAAGAAGAAGTAACAAATAGTGTGCTAGAACGTAAATATTTTATGGCGTACAATGAAGATGATATTCAAGAACAGGTGACAGACTCTGCTTCAGGAAACTACTAGCGGAGCGCGGCAGACGTTCTGGCCTTCATCTCCCTCTTTCTCCTCCCCTCTTCCTTTGTCTCTCCGTCTCTCACCCCGTCTCTCTCCGTTCACCTCTCTCCGTCTCTCGTCCCTGTGTGTATCAATATCTGTGTATCTGTTTCTGCCTCTCTCTGGCCCTCTCATTCAAATTTAGTTGCAGATTTTGCATGTTTTTGAGCAGGTGGAATAATATCGAGAAGCGTCAGTGAAGGACCAGCAAAACATGTAATAGAATGGCTAAAAGTATCTTATCCCGAAGATTACAGCGTGAGAATCGTTTCTTTGAGGCCTTAAATTTTTAGTTTTTACTGCCCTAGAACGCTTCGCTTCGTGGTTAGTTAGTTAGTTAATGCCTTATTTTACGTGGCGAGACTCGGGCCATCAGGCCCGCTCTTCCGTCTGACCATGCAAATTTCGCTACGCTCCTTTCACCTAGCGGAGAAAGAAGGTATTATCTCGGGCGACGAAACAGGCGATTTGAATTTAGTTCAGAGGCGTCATTTAGGCTTGAGGATCTTTTACATGCAAGTAAATCTACTAACATGGGCCAGCCGGCTTTACTTCCCCTCCGCGGAAGGCGTACGAAGGATTTTTTCGCCCTCAAAAAAATCCACGGCTTCGATCGGGTTTGAACCCGCGAACTTGAGTATGACAGTCCGGCACGCTAACCGTCACTCCATCGAATCCGCACACTCCATCGAATCCGTGGTGGGTTGTATTTGACATGAATATTTAGTTTTTTATTCTACAGCGCCATTTTACCGATTTTTTATTAGTTATTTCGCTATTCGGCGAAAGGAGATGAGTCTAACAAAACAGATAATTAAAATTGGTCCAGCCGTTCTTGAGTAAATGGTGTAACTAACTAGACTTACACATGTTTTTACACGTGTTTTTAGACGGGTTTTTTAAATTTTACTTCGAATAACGTCGGGAGCTCTTGAATGCTGAGGGCCGGAAAGTTGCACTTACGAGCCACCTGCGCGCGTACGGATGCAGCCGGGTGCCTGAAAGGACCGGTCGCTATTGTGTAGGCGTGGTCGCAAGCGGGGGGACGCCTTGAGTCACCGGGAAATACGTACGCCGCGCATAGAAGCGTCGCGACGCGTTCACCCATTCCGAGAATTTCCGTGGCGCCAAAATTGTCATACAAAGACGCGCCAACAGCCGCCGATGACACCGCGATTGGTCGGTGCACACCGTGTTATCTGGAGGAGTCAATGGCCGTAAACCTAACAGGGGTGGACCACGTGATCTCGTGACTCGAGGGAGGCGACGGTGGGTTACAAGCTCGTGATTATGATGTAGGCGACGGGCAAGTGATGATTCGCATGAGAATAACGATGAAGGCGACGAGAGAGTAAGGTTTCATTACGATGAGAGCGACGAGTGAGCAAAGATTCATCTTTGTGAAGTAGGAAACGGGGTAAGGTTTTGCGATGTGGACGCGGGCTCACGCATTACTGCACGCCACTACCGCGAGACGCTGCCCTGCACGCCAGATTGCCTTCGCCGCCACAATCGCTGGCCGCCCATGTGTCGCGTGGGTCGGACCGCACACTGGACAATCGCCGTGAGGTCGATGACTGCCAGAGTGCCCCGAACTCGGGCCTAGGACTCGCCACATGCCGAGGCGCGGTCCCCGCCGCCTTGGGCCGTGCAGCCGACGCCCTAGGAGCCGCTGACAGCGAACCGATGCGCCCGAACGCCGCCCGCTGTTCCGCCCCGCACCTGTGAAGGGGGCGAGGGAGGCGGCGCCGCCGACGCCACCGGACCGTGCTGCGCGAGAACGCCCGGGATGTGGGCCGGCGCTTGCGCCACCGCTGGTCCCGAACGCCGGGGTCGAGGCCGTGCCCGCCTGATGGGCCGAACACCCGGACAATGACCCATGAATGCCTAAGAACTAAGTTAAGCTAGATTAAGGAAATGTCTGTTGTAATTGGAGGCTCCACCTAACAACGGTTTAGAAATAAAATCCACCTGTTAAAATCGCGATGTTTCAATGCAATAATGCCTGAAAAAGCCGGTCACGCATGCGTCCCCTCATAATTTCAGCCTGAGCGCCCGATGGCAACGATGCAGGCAGGAAATCAGCACAGGAAGGGTCGGGTCAACCTGGATTCCACACCCACCCCTTTCTACGGAGAGTTAAGGCAGTACAAATTGCGGTCATATCGATCACCTTTCATTCCATATCATTAAAGAAAGATAACAAAGGAGTAGGGTGTTACAATATATAGTGCGTCCATATATTTTAAAACTAATACTGTAAAACCCCTCCAAAAATTCCAAAATGTTTCTACACGTTTTTTTAAATAGACAGAATTATTAGACAGAATACAACTGTAGGCACGATCTTATAGCTTATTGGATGCTTTTGAAAATGCTTTGTGTTCGATCGCTCTGAGTCGCCTCGTCACAACTTCTTCGATCTCCGGAATTGAGGCAAAACGGTTCCTCTTGAGGTCTATTTTCAGCTTCGGGATGAGGAAATAGAAGGACTCATGTCAGGTGAATACGGAGGGTGACGGAGCACAGACACCATTTTTTTGGCCACGAACGATGAGCGCAGCAGTGTGCCGGCGCATTGTCATGCAGCAAGAAAAAATATCGATCATTCAACAAATTCGGGATGAAGCGAACAAAGGCAGTCCAAAACTCCTTTTTAAAATGCGGCGTTCACAGTGGTGCCCTGAAGAACGAATTCTTTGGGCACAATTCCTTCTGAATAAAAACGATTAGCATCACCTTCATTTTTGACTTTTGAAAACGAAGTTTCTTTGGGCGCAGTGAATGTTTGCTGCAGCATTCCGAACTTTGACACGCTGTTTTAGGATCATATGCGAAATACCAATTTTCTCCAGTAATTATGCTGTCAAGAAAATTCGGATAATGTTCAATCTCGAGCACGTCCTGCACATTCGGAATCGCTGCTGTTTTTGTTCGGCTGTCAGTGTGTGTGGGACAAAGAGCGCAGAAACTTCCTCTTCTTCAAATCGTTTGTAATAATTTGTTGAACGATTGTTTTCGGAATACCAGTGAGCTCCGCCACCAACCTGCAGTCAGCACTTCGATGTTCCTTCAACACAGACCAGTTTCGTGTGATGGTATCCTTTGTTTTCGTGTGCAAGGTCTGCCGCTTCTCTCCTCGTCAACGATTGACTCCCTACTCAACGCAAACGTACTAAACCAACAAAATACACTAGCACGAGACATTACACACTCACCATAAGCTGCTTTTAACATATCAAATGTTACGCACTTCGCACTTTTACCCGCTTTAAAACAAAATTTAATCGCAATACGTTGTTCATAATTTTCTTTCGCATTTTCAACTTGTGATAAAGGTAGCCAATGATACGTTGCGCGTAATACCACAAACAAGCTAACGAACCGAACGCATTGAAATTTTAACCGTCAAGGGAAGAGAGTTCCTAAAATTTCATGAAAAGAGCGCCACTAGTATTGATTTTAAAGGTCTTAAAATATATGAGACGCACTGTGAATATATAATATAATTATAATATATTATACATATACATATATATATTTTGACCGTATGGTCAAAACGTTAATATTAGGCACACCACAACGTTCAAAAGTGGCGGGCAGCTGATGAATCGTTGCGGGATGAATCGGGCCGAGCCGTGAACGAGCGCCTGGAAGGGGAGGGATTGGTCGGTCATACCGCGCGGAAGCAGTGGTTGGGGAGCGAGCAGCGAGCAGAGAGGTAGGAGGCGTGATGGCGACAGGGGAGTGAGGTGGTAATGTGCGGAGAAATCGGGAATACGAAACGACTGGTGTTAAAGGAAGGAGAATTGTGATAGACTTAATGATGAAGGCGAGTAAGGATTGTGGTAAACGTGTTTGGATGGAATAATCACGAAATTTGACTAGAGAAGAGAACATTGCACGGACACGTGGGCGAAGCTGTTCAGTGGTAGTCGGTGTAGCTGTGCAGATGCGGGATCACATGGTGGAGTCGTGTGAGCTGAAACAGGAAATCCGTCGTGTGGAGAAGGAAATTGTGGTGAGACAACGCCGGTGTACGAGAACGGGCCGCCGGCGACACGTGGGCAAGCAGAACATCGTTGGCGCCAAGGTCACCTCTCGGCAACGAATCGGGGCACGTGGCGTCGCGTCGCATGGAAGACGACTGTAGTGGAAGGCAGATAAATAACAATAATTATGAACAAGAATAGATGGGTAATCGAATATAAGATGCCGGTTCAGGATGCTCACTGAGTAGTAAGGAGAACAACAGTGTCTGTAGTGGTTCACGAATGGCATGTAGTTTTCAGAAAATGGAGGTTACATAAATGGGAATAATAAATGTAGAGATGATAGGAATGGTCGAAGATATATAGTGTAAACCATTTAATCTGTATTCAGTAAGGATTTGCGACCAGGTCAATGATGTAAATTATGTTACTAATGTGAAGATGTTTTTTTCTTAATAAATCCTGTTTCTGTGATGATAGATTCTTTGAACTCAGATAATGATGATTAATCCCCCTCAAAGAATCCCTGTGCCCCAATAAACAATCGCAAAATTATGATATGTGCACCCATGAGATCGACAAGGGTAAGTACGGTCACTATATATATATATATATATATATATATATATATAGTAACGAATGTGGATTTCCCTTCCGTTACCAACAATAAAACCATTATCGAAGGCGTGAGAACCATTTGAATGACGCGCGGAATACGGTAGCGGTGAGAAATGCGGCGAGCACCGGCGAGATCGCGCAGCGCTCGGTGCAAAGTCTGTAGCGGTGACGTGCTTCGCGGTCATCCGCGGAGGGGAGGCGAGGTCCGGCCCACCTCTATGAGGGGAAGAGTCAGCGAAATAAATACTCCGGTCCGCTGACCACTAGCCTCTTCTTGTTAGAGTTGTCGTCGAATACGCTTCTTGTTCGAATTGTTGTCGAGTACGTTTTTGTTGAGATTGTGTTCGAATGCGCTACTTGTTCAGGTTTTGGTCGAAGTAACGACGTTATTGTAATATAAGTTGTAAGAGGCCGAAGTAGTGGCGTTAATGAAGTATCTAGTGGATTGTGTCGCTAATAGTAGGGAAGTGAATGAGTGCTGATTTGGTCAGGAGAAAGTACGTTAGATTACGTGGGGAACAATCTGGTGGTGCAATACGCAAAGCAATTGTTGAGTAAATCGAGTGCGCGACGCCCATGAACTGAGTGATTCACGCCGTTGCAAGACTGCCATTGTGCGGAGAACTTTTAGCACGCGGGCGTGCAGAATAATCAGTCGCGCTGAAAACAATACGAACGAGATGAAGAAGAGGCCTATACGAGAAGAAGAGGAAGCCGGAACGAGGAGAAGAGAACCCCGAGAGAAGAAGAAGAACCCCGAGAGAAGAAGGAGAACCCCGAGAGAAGAAGAAGAACCCCGAGAGAAGAAGAACAACCCCGAGAGAAGAAGAACAACCCCGAGAGAAGAAGAAGAACCCCGAGAGAAGAAGAAGAACGCGCTCCGAGGGTTGCAGAAAGGTAACGGGACGTTAAGGGGAGAGGGTTTTTCGACGCCGAGGTCACCATTCGCGAGCCACAGGCAAAGCAGTACCGCGACGAATAACAACGAATTTTATAAAACAGAAACTGTTAGAATACCTGAAATGAATTTATTCTAAAGCAGAAACTGTTAATTTCACTACTAGGGAACAAATGCCTTAAGAATTAATATTATTTTTGCTGTGTTTGATGTAAATAATTTCTTTGATTTTGCTTGATTTTGTGGAAATCCAAAGGAGTAATCAAATTGATAACATGATGCTAATTTATTATTAAAATTTCAACAATTTCTTTTCATTGCATAACAGAATATTTTTGTAAATAGTAGCGTTAGTTATTTAAATATTTAATTTCAAAACTGTGCACGGAAAATTCATAGTATTGGTAAATTGATTTAAAGAGTATCATTGCTATTTTGTGTTTCTCTTCACTACAGCTAAAGAAAGTGTACTTGAACAAGTTAAATAAGAATACTTTTTACTTGTGTGTGTATACATTCACCCCTTGGATTTCCTTACATCTGTGGATGTATCCATTGCCCTGAGAGAAAATACAAGCTCGCAAGAGCATGTAAATCTGCGTACACCCCTCAGGTCGTGTTAATTTGTTGGGATTGTACGTTAGAAAGATTGTTATATATATATATATATATATATATTGTAGTGATACCGAATATATTACAGTTAACCTTTTAGCGACCGAGTTTTTTTCCTTCTGCACTCCGTGCGGTACCGACTTTTTTAAATAGACGAATTTGCTTGAACCCCAGTGGAGGTTTAACTGCGGCGAGTGATGGCAGCTACCCCCAAGTATTGAAAGTCCTTGTTGATAGAGATTTAAAGGGATTAACTGAGTAAAACAGTATCAACGTTTCCTCTGCAAAATCAAGTAATATTATTTTGAGCAATGATCTTTTTCATTTTTTCTACTAATTTTCATTCTTTACTCCACCCACCCTGCCTGCGCAACGAAGTTTTCTGCATTTGATGTTTAAAATGTTTCATAATTTAAAAAATATTTCCCATTTGCAAAGAGGTAACCTACATAATACTTTATGAAAATTAATTACAAAGTTGGAATTTGAAGAAATTATTATACTTTCGAAAAAAATATTTTCAAAATATTTAAAGTAGCTTTTTAGGTTAATGGATCTATATAAAACTATCAAAAGTACGATTTTTTCAAATTTTTCAAACTGTTTTGGGGAAAGTAAAAATATGAAAATCATTTCTAAAAATGAAAAAGTATTTTATTTTCCTTAATTTTATGATTTTAAGATGGACAGCTTGATCGGAGCTGAAAATGTTAAATTATATTGGCTTGGAATATCTTCCAGACTGGATCCAGACTGGACACAGATGCACAGTCACTGTCACTGTCCAAAATTAACTCAATTTCACGTGTTGTTAGCGATTGTTCTCGACAAGTCATTTTTGCTTCAAAAAGCACACGACCCAAGCGCAAGCAGCAACTCTTAGTGTTAGCAGAATACGACTGCGATCGCCCAAGTGAGAAGCGTGGGCCGAGGCGGGTTTGTTATGACTGGGGTGTGTGACAGGAGATAGTAGACAGTGATGCGCTACATATAAGTACAAGAGCGTAAAGAAGAAGGCGCCCTAACAACAGAAAAGCTTTGATAAGCTGACGAGATATTTATATGGAACCACGTCGTTGGTTTATGCCAATACAATAAAATATTAAGACATTGCAAATAATATAATACAATAGATAACAAAATATGAAAACAATATATTTATTGCACTGAAATAAACTTGATTTTACCCTGTTGTTATCTAGTACTGTAGACAAAAATCTTTCTAGCACAATTTAATTATTACATACGAAGTTATAATAAAATATTATGGAACAAATTTGTGGAAGTTATATGAACATGCCATACGAAACCCAATTTCCGTTACAAATTGCAAACTGACATAATCTCTTTTGTTCATACTGTGGTATGTGATCTTATTATGATTTTATTGCCGTTAAAGTCCCTCCTATGTCCCCAGGTGAATGTTGAATGGCGATCAACATTCTCCTATGTTTCTCTAGAAGCATGAAAAGTCAGAGCAGCCCACGCTTCCTTTCGCGCTTCAAGACCGTACTCCGTCAACACATCCCTGCCGGATGGCGTAGGCCGGAGCGCCGAACGTGAGAATCGCCGCGCCGCTGCTTGTCACCCGTCAGCAAGCGATAGATAAGAGCCGACGCACGCCTCCGGAGGTCAAGCGAAAAAGATCCCATTGGTACCGCTGGGTTGAAATGCTCTGGGAAACCTCTTTCCCATTAGTCTTTAAAAGGTTAATTGCGCGCCTAAGAATTACTCCGCGTCGCACGACAGCGAGGGTCAGCCGACGACGCCAGGACGGCGGCGGCCACTCGCCGCCCCCTACCCTTTGAATTTGTCACGGCCACGTGTCCCGGAGCTTGGGTGGTCGTTTCGTGCGCACGGCACCCCCGGTATTTTTCCGCGACGCTCAGAGCCCTCCCCCAGCCTCCCTTGAGATCTCCAGCCCCTCACACCCCCAGTCATTAATAACTGCCCCTATTTGACGCAAAATTGAAGCGAGAGGGAGCGATAGCCAGCTTCTCTCTCATTTCTCGGCCTCAAAAACACCCGACGATTGGGCAGAAATAGTTTGAGACGCACTACCCTTGCGCCAATAGCCGCCGGAATTAGGCAATGTTCTGGAAGGTTCCAGAATCTTGGGGATAATTTTGGTGGGGCAAAGAAGCTTCGAGGGACTTCGAGCAGGCGACGCGAGGAGAGAAGCAAACGAGTTGCGTTCGGGGTAGGACGCGAGTAGCGGTCAAGGGGGGACAAGTTGCTTTTGTGGTGGCACTAGGCGCCGGAGACAGAGTTCGGTTCGTGTTGGATGGACTTATAAAAAACATTGAGTTTTCTTGGGAGAATTTGTGCAAGTTCCCTTTAACAATTGTAGACCGCGGGGCTGTGTGACGGACAATTGACAGTGAATTGTGCTGTGTTAATATCCGACTTGTGCTCGAATTCGGGACTTTTTCGTGAGATTATTAGATGATTCACGAACTCGCTACGATCTCCAAAATACCGTGTGATAGATCGAGAGTGAGGAGATCATTCGTTCGAGCAGACATTACCTAATCATTTACAACAGTGAGCGGACGGCGCTGTGTGTTGGGCCAGCCCCAGCAGCCCCCTCGCGTATATCTGGTTCAGTCCTGCGCACCACCCCACCCGGGCGGCGCCTCATCGCCCGTGACGACCCTCGCAGCCAGCTGACGGCCCGAGGTTATTCAACTTTGGTGGGTTGTGCAAGCCGCCTTGCAGAGGCAGTATTTATTTTGCTTTTGTGGTGCGCCCGTGGTCGAAAGGCATAAACTGTGTGGCGAACAATTTTTGCTAATTACCTTTTGACCGGGCGACGAAGAGAGATTCCCCGGCCGCGCTTGGCCGCCAAGAGGGAATTTGCGCAAGGAGAAAATCTTTGTCATTGTAATTGTATTAATTTGTATTTCTTAATTTTAACTTGTGTGTGTGCATGACATTTTTTTTTTGATTTGGGGTAAAGGGGAGCATGCTTGCCGACGTGATTGGTACCAGTTCATTCGTGATTTATTACTGAATAAATCCCCCATGTTGTTATATGAATGCAATGCTTCTCATTTGACCCCGACCGCCAGCTTCCTCCATCATCGCCATTTCAGGCCAGACTGTCTGTCGACTGAGCGAGCCGGCTACCCGTCCGAGGCGCCCAACTGAAGACGAAGGGTAGTCGCAATATATATATATATATATATATATATATTGTGATGGTACTTCGGCAACATAATCCTTATTATTTTGATGGGACCTGTAAAGGCGCAGGGGTCTTGGCAGGGAGGAGCCGTGATTCGGGATCACATGTGATATGAATTTCAGCGACACCTTTCTGATAACAAATTTGGATTTATTCCAATCAACAAAATTCCCAAATCCAGCAAACACAAATGCACAAGAAATCAAAACATTTATCGTCTCAGGTATCATTAATAAATTACTCAACTGAAATTTATTAGGCCTTTGCGAATTGGATCCCTCGCTTACTAAATGTAAAACCATTTACTGCTCAATGAACACACACAACTTTACCATTTTCCCCATCCAAAATGCTTAAATTTATTTTACAAAATCAGTTTTTCCTTTTTTTCTTGACTGAAAATTATTACGTGAGATCACAATTTTGATTTAAATTTGAATTCCTTGCTTAGTCCTCGACTTGGAACATGGAAAATATTACTGGTCATTTCCCTCCCCGGTTCTAGTGATTAGTTCTCATTAACTAACATGTCCTCTCGTATTTCCACTTTTCACTTTGCCCAGAATGAAGCCTTTGATACTTAACGTGCGCCGTCTCCTCGCGCCATCCGACGGGTCTGCTGCGAAGGTCGCGCACACTCGCGCTGCCGCCACCTCGAAAGCCCAGCCGCTATGCGCCGCCAAGGGCGAATTCCAGCCGGCCACGAGCCCTCTCGCGTCGCCTCCACAGCACGTTCCACCAGGTTCCTCCGTCTTCGTTGCTTCTTGTCCGGTCCTCGAGTTTTAATACTGTCCGTGCGTTCGTGTACTCGAGCGCGGCCGTCGGCACGTGTCAGTTGCTTCACTACAGTTCTGTGTTCGCACTATCTGCCGGGTAAATAAAAACTTGATTCACTTTTCTAACTCACTTTTCAAAAACTCGACTTTGTTCAACCTAGCCATTCAATCACAGTACATCTCCTATTACTGCGTCACGAAATATCGCCTTATTAGCTAGCGAAATTACTGCCGCTATTACGAATACCTTCACTTTCTACAATTCAATAGTCTTTCCGCGAATCTAGCACGTGTCCGTTTTTGATACCGCCGCTCAGACACCGAATAGGTACGACCGTTCGGTATCGCTGCTCAGACCAGAAGAGTGAAATTCCTTTTCGGTTAGCCGCACTTCCCCTCTTTTCCTCTCACTACGTGACGTGAGTGGGGGTTTCTCTCTTATCAGCTTGGCCGGTACCCCTTCTGGTCAGTAAGCGCTTCTCCGAACGCGCCCAGCTTTGCGCGGTCATTTAAATCATATTTCTTCCCTTTCGTTTCTTCCTTGGCTCCTCCCCTCACCATCATCCACTTATCACAATATATAACTGTCGAAAAGAATCAAAAGGAATATCAACTGCAAAATTCTTATGAATTATTTCAAAATTTGCACAAATTACAATCACAGCAATATCTTCTGTGACAAAAATAAGTTGAAATTCAACAAATTGAATTAATGAGATTTCTGGTGAGATGAGGAATGCATATAAAGTTATATCAGGGTACAAGACAGAATATAGTACCTTCTGTTTACGAAAATTGCAGTTAACTATCCCTCAACATATCCTGAATTAAAGATGTAATTTCTTGTACAACATTCACTGAAATTACAAAGAAATATCTTGTATACAATTAAAATGAATAAATAGTTTTTGAAAACACATGAGTATTCAAAACAAGGTTCTTGAAAAAATAAAAATACCCTTTATTACAACAGACACCTTTGGTTGACATCGAAATATGTTTTATATCTTCTCAACAGGCATCCTAAATTTCAATATCTATTTTGAGAGATTTAATTTCACTTAAATTCTTCAACAGTTCATAGCAAATATAATTTTATAACAGCTCTGTACTCATGGAACTCGGAACTTACGGAACTCAACTGACTGACAAGCTTTCAACTGACTCACTCAAGTTATCAACTGCACACATCTGGTGCACTGTTCCGATACATTTTCCCGATCCAAATATTCCCGAAAATGCGGGGGTTTTCTGACAAAGTGAGCCTCGTAGGTAGTAAGGTTCGGTAAACGGGCTTATTATGAGCTTCATCTCATTGCCTCTCCGTTCGTTAAGACTTTCATTCTTTGATGGGAAAATCTTAACAACTTTTCGATTTTAACATCAATATGGCGTAAGGTTAAACTAGTGGTGCTACAGAATGGCACGGACTTTAGAATTAGTTTTCTATTTCCTTGGGTCTTCACTAGCTATTCGGAATTTCCACATCCTCTTTCTTGCCAGCTACCATCTATCACCGCCAAAAGTACATTTTTTGTCATTTTCTTAATTTTTCGGTTTCCTATTGGTAGAACGAAAATACTAATTTTAGAATATTAAAGAACACAAAAACCTAGCCGTAAATGGCAATTTTCTTTTAAAAAGTATGTGCCGTTTAAGAGAAAATGGCGTTTCAGCGCTACTAAAAATGCGAAATTTGAAGCTCATTTTCACAGAAAATTTTTGAGTTTTCAAAATACTTTATTTGAAGTTATTTGAAGCACTTACACTCCCAAATATAATAATGTTTACAAATTGCTGGTAATGTGAATATTAAAGATGTGAGAGATCCTTTAAAAAAATTACATATGTGTAATTTTTGAAAAAATAAAAAATAAACTTTACGTCATATTAAAGAGTGCCATTAGCACTATCCGATCGAAAAGTTTGAAGAGTTTTTTAGCCATTTATGTGAAAATGGCGTTTGAGCGTTTCTGAAAATGCGGAAATTTGAACTAGTTTTTACAGAAAACGGTTGTGTTTTCGATAAACTTTACTTGACATTAGTTAAAGAACATGTACTCATAAACATAATAATGTGAACAATTCGCCGCTAGTGTAAATATTAGCGACGTGAGAGACAAGTAAAAAAAATACATTTTTGCAATTTTTGAAAAAACAAAAGAATTGAGCAATACGGCGTTTTTGTCATCTCATTAAATACATTAGGCACTATACCTACCAAAAGTTTCAAGAAAAAATTTAATTGCGTTTTTGAGAAAATCTCGTTTTTGTAATTTTTTAAAATTGCACATATTGCACGCAATATTGCGCGAAAACTACTAAAATTTTCAAAAGAATGTACATGACCTTGAACAAAGAACTCAATTTGGAGAACACATTTATTTGAAGGAAAAATCTCTATCTTCAATTTTGTAGTTGGGGAAAGACGCCGAAAAAAATTCAAACTTTCACAATTTTCGAAAATTCAGAGTTATCCGTGAAAATCGGACCTATGCCATGTTAATAAGTGTATTTTACTCTATTCATACAATAAATTTAAAGAAAAAAATTGGAGCAGTTTTTGAGAAAATTTTGAAAATCTCCGGGGGGCTTTATATAAAGTACCCCCAAATTTTGAAAAATCTGTTTCAAAATCTCAAATCTTCAACTAGAACCGGGGAATATCCATTTTGGAAGAAATCGTACGTATGGTTTAGGCGCTAGCAGTGTTTACAGACGGACAGACGGACGTTTTCCTTTCAATTGGTTTTTCGGTATCATGGACCTAGAAACAGGGTTTCTAGCTACACCACGTGTTAGGGGATTTTTTTTCTTAATTTAGCAACTGGTTTTATCCACTTTTTCGTTTTCACGGCCCGACAATTAATTTTTTTCCGCCGAAAATTCGCCATTTTTTCGTGCAGCAATACATAACTTTCCCTATACTACGTATAACACTCCGTGTATACGTACGTATACGGGAAAGTAAAAATTGTATGTATGTACTACGCAACAACCCGTGAACGGGCTCAGGCCTACCGGTGACGTCCCTGCCTCGCGGCCATGGGTCACCAGCCAGTGCAAAACAATAGAACTGAATCTGAAAAAAGATAAACTTGATTAATTGAACACACAATTTCCAATGCTCGTACCACGTTCTTGGTCAATTCTACTAACAACAATGCACTACATACCTCCAAACATCCTCCTACATACCTCCTCCCTACTACGGCAATTAGGAAAAATCGTAGGGAAAAGGGTAGGCGGGCTGATCTTTTTGGATCGAAACCACATTCAAGCGAGGAATAGTAGAGCCTGTCAGGGGAGCAATTCTAGATTTGGAGCACAAGTGGCTGTGCATACCAGATGCAGAATCATAATTAACAAGATACGGTACAGCCCCATAAGCCTTATGAGGAGCATCACAAAATTCTACCAGGTAAGACGGGAGGTTGGCATGGGGTAACACCTTGCGCGGGAGTATGATTGATGGTAGTAACTCAATCTCATTCAATAAAGAATGACAGTAATAAGTGAGTCCAGTATCAAGAGGAGTATCTCATTCTAAATGCATAGACCACAGTTTTGCAAAAAAGCTTCAACTTTACCAGGAAAGGGTTCACAAAACCTAATGGGTCATAGACAGAGGCGTTCAGATGCAAAACGAGTTTTTTGTGATACATGGGGAATTGAAAGTGTTTGGATTGGAGTGTTTGCTGTATGCAATGCGAAGCGTGTCCTCATATGTGTTTGATGTTAAACCTAGTATTCTGGTATAGCGTCCGAGGCCAGGGGCGTGGAAGAGTATTGCATTGGGGCGCCGTTTAGTGTGGCAAGAAACAATGAAGAATTGCTATTTACCTTTCTCAAATTGAAATGAGTCCCTTTGAGTACTACTAAAATTCTTTCAAACAAGGATGCCGCTTTCTCTGCACTCGCTCCCGAACAGTAAGTCATCTACATAAAAACCATTCCTGATGGCTAAAGCTACTTCAGGATCAGTTTCAGTTATCTCCTCAGCTAACTTGTTAAGGCACCTTGTACTAAGGAATGCGGATGGTGCCATGCCATATGTGACAGTTTGCAAAGTAAAAATTTTAATAGGATCCTGGGGGGTTCTCTCTACACAAAATTCTCTGAAATTTAGTATCAGCATTATGCACCCTGATCATTCTATACATTTTCTCAATATCTGCTGTAAAACAAACATTGAACAAGCGAAATCTAAGCATAATGTCAAAGCTCTTGTTGCACATTTGGGCCAGCGTAGAGTAGATCGTTGAAACTTAATCCAGAAGATGATTTGACACTACAATTGAAGGCCACACGAAGTGGCGTGGTATTTGATTGTGGATGGAACACACAAAAATGAGGTATAAAATAAAAGGGAGGTTCCATCTTACTAACGCATTCAACTGCATACCCCAATGCAATATATTCTTGCATGAACTTGGTATAATTATTCTTTAGCACTCCATCTTTTGCACACCTGCTTTCTAATGCAAGTAAAAACTGCTTGGCTACATAATATGAATTACCTAATAAATATGTAGGACGTTTGAAAGGAAATGAGACACAAAATTGCCCATTCTCTAACCTGAAGATCTCATCGTTAAACTTTTGTTCACAAGGGTGATCAAAGTCTGAGATGTTTTCATCACTAGACGGCAAAATCTTCTCAGAATTCCAAACATTCTCATAATCATTGACTAAGGAGGGAGAATGTGCAGTCAAGAAAAAACACTGATCTCGGGGTGGCCCACATGGGAACACTGTGGGCAACCGATCCTCCACAATGACATTTCCTAACTCAGTATCAAGAATAAAAATATTTGAACAATGGCTGCTCTTCTTAGTATTAAGCACTTGAAAAAATAAAGAAGAGCTTAATAAAATGTCTAATTTTCGAGAAAGAAAAAATTGATCATCAGCCAGTTTTAGACCAGCAGGCAACTTCAGGGCAGCTAAATTTATGCTCCTTCTTGGGGTGGATTTCGGTATAGCTGGAACCACTAAACATTCTATTGCCCTTTTCCAATTACAACATCGCGAGGAGACTAACAATTGAACTCTAGCATTTGGGCCAGAAGTAAGTGCATTAATAGAGTGAATGGTAGCATCATGCCTTATCCGCTTAAGGCGGAGGGCTTGAACCAGTGACTCGGTGATTAAGGACATTTCACTGCCAGAATCTAGTAACGCATTGATGGCAGGGATTGACCCAATTCGTTTGTTGCATTCACAATGGCTGTAAGAAGGAGAGAACCAATTTTGTAGAACTGGCTAAAACCCAAGTGTGATAACTTGCTAGTTTTTTTATCGTGTGCTTGCTTTGTAGTATTCAGGGTGGTAGATACTGGTCCAGCAGAGGTATTGGGCGCACTACCAGAGAGAGGTGGAGTCACACTATGGACATTTTGTATTGCTCTTTGTGAAGAAAATTTATGAAGCATTGAATGGTGGTTCTTACCACATATTTTACAACTTCGCTGAGAGCAATGATGAGAAGGACCTTTCTATCAAGGCAGTTGTGGCAGAGTTGATGAGAAGACATGAAATCCCATCTCTGCTGGACAGCCAAGGTTCGAAAACGAGGGCAGGTGAAAAGTTGGTGCTCTCCAGAACAGCAAGCTATGCAGGATTGAGAACTGGAGCCTGGTGACCCAGCTTCCAGCTGAAACACTTATTTGGTAGGTGCAGACTGTGCAGGGCACTTTTATTTGTAAACTGTAACAGAAGTCACATCTTTATTAGAACGAGGTGCAATGTCAAGGGCTCTTGCCCGTAGCGAAAGGAAATCTAAAACATTCTGCAAAGGAACAATATCAGATTTTGTCTTAGCAAGGAGAAATGCTTCCCTTGTTTTATTGTCTAACTTGCTGAGCACTAAAAATTGCAAAATTATCTCAGCCAAAGGGACTGTAGTGGAAACAGCTGAGAGGTTAGCCAGTGAGATGTTACTACAGTGTGCAATTCTCATAAGCAAGAGGCATTACCATTTTTTAGGGCAGAAAAGGAGAATAGAGCTTGAATATGCTCCCCTAAAATTTTTGATTTATTAATGTATTAAAGATTTATTAATAGATTCTATTTCAGAGTTTTAAACATTACCAAAACGACACATTTTAATATTATATTGATGCACACAAGCTATTTTGGACCTGAAGCAATTGCTATCGTTATCTTAAAAGGTAAACAAAGTTTTTACAGCGGTAAAAAGGTAAATAAAGTGAAGGCGATAAACATCTGGGATTGGTTTAATTTGAATATATCCTTGCTTAGCATTGACTACTTACGACACGGACAGACATGAGTGAAATAGTCACAAAAATACAGGTAATACATGCAAATATACAGGTAGATTTTTTTTCCTGGCAAGAAAAGTGTCATGAATGCAGTGTTTGATTCCTTAGCTCAATTGGTAGAGATGTCTGCATAACGGAAGTCCTGAACTCGGATCCACGAGGTACAAATATTTGCTCTTTGTGACAATCAATTTTTAGTATGATTATGTGGTGTATTAGTAGTTTCATAGTCATGACTAGAAACTCATTTGATAGAGCGTGATTTCCATGCACTATCAAGTGCTCAAATATGCATGCAAACATGAGCCAAATATGCACAATCTAATTTTATTTTATTTAAATTTTTAGTTACATTGACTTTTGCAAAAGTGAAAAATTGTGATCAATTTTTCTAAATTGTTCTATGTCAAATTCATTATTTTGTCCGTAAAAATGTTTTTGAATGCAGAAAATGACCTTTTTACGTCACAAGATGTAATTGGAGCATACTTCAAAGACAAAATCTAAGCAAATGTAAGATCAATCCTGCATTTTCTGATTTTTCACCACAAATAATGTTTTTTTTACATTTTTGAGAAATTTCAAGACACAATTTAAATTTAACACTTAATGTAATTTGTACAGTAATGTAAAGTATGCAGTCTCACCGATATCTCCAAACATTAATTCCAGACACATTAATTGCTTCAACAATTTATAATGTCTCCATCAGAGGAAGACGTACTGATTCTAATTTCTGAAGATAAAGAATACTATAACTTTCCCGTATACTATAACTTTTACGTAAATACGGAGTAACATACGTAGTAAAGGGAAAGTTTTGTAAAGCTGCGCGAAAAAAACGGCGAATTTTCGGCGGAAAAAAATCATTGACGGGCATAAAGAAAAAGTGGATAAAACCAGTTGCTAAATTAAGAAAAAAAATCCCCTAATACATGGTGTAGCCAGAATCCCTCTTTTGTGGGTCCTTGATACCGAAAAACCAATTGCAAAGAAAACGTCCGTCTGTCCGTCCGTCCGTCTGTCCGTTCGTCTGTGAAGACTACTGGCGCCTAACCCATAGGTACAATTTCTTCCAAAATGGATATTCCTCGGTCGATCTTGTTTTAGTCGAAGCTTTAAGATTTTCAAAACGATTCTTCAAAAGTTGGGAGTACTTAACATGAAGCCTTCCGAACATTTTCAAAATTTTCTCAAAACCGACTCCAATTTTTTTCTTTAAATTTATGGTAAGAATAGAGTAAAATACACTTATTAAGATGGCATAGGTCAGTTTTCACGGATAACTCTGAATTTTCGAAAATTGTGAAAGTTTGAATTTATTTTCGGAGTCTTTCTCCCACTACAAAATTGCAGATAGAGATTTTCCTTCAAATACAATATGTTCACCAATGTGAGTTCTTTGTTTAAGATCAGGTACATTGTTTTGAAATTTCAGTAGTTTTCGCGCAATATTGCGGGCAATATTTGCAATTTTAAAAAATTACAAAACCAGATATTCTCAAAAACGGCTCCACATTTTTTCTTTAAACATTTTATACGGATAGTGCTAAATGTGCTCTATGAGATGACATTAATACCACATTGTTCTATTCTTTTGTTTTTCAAAAATTACAAAAATGTAATTTTTTTACTTGTCTCTCACGTCGTTAATATTTACATTAGCGGCGATTTGTTCACGTTATTATATTAATGAGTACATGTGCATTAAATAATGTCAAGTAAAGTTGATCGAAAACACAACCTTTTTCTGTGAAAACTAGCTCAAAATTCCACATTTTCCGAAACGCTCAAACGCCCTTTTCTCATCATGGCTACAAACTATTTCTTCAAACTTTTTGATCGGATAGTTCTAATTGCACTCTTTGATATGTGTATTTTGTTGTATTTTTTGTTTTTTCAAAAATTACACAAATGTAATTTTTTGAAAGATCTCTCACATCTTTAATATGCACATTACCAGCAATTTGCAAACGTAATTATATTTGTGAGTATAAGTACTTCAAATGAAGTATCTTGAAAACTCAAAAAATTTTGGAAAAAAGAGCTTCAAATTTTGCATTTTGAATAGCACTAAAACGTCATTTTCTTTAAAACCGCACACAATTTTTAAGAGAAAATTTCCATTTATACTTCGGTTTTTCTTTCTTGGCGCACGGGGGGTGTCAATAAAATGGAATATCTCAAGGTATTTCGCGTCGTTCTCGGGTGTGACGCTAGGAGTCGCATGATCGCGAATGTATCGAGGAGTACTGGTGATCATGCGAGTCCTGGCGGCGCAACGGAGAACGACGAGAAATACCGTGAGATATTCCATTTTATTAACACACCCCCTGGCGCCAAGAAAGAAAACCCGAAGTATAGGACTAGGTTTTTGGGTTCTTTAATATTCTAAAATGAATATTTCCGTTCTACCATTAGGAAACCGAAAAATTAAGAAAATGTCAAAAAAATGTAGTTTGGTCGGCAATAGATAAGAGCTGGCAAGAGTATGTGGTAATTCCGAATAACTAGCGCAGATCCAAGGAAATAGAAAACTAATACGGGAAGGTCTGTGCCATTCTGTAGCACCACTAGTTTTTTCTTAATGTGTATGGGTCCCGGATGCCCTGTCTTGTATATTTCTCTAGAAATCCTTTAAACGTTGGATTAGTTACTTTTTCGAAGGGTAAATTTGCCCCTAATAAAGAATAACACATTTCCATTAAAAATGGATTTGTTGCAGGCTTCAATGTTGCCTGAGTTTGCACTAAGTGTGACATAGTTTTTTCCTTTCTCAAGCTTTGACACTACGAGAAGTAGGTGCAAGGTGCCGGCCCATTTTGAACTTTTTGGAACATTTAATCTGCATAAATAAATTCAAATTATACAGAACTACATATTTTTTAAGAAGGGTATTAGAATGTTGTTACAAATTACCACGTTTTGAAACAAATGTTACTCAAATTTTGATTCAAATTAATGTCAGATTTAATTTAAGACAAGCGTACTTTACTAAACTGTATTTTGCTAATCGTTCAGGAGTTCAAACTATCTGGGCAGAAATTTCATAAGCTCGAATTTGAGATGTGGCCGTAGGTATTATGTTTAGTACGAACTTGTTTTGACATACTACTTTCTCTTGTTGATAATATTATTCTTTTTACAGACACAGCGATGCTAGTAGTACTTCACACGAAATTAAAAGAAAAAATATTAAGTACTCCATGTTTTTTAATAACATTAAAAATAATAGAGGTAAAATTCTAAAACTCAAGGAAAATGTTTGGAAAGAATATGCATACTAATACCAGTGGCGTGCATTCAACCCCAGCAACCCCAGCACTGCTGGGGTAAGCAATAATGAGAATTAAATGAATCTTGAGAACAATGCACCCTATGTCATGTGATCAAAATATTGCACCCACTGTATACTCTACTGCGATCTTTGCGCCGGCCCATTGCTCTTCCTCAAGAGCGCTGTAAGGGCCCTCACGGCCCTGCCCCAGCTCTGTCATCGTCGCTGGGAAAGACAGCTGCGCGCGCATCTACTTCACTGGGCCCGTGGCACGCGGCGGGCGGGGGGCAACCGTGCCGATACTATACTGCGATTTTGTAGGAAGAGCTCTCAAGATAACTCAAATCCCATCTTCGCGATGGAATATGTCACGGCATTTCGTATCATTCACAGTCGTTCCGCTAGATTTCGCACGATCGCGACCGTATGAAGCAGTGCTTGCGATCATGCGACTTCTACCGGCAAGACCGAGAAAAGACGCGAAATGCCGTGACATATTCCATCGCGAAGATGGGATTTGAGTTATCTTGAGAGCTCTTCCTTCAAAAATCGCAGTATATGCTCTTGTTCAGCTAGCTGGGGATTGATGACGTTTCTCCCCTTCCCTTTGCTTCGTGGCCAGGCGTCTCCTGGCGAACGTGATTGCAGTACTCCCCGCTAGAGGGCAGATGAGAGCAACCCAGACACATTACTGCCAGTGCTACCACAAAGCAAAATTATTTTAAATGATATATTTTGTTAATATCAATTACCGTACCCTTTGTCGGGAAGTTTGTAACTTATAAAATTATTATAGAGCACATATTTCTCTCTCGCGTTAATAACAATGAACAAAAATTTAAGTAGAGATTTTATTAATTTTTCTGAGGAAGGTAGTTCTTACACACGTGATCAAAACCAAAAAAATCCCCGAATTTTTTAGTAGCCCAGGTTACTCTTCTTAGAGAATCAGTGTGCGTGGCAGAGTAGTGTGTGACGTAGTGGTGATCCATTGCAGTGACGTATTGTCGTGTTTTCTCGTGTTTCGTGAAGATTTGTAGTAATTACGCTATGTAGTAATACGTGATTTGTGTAATCTAACAGGTATTCTGGAACAATTGTGTGTAGTATGTCTTCCAGTGAGTGTGTAATTGATGATATTTTGAGGAGACCATTTTCAACGAGGCAGTTCCATGAGAAGAAGCGTAATTGAAAACGGTAGGCCAATACCAGCCTTAGCACAATTACAGCAGATAACAAAAAACTTCACGAGACATTTCACCTGCTCTGCCTACGAAAAATATCAATGGCTAGCTGGCAGTGAAAGACTGAATTGTTTGTTTTGTTGATCTTGTTTGCTCTTTGGGCAAGATCAGAATACCTCATGGACAAAATCGGGATATAAAAATTTAGGAAGTTTCACAAAAGCAGCAACTGCACACGAACTGTCAGTAGGACACATCAGAGCTTCGTATCTTTTGGCATCATTCGGGCATGCTCGTATTGAAACGCAATTGGACCAGCAACTTCAAACTGAAATATCTCTCCACAATAAGAAAGTGCAACAAAATCGCGAGCTTCTCAAAAGGTTCATAAACGCCGTATGTTTCTTAAGTAAACAGGAATTAGCATTCAGAGGACATAACGAATCTAGATTGTCACTTAATCGTGGTAAATATGTGGAACTACTGCTCTACATAGCAGAGTATGATTCTCTCCTGAGGACTCATTCTGGAAACTATTCCGCGGGTTATCCAATCGGATACAAAATGATCTCATAGATTCCATATCTCATTCGCTGTTGCAAGAAATTAAATCTGACATAGCGAATGCTAATTTTGTCTCTGTGTTGGTAGATGAAACAACAGCTGTTTCCAACACTGCTCAGTTTCCAATTGTGTTCCGATATGTTTACGGTGGTGAAACAAAAGAACGGTTTGTCGGATTTCGTGATGTAAGTGCGAACCGAAGCGACGCGACGACAGCAGAGCTTATAAGAGAGTACTAGACAGAATTTGACTGCAATAACAAGCTTATGTTTCAGTCGTACGACGGCGCAGCGTCCATGTCTGGAAATGTGAACGGCGTCCAGGCCCTCATAAAACAGACTCATCCTCAGGCAGTTTATATTCATTGCTACGTACATGTATTGAATTTAATACTTTCACGGAGTGTTAATAACATCAGAGAATGTAAAATATTCTTTAGTAATTTGAGTGGTATTACTGCCTTCTTCTCGCGGTCACCAAAATTTCTTGACAATTTTCTACAAAGACGATTGCCATCTGTTTGCCCCACTAGATGGAACTATACAGAGCGACTTGTCAACACTGTGTATATGCACGGAAATGATCTTCATAATGTATTCACTACTATGCTCAATAATCAAGACGAGGTTGAAAATGATATATTGGCTCCTGTTAGTGGTTATTTGTCAATTTTATCTGACTTTTTGTTTTGCTTTTTATTGAGAACTTTTGATAAAATCTTTTCGTTCTCGGGAATATTGTACAACATTCTCCAAACAAAAGCACCTGACATCGGTTACTGTAGACAAAAAATTAAAGAAACACGGAAAAATATAGCTGATATGAGAAGCGAGTATGAAAGTGTACATTCTGAAACCATAAGAGAAGTTGGCGAAGAATCTAGGAGAGTCAGTGTAAATTACAAGCGACTATATTACGAAATCTTTGATAATGTGGATAAGCAGTTGGAGATTAGATTTCAAGACTATGGAAATTTGCAGTTCTTGGAATTAATATCAAATGATATTAGCAAGTATAACACATTCAAGAAACAATTTCCCCAGAAGGAATTTTCTAGCTTGCTTGGAGCTTATGGGAGTAATTTTGATGAAGTAAGATTACACAATGAACTTGCTGTATTTTATAGCACCGAAGAGTTTCAAGAGAAAAACCCATATAAACTACTGAAATCTTTGAATTCCATGTCGCTATCCACATTCTTTCCACAACTTACGCGCCTTGTATCACTGATTTGTTCTATTCCTGTATCAACAGCATTGGTAGAAATATCGTTTTCGACTCTGAAAAGAATAAAAACTTATGCTCGAAACAGAACAAGTGAAAAGAGATTATCCAATTTAGCCTTACTCTCTATCGAAACATCTCTACTGGAGGGCATAAGACACACATATTCATTTTTCGAAAAAACTGTGCAGCATTTTGCTAGTCATGAAAGAAGAATGGATTTTACATTTCGTTGATTGCAGCATCATTTGCAGAAAGCAGACTTCATTTTCCTGTTCTGTAAGTTACGATAATTTACTTTTTCTTGCATGAAAATATATCTTGTGTAAGAGTGATGAATTGAATGTTGGAATTTTTTATTTTTTAAATATTGTTTCACTGTTGGGTTAAAAAATCTCCTGTTGCGCGACTACTTTGTATGGGTTTGAGTGAGGGAATCTGGTTGGCCGCGAGCAGCTGGGGTATACCAAGTAATCACCGCACGCCCCTGACTAATACACACAATAATGATTTAAAAACAATGCGCCAACAGTTTCTACAAGACAATTTCTTAAACCTCAGAAAAATCTCAAAACTTCAAAAAATAATTAATAGTATCTCGATAATAATTATTTTGGTAGATTTTAAGAACAGGGTTCGGCTCCTATTGACGCGCACGATTCGGTTCCGAACGAGTCACTCGCGGCGCCGCCACAGTGTGCCCGGCCACACGGCCACGTGGCCAACGCACTTTCGTGTGGAACACGGGGTAAGATATATAGGTGTGTTCACTCCCAGTCTAAAACTGAAGCTAATATGAGGCTAGTTCCCACAGCTCTCGCTAGATAAGCGCTGCGAACGACTTGGGCATTTTTGTTGGGTCAAGATGGCTTCTATTGATAGCACGGTGAATAGTAGACTTGACTGATCTCTTCGTAGTAAAAACTTTATTCCGGAGTATGAAGTAAATTTAAATTTCCGGTGTTTATCAACATCCAGAACCATGATATTTTCAATTGAAACACAATGTGGCCCACTTCTATTCACCACCGTAGCACTACAAACAGACAATAACACAATCATAACTATGTGTGAGAAAAGCTCTACATAAGCAGAAATTAAGATAAGATGTAATGAAAAGTTACAAGAATAGAATAACGCTTTTCTCAAAAGTAAATTCTTCTTCTTCATAAATGCATAGTCAAAGCAATTTTACAGTGAATGGTTTGCACATATCCAACAACATTTTGAAATTTAAGTACAGGAAAATGAATGTTAATAATGATAATTCCGCAATGAATGAAAAATGTATATATAAGTTACTTATGTAACATTTATGTACATTAATATATTTAGGAAATTAAGAATGTATGTAAACTGTACATGTATACTGTTTGTAAGTAGGTTATGTGATTTTGAGAATTGTAAGTCATAAAATTGCAATTATTTCAGAAAATAATATGTACAAATTGAATATTATTAATATTGAAATAAAGAATTGAGTTGAATTATAATACACTACATTTTTTAATTTGTAAAATATTACTATAAAATTATAATTGACACTGAAATAGTTTTTCAGTGAGGGTCAGTGATAAATATACTGTTGCAAAGAACAAACCTGTTGATTGCTGAGCAACGTGATTGTCAAATGAATGGTAAATCACTGTTTAAGTGATATTCTTAAATGTAATCGCTATTGTTTTTTTTTGTTGTTATAACTCTAACTCTTGTTTTCAAATGGAAATCCTCATTCTCTGTTACTTACATCATATAACAGCAAATATGCATGGCTCTCGCTACAAAACATTTCAAAACAATTAACATCCCCTGTCAGCCTGTATAATAGATCTTAAAAAATCCCGATACATTTACAGTAGCGGTTCCCCAATTATGTGTATTCAGTGACGGTTATAGCTTTCTTGCAACGAAAACACCAGAAAATACTAAATGCGCGAGACGCCATCATCAATGCCCAATCCGATCGTGCGCACCGTACGGACAAGCGAGGAACCAGCCTCAAACTGGCTTCAAAAATTTTGCCCAAAAGGCGGCTAGTTGACACACCTATATATCTTACACCGTGTGTGGAATCTTGACGCTTCGCTACCAGTGTCCAAGTTGAGGACGAGGCTCGGGCCTTCGGCCCTCGCGTTAACATAAAACATCCTTGAGTCTGTCCAACGCATAATTACCAACGCATTTTATGCATTTAACATTATGCATGCAACGCATTTTATGCATTTAACCATTGTAATTCTCCATTACACATTCGCACCACACCGCACAATGCACAATGCAAGCAGTGCTCCCTGAGTGATCCGTTCTCGTGGTCCGCGCGAGTGAACCATGCGCAAGTGAACCGTGCGCCGTTGTTTTAGTGAGCCGAACCCTGTCCTTAAAATCAGCCATTATTTTACTTCAATAAAAATTAAATATTTTTTTCGTTTCATATCTATTTCATTGATATTGGTTTATCCTTTTCTGAGTTTCAGTATTTCAAATTATATAATTTCTGCAGCAAAATTATAATTGAGCACTAAACATTTCGACTAGGGAAACAATACCAGTGGATATATTTTTTTAATTAATCAATTTTTACAGTTTTGTCAACTTCTTTATTATAAATATTGGAATAAATTATATTTCCATCCGTCCTCCAGAAAATCGTTGTTTCCAATTGTTTGTTTGGGAAGAGTTGCACACGAAGCCTTAGAAGAAACTGTTTTAAACTTAACTTTTGCGTGTCCTTGACTATTTTCCTCTCCCATTGTCAGTTATCAAAGGATATCGAGTTTTGGCTCCGTGCATCTTCCGAATCCTTTACGATGTATGATATGACGTTGATAATTCGTTTCGCGATCGTTGCTCACCGCACGTGTAATAGCGGCGCAAATCCAAGTAACGTACAGGAAAGTTAAAATGTGTACAATAACAATAAGCACCAAAGAGAAGTGCGTGTTATAGGAGTTTTCAGGCTCAAATGGTCCCAGAGAAAGTGGATCATACCAACTTCATGAATATCACCCGTAATATTAACGGCATTGGCTTAGGGACTTTTACTTACACTTTAAGTTTTGTACAGGTCCATTTCAGAGGAGTCAACCGTCAACGAAACTCCCCATGTGTTGGCACATACACGCCGAAATAGACTTTGTTTAGCTGAGGTTGGCATTTTTTCATTTGTTTTATTTTCTACCAACATGTTCAAAACTGCACTCTTAAACGCGTAGAAGCATATGTATAATTTTTTAACTGAATTGGTCGTTTTGATTTGATATTCTCATCGCATTATTTGTTTTTGAATTTTTAAACGAGACAGTGGAAACAATGCCACGTAAGTGTCTTAAAATGATGCATGCAAATCGTGTTAAAGTTAAACAATGAATATTAAATAGTGCAGCAAAATACAATGTTATAGCTCTACATGAGAATTCAAAAGCGAATTAGAACGAAAATGGATGATGAAAACGAATTCCGAACGTACATGTGAAGTGGCATTATTTATTTCAGGTAAGATGTTTATGAAACATAACAATCTTAAATTTTTGTATTAAGGAATAGATTACTTGTGCATTACCACATGCAGGTATTTTGTATGTTTTTGGTTATATCTATAAATTGGGAATTGTATCACACACGGTGATTGAACATATTTTAATTAATATTGTTTGGTCTAATAATGAAGCCATATGTGAGTGAATTAACATTACAAATTTATGTGAATATCTAAAATGCAGTTCATATCGACTTCACAATATTCTTTCAGTATTGTGAATCATATCACTTAGTGATTGTGAAGAAAGCAATTGCAAGTTTCATCTATAAAAAAACTCATGATGGTAACATTCAACATATGAGTGTATATTTTTGTACTTTGTAATGGGTATAGTTTGCAAAGAAGAAATAATAGGAAACACTCTTTACAGGGAAAGTTCTTTCTGAAAAAGAAATTTGGGAGAATATCAGAGGCAATTATGATACATTCTTTTTCCAATGATCTTAACCTTCTTTGTTCAGAATTCTTAAAAGAATTTTGCTTGGAAAATCAACGTAAGTATATTGTTTATAGGGGAAAAGATGATGTTAATTATCCAGGAGAATTATTTTTGTCAGCCTTATTAGTAGTAATAATAATATCAATTGTAAAAATAATAACAATAATATCTGTCAAAGAGAATAGCTTCAAACAATGTATGACAAGGTACTTTGCTCTAGGAATTCATATTCAATAAATCATATGCAGATTTACATTGCTTTGGACATACAATTACTGATTACATTCTTTGATACTTTCACACTCCCATGGAAATATATTTAGTATTTTAAATGTGGGACAGTATTTACTATGTAAACCTATATTATATTATACATTTCATTATGCAATACTTTTGTATAGTATTAATGTAATTATATAACTATTATACTTATTGAAATTTTTTGATATTTTACAGTCATGGCTGACCCAAAGAAAGGAGTGTATGAAGTATACATTGAGACCATATATTTATGAAGCTTGGCCAGAAAGCCCTTGAGCAGGTCTGTAGTGTAGGTATCATAAGTAAAATAAGACGAATAGTGCCAAAGTTCTGTGCAAAATGTGAACATTTTAAAAATATTTATTGTCAGGATACATGGTAAATGCTGTATATTATTATTCTTGTATTTTAATTTTCATCTTTTCATATCCACCTTCATATATTCTATTAAAATGATTTACGCAGTTATCACATAAATTAATGTTTTTCAAGTATTATAATTAATTAACCACAGGTGTATAATTGATAAATTGCTGGGAACTGAAGGGCAGACTGTTTCAAGGCTTACTCCCTAATACAGTTTCAACTGAAAATATGTGATCTCAGTCAAAGTGATTCTTCAATAAGAATGTCCTTAGAAAATCTTGCTACAGAATAGAAAAGGCCAGAAATCTTTGGAAGCAGCCTTTTAAACAGGTATCTTAATTATCTAAATTCACTGACACATTTAACACAAGGAAAATGAGGTTCAATATCTTAAATTTAATAAAGTGTTATGAATACATTTTTTTAAGGTGTCAACTTTGGACAAATTGGAAAAATGCAGTGAAGCATTCTGAGAAAATTATGGTTGTGTATAGAGAGAAGAATGGGGTAGATTGTGAAAACCAATTTTTGTACATCTGATCAGGAACAGTGTAGATGAAGATTTCAAAAAAAACTTAACTGTAAAAACACTTGTTTGTAATTATTGTAAAATAAATTTACTTGGTAAAAAAATAAATAGTGTTTTAACTCTTCTTCCTTAGTTTTCACTGTTGAATGTGGAGACGAAATATATTATTGTAATTATGAAATGGAGACAAATACAATTTAAGAAATACTCTGATTCGAATTTTTAAAATTTCTTTCCATTAATTCTATATTCTTATCAATCATTAACAATCTTTGTAAGAATGTAATTTATTAATTTATTCCTCTAAAGCTTTCTAATTATATTTGCATTTTAAAATGAAGTAAAACATTAAACTTCTCATATTTCAACATTATGAGTTTCAGAAGAAAATTATCAAAATAATTGATCCAAATGATAATTATTTCAATGTTTCAAAACATTCAGTTGATTAAAATTAATATCATAATGAGAGATGAAAATTAACATTATAATGAGAGAAGTTCCTGTTGACATTTCTCTAATTGCGTATGTTTGAATGTAGCGCCGAAGCCTAGCTTCATGTACGTTTTCGAAGTTGGCAGGGCCGAATGGCCACCATATTGAAAATTCTAGGGACCAAAGCAAGCTGAAATCCCGTATATCGGGATCTAAGATCAATTTACTATATATACAAAATATGCGTCATTTGTAATATTCACAAATTATGCAGAGAAATAATAAGAAAGTACTTAAATGTACTAGATAGATGTCTAAATATGCAGTATTGATTTAAAAACGTCAAAATATGCATTAATTATGCATTTCTCCAAAAAACACAAAAACATGCAAATGTGCACAGAAAAAGTATGCAAAGTTACCAGTTTCTCATGAAACATATATTTACAAAGTTTGAAATCTCTACGAAGCTTAAATAAAAACATGCATTTGCATGGAAATCCTGTCTCTAGTCATGACATAAATTATTACTAAAGACAAACTAAATCTGATCCAAGATGTATATATTTTTCTTATGTTGTTATAAAACCATTTCTGTCAATTTTACCACTTATAAAGTTGATTTGTTTTGTGTTAAAACATGAAAAGATGGTGGAAATACAATTATAATTTTATTAACACAGGTAGTAGATTTATATTCAAGAGCTATTTAAATACTAATTCGATGGTGTCTACAATTTCAGATTATTCTTCTGTACCTATATTGTACCTCGATGATCATGTAAGATTGTTTTCAGAATAAATTTTATGAATACCATACAGAAAAAAGTTTGTTTTTAATAGTGCCAATTTATTCTTTCCTTGCTCAAATTAATTTGTATTTTTTATATAGGGCGTAAATAGCGGAGTACGTGATGTTATGGAGGTTATCTACATTGGATGTCCAAAAAGTTTTTAGTCCAAAAAGTAGATGCACCTGAGCCAGCTGGTTCAACGATCAAGAAGTATCCATTCTTGCCACAGAATGCAGTGCTATCGATTTAACTCCTGTACCTTATTGTAGATGGTGCCACACGAGTTTCCCCTCCTGTTGTAAAGAATTTTGACTGAGAATGATTAAGGCATTCAATGCATGCCTTGCATTCATGGAGAATACGCCACAAACCATTTTATAATCATGGATTAACAGTATTCATCCACGTAACTATATACCAAATTTAAACTATTATTGAGTTGTACAACAATGTATACAAATGTATATTATACACTAAAATAAATGCAGAGAACTGTTGCAAGTCAAAGTGTTTTGAAGGCGAGAAAATGGTAAAAATGGTTTTTATTTTTTTAACTACACTAGAAAAAATCTGAAAAATGCACAAAAATGAATGATTTGAGAGGAACTTTTGAGCCTTTTCGAGCCTTTTCCAAGAATCTAAGACACAGTAAAAATTTTTTTTGATATTTTTTCAAAAATATTCTTTTGCGTTTGAATTTGGCCCTGAGAAAGTATTGAACAATGTTTTTCCGACAGTATAAATTATTTTCTTATTTTTTTTCAATCAGATAAAATAGTGTTAAGTTGACAAAAAAATTAAAACGTTTCTGGCTGCGTGTGGGTGGTGGGACGGGCCGAAAAAAAATTCAAAAATATTTATTTTAGAGTTATAATGTCATTTGGTTTAGGGGAAGATTTTACCATCTTATCACCCCCTTTAGGGGAACCCTTTAAGCCCTTCCGAAACAAAAATCCTGGTCGATTTTGACCGATCACGTGTGATGCCGGTGTCTTCAGTACACGGATTCTGTGTCATTATGAGTTTGGACGTTTGGAGAGGACTATTGGCCTAAGCCATAACCAGCATCACTAGACCTCAGCGCAAAACACGATCACGCGTTACGCACGCGATAAGCTACGACACCCGATTTCCACGACATTCTCACGTGCACAATAGCTATATCCATACGCTGTCCGTCGCAGTAGTAGTCGTGGTATACTTCGATTTAAACATGTAAACAAGTCCGTTGACATAAATCAGCTGTTACGGTGTCATCTAATCGGGAGCTTGAGTGACACCTACAGTAGTGACGTTTAAGCTCTCTATTGGATGATATCGTAACAACTGATCAAATGTCAACGTACTCTGTAAATAAATTGAAGTATTGTATGTCCACACGTCCTTTCTGCATGTCTGCATTACGTCGTTCTCGACTCTCCTAACGAGCGTAGAGTGTATCCACGTGTACATCTGCTGACGAGTAGACAGTAAAGTTGTCATGAAAGAATGATCCTTGGTACTGCATTACAAACCTGTCCGAGACCGGGTATAGAAAGAACTTGAATTTATATATAGGAGAGAACGTTTTCCAAGGCCAGACTACTCAGCCCCGTGCGTTCAGTCGATGTGAGAAAGCGAGAGGTCGGCCTGCACTGGAGTTCGAGAAACAAGCGATCATTGGCTCGGTTAATAATTGGGTGTGCAGGACACGAGATTGTAGGTCACCTTCGAAAAGCATTAGAAACGATAGTTCTCACAGTGCAGATTGCTACGAATTATTTCAGACGAAAACTACAATGATTCCAAGATGTATTCGCAGCTTCAGCACAAAATCAACTCAAAGGAAGGTAAATAACGTTTTGCTTTCTCAATTTCATTAAATAGGAAATCCTGCAGAAGCGCTTATCGTGAAGAGAATATTGGCTAGTATTGAAATACATATATGGCGGTTTATTTAAAAACTATGGGGAGTAATTCAAAACCTGATTTAGCCGTAGAAACCTGTCAATTTATTTCTTGTTTTCCATGCTGCTTAGTATGGAACCTGGTTTCAAACTGGTAAGGATGTTGCTGTTAGAATGGTTCCGGATTTCATGGAAATGTCAATGGTAACAAATTATATGAGAGATTTTGAAGGTATTTCCTTATCAATCCTAATGGCTACAGTGCAGTTGTTCTTTGATTTTCTTAATGTTTCAGAAAGCCTTGTCTTCGTTTTTTGGTTCCTCGAAAAATACATATGCCACAGAAGCAACATTTGAAACAAAGGTAAGAATGCTAAGGTGAGTCCATTTTACATTTATTACTTCCTCTCATCCAACATTAAAAGTGTTAAATCTTGCCTTTTTTTTAGCCTTTTCGTCTACATAAACTTGAAACTGGTCCGTCTCAAACTGTGAGTGTTACACAGAAAGAGGCTCTGGAATACTATGCTCAAATGACAACCATTAGGAGGCTGGAAACAGCAGCTGGAAGTCTTTATAAAGAGAAAATCATTCGAGGGTTCTGTCATTTATATTCTGGACAGGTATGGCAGTTAGGATGAAATCATTTATCAGAAGTTTATGGTCTGAAGATTGATTCATTGAATCAAAGGAACCATGACTCCATAAATTTCTGATTTACTGCATGAAATAGTCACTTTCTTTTAATTACATCACCAAGAAACTCATTTAGATATTTGATGTGGGTATAGTAAAAATATAAAGAAGTTTGAAAATACAAGTTGGCAAGCCTTGAGAGGAATCGTATTAATGATTACCAGTAATATCTAGTGAATTTCCATAATTTCACTTGCAAAATTCTACTCGGTTTTAGTATTGGTGAGTGTCTTAAAGTCTGAAAGAGGGTGTTAAATGATTTTCTTACCACCATACATTAATGGGATGTACTCTGTGGATATTTGGGTTTTGTAAATGATATCAGTGAAGTTGTGTGAGAGTTGGTGTGTGTATTAGTTACAGTGATTGAAAATGATTCCAATATTATGAGATATGTCATGATAACAAGTTTGTCAATGTCTTGTTTCTTCAAGCTTCTTTCGACAACCAATAATCAATACTAATAAAAGTAAATTCAATGACCTGTAACTGACATCAAAAACACAAAAGTTGAGTATGAATAGATACAAAATTCTTATGGCACTCCTTCAGAATTGTCACAGTGTTTTTGCAAAGTTTGATGAAGATCAATACTACACAATTGCAAAAAATAAATAATAAAAATATATGCACCATGATTGTTATTTGTCACTTGTCACTAAAAGCAGATTTATCCCTAATACATTGTAAATCATCTGAAAACAAAAATGGATGTTGCTATGTTCAAGATTGATGAACTCCGACACCTTTTTGACCGATCTCTATGAAAGTTGGCACACCAGTGTTTTTTCGCAGAGAAAGTTTTTATGCTCTTCTTTTTGTTTCAACTCGCTACATTGCACTGCAGCACAAATGAGCGCTTCAGTTAAATGTAATTCCCAATCCACTTGGACTTCACTGTTGCTGAGTTTTGTTGTGTCATGTGGGGTGAGGTCGAGGAGGACAGAAGGAGCGAGCGGTGCATAATGGAGAGATAAGAAAGGGAACAAAAGAGAAAGAAAGAGAGAGAGGGGGGTGCAGGGTAAAGAAAAGGAGCAGGACAAAGTCTGCCAGGTTCTGCTAGTGCTTATAGAATTCTGTGCTTGCAGAGTAAAAAGTTGTTGAGTCCTTAACCAAACCTATCTACTTACGAACTTTTCCCATAGGAGTGCAAAATTATTTAGTTGCTTCAGGCTTGATATGCATATTTAGGAAAGCACCTGTTTGTCGATATTATCAACGTTAAAACACGAACAAGACCCTATGGAATGCAGGAATATATGGGAAAGATTCAATTAATGCAGAACCTTATCATCAAAATAAAATCCCTATAATCTTATGTAGCTAATCTTTTGGAGCTAGTTAAGAATATACTACTAATTTCAGAAATAATTGTGACTTTTAGAGGTCAGTATTTGGAAATAAAGTGTTCAAAACTTTAACATTTGAAGTGACAAAGAACTTTTGTTTTAAGAAAATAAGACACCTGTAAGTATACATTCTTTGATTAACACATTAAGTCTGTTGATCAGCTATGACACAATCATCAAATCAGGAGCTTGAACATTCAAGCTCTTGACTGCATCAGAGCTGACCAAGTGTCAATGAACTTCATGTTTTAATTGAAGTATAAAGTTTCTTCTAGGTCAAATACCAGTTCTGGTTTGGTTTTCAGTTTTTGGGCAAAATGAAATGATGACCAAAGAGACGGTCAGTCTCAAAAATTTTTGCAGTTTGCTTTTAAATATTAATTTTGAATGAACATGGCTTCTTTTGCACTAATTTGTCAATTTTATTTCTTCAATGGGCATACACACCCTCAAATAAACATGTAAGCAAGTTATGGAATTCCTGTATGCAAAATGTTGTTTTAAATGATATTGCTGAAGCATCGAGTGCTCCTGGCTGGAGTATGTTCATGAATTGAATTGGTTTGAATCTTCTAAAACTGTCCTCAGTTGCTATGTCTGTGGTTAAGTTGGAGGGAGAAGCTGGTGTAAAGGAAACAGTTTGCACCAAAAATTCATAGGGCCTAAGGCCTAATGGTTTTTCTACTTCTAGAAGAAAAATTGCTCATATAACTAACTATTGATACTTTAGAGTGCTCTAGTATAATTTAGCAACATAATACTAGTTCAGTTATAAGTTACAGACACATGCTACCAGAAAGCTGCAACAATGACTTGGCATGTACAGAAGTGATGATGGTGTTACTCACACAAAATTAATTTTTAATCCAATCATTGCCTTCTCAGAAAATTTCGAAGCATATAAGTTGAAATAACTTTTTAGCTCTGTTCTATGGAGTTTTGTGATTTTTGTGTCCTTGTTTTGTTATAGGTTTGTTTCGTGGAATCTCACTTGATATTAATTTTTTTCTGTTTGTAATTTTTATAGGAAGCATGTGCTGTGGGTATCAAGGCTGCTATGCGTCCTAATGATGCTGTTATTACAGCATATCGTGCTCATGGCTGGACGTATTTAATGGGCGTGTCTGAACTTGGAGTACTAGCTGAACTCACAGGCAGAATGTCTGGTTGTGCAAGAGGGAAAGGGGGTTCCATGCATATGTATACCAAAAATTTTTACGGTGGAAATGGTATTGTTGGAGCTCAGGTATGTCTATTTTTAATGTTGTGAATAATGTATAAAGCAAATGATGTTTTTTGCATTCATAGGAGAGAACTTGTAATTGAAATGTGCAGATCTTGTGCATAGAAAAATTACAATATTTGAGGTAATTACAAAAGCAGTGAGTAGAGGAAGAAAATTATCTAATTGCATTATTAATAAGTGGCTAAAAGAATTACTTAAAGTATTGTTTTAAAACCATTTTAAGTTTGTGGATTTTTATGATCTTCCTCAAAAATGGTGTAAATTGGTAGTTTTGATAAACTGGCCAATATTGCATTCCATCTTTTAAATGTTCAATTATTTCTAAAATGCTGGTAAAAATTGGCCAATATTGCATTACATCTTTTAAATGTTCAATTATTTCTAAAATGCTGTTAAAAATTGAGCGTTTGAATGCTGCTACTTGGCTTGAAAATAAAAAAAATGCACATTTTTTAAGTTTTACAATAAACATAATGTTGTCTGCAGGTTCCACTGGGAGTTGGAATTGCATTTGCCGCAAAATACAATGGCACTGATGCAGTATGTATTACGCTGTATGGTGATGGAGCTGCAAATCAAGGCCAGGTTTTTGAAGTGTATAATATGGCAAAATTGTGGGATATTCCTTGCATATTTGTATGTGAAAATAATGGATATGGAATGGGTACAAGCAGTGATAGAGCTGCTGCTAGCACTGACTATTTTGCTCGTGGTGATTATATTCCAGGGATTTGGGTAAGAGATTTTTTATTTAAATTAAATTTTAAAAAAGCTGACGTAAAACCAAAAGGGGAAAAAAAAAAAGAAACTTTACAAAATGTGGGTGAAATACAATGGGGGGGAGAAGAGCAATTTATGCATATTTTCTTCAGCTCTGGAATCCCTACCCTTGCTCTTATACTATACTATACTAGACTGACATTACTCATATTTATCACAATCATTTGTTAACAGCCTAGACTGTCCCTGGCGTGGCTGTCTTGCTCACCTTTCCCACTCCGACCTTCCAGCCACATCTGTTCTGTCTATCTCTTCTGTTTATTATGATCTGCCCTTCTTCCTCAAGCCCATTCCTCCTATTCGACCTGCTCTTTCCTTCTGCTTCTTGTTCCAATTTTCTCAACTCTCCCCTTTTACTCCTTTAATTTATTCTGCTCCACCTGTTCCTTCAGCCCCACTCACCTTTCCAGATGCCTCCCCTTACTCTGCCTGCTTCAAGGAGATTGCATAGATTTATTTATTTATTCTTACTTTGGATACACACACACACACACACACACAAATTATATATTCCTCAGTTCCTTGTAACCTGTAGGTTACATGCTTTCCTGATCCCCCCCGCCTCCAAATCCAATAACATAGCCCCTTGCCAATAGTTTCTGGGGTCTCTCCTGTGATGGCACTATTAGACTAACTTGACGTATTTTTAATGTTCCTAGGTTCAATGATATAAAAATAGAAGAGATATGCTTAATATCAGATTGTTTTTGCTTGTTACCTCATCCTTGATTGCTTTTAAGAAATTTCTCTTTCAGGGAACTCCCAAATCAATTTATTTTTCACTGTTGACATTTGTCAGTTTCCCTCCTAAGTGTGTTAGTGTAAACTTGCAGTACACATGCTTTGCAATTCTGTCTACAGTGTCATTGGAAGTTCCTACAGTGACATTCGGTTTGGTTTTCATTTTCCATACCTCTTGTTACATTCTGCTAACACCATAAAGTCTAAGAACTTGATTATAATTAATATAGGGAGAAATGTTGAAGAGTGCAGTGTAAACTAAGGTTGTGGGAAAGAAAAAGGACATTTCACCTCAGAAAACTGCTGTTGTGGCAGCACTTATTGCTAAAAACTGTTATACACAGCAGAAAATTGCTAACAGAATGAAAATATTGCAGAAAACTGTTAGCAGAATCAAAATCTCAAAGCAGGAAAGTAGTGAATCCAAGCCAAAGAGAGCAGAAAAATATGGACGTAAGAGGAAAAATCAATCCTAGAACAACGAGAAAACATGATAATTGCAACATTGAACCATAAACTATCGTCCAATGACGTGAGTCATCAGCTGATAGGTTTTGAGGTTGCTGTGTCTCCTGTGACAGTGAGGATTATGTGAATAAGGTTTAAAAGCATGCCGATCAAAGAAAAAACAGAAAATCACTCCATAAATGAAACACAAGAGACTGCAATGGACCAAACAACATCTAAAGTGGACGAGTGAGGACTGGGCCAAGGTATACACAAGTCCATGACAAAATTATAGGGGAAATGTATTGCAAAATAAAATTTTGTGTTGCAGATTGTGATGCTTTATTGGTATGCAATAAATGCACATTTTAATTTTCGAGTTGTTGAGATCTGTGCTAGGTCAGCATTTTTTGCAAAAAAATTATTCACATCTTTATTTAATTTGGTATTCTCTAAGATCCTTCAGGTATGCTTCAGTGACGAATCTGTATTCACTGTGGTGGCTGAAAGAAGTCAGTATGTTTGTAGGAGACCAGGAGAAGCTTTCAAGTCTGAATGTATGCAACAATTTATGAAGCATCTAACATCCATTTTGGTATGGAGTGTGATGTCTGTAAAAGGTCCTGATAGATTGCTCATTGTCGAAAAGACAATGAGGCAAGATCAATACAAAAAATCCTTGAAAGGGAACTATTTCCCTAAATTAGAGAGTGGTTCCCTAATGAAGATGCCATTTTTATGCATTATGGAGCACCATGCCATAGAGCCAAAAGGGTCTCAAAACGTTTAGAAGAAAAGTAGTTGAAAGTGTTACCCTGGCCAGGAAATAGCCCTGACATGAACCCTTTAGAAAATTGATGCTGTACTATCAAGTGAAGGATAAGGAAATATAAATAAGTATCAAACAAGAACTCATGCACTAAACTAGAGGAAATTTGGTACTGCAACAATGAAATTAAAAACTCATGTGAAAGTTGGTAAAAACTATGCCAAACAGGATAATGTTGTTGATTAAGAATAAAGGCCTGCACACCAAGTATTAAACGTATCAATGTAACATTTACACAGATGTAATCTTGCAATAAATGCAAATATTTTGCAGAAAATGTCTTTAGTCTAATAATTTGAACACATCTGTAAAAGGATATATCAAAATACGGTAATGTTTGTCATATTAGTCAGTGCATTTAGCTCATCCATTTAAAAGGTTTAATGAAAAATTTGAAGCTGTTTTTGAGGAAACCTTGTTTTTAAAATTACCTTTATTTCAACCACAATTATGCAATAATGATTCCTATTTTGAAAAAATATGCGTGGACTTTAAAGATTAATTGTAGGGCAGACATGGGAATGGTTAATGTAGAAGGTGCCATTATGGAAAGACTTTTCTGGTGCACTGTGTTATGTATAAAACTAAATTCCCCTATTAAATTAATTAAGCATTTTATTTATTTTGAAAGAAGCAAAATGTAACATTTCCAGCATACAACAAAATAAATTATATTTTATTTTTGCTCCCAGCTGCTTTTTAACAGTTTATTTTCTAATGAATATTTCGAGTGCAAGTGAGGTAAATGGTTGTTTTTTTTCTCACAATTAGTTGAAGTACAGAACATCGTTATTCAACATTTTCATTGCATTCGATAAAATATTTCCATGTTTCAATATTTTAAAACTATATAAGTTACTTTAGGATATTTTTTCGCATAGGAATGGAAGAAGATACAGTACAACTGCAACATACAGATGATATTTGCAGAAAATTTTGCTTTTTATGTGGTAAAATTAGATTAAGCATTCTCATATTACTACAAAGTTTAATTAGTACTTTGTCATATCTTTGTAAATGAAATGTAATGCTGCTGTGTACTAAAATGACTTTGACTGTGTGCATTTCCAATACCACTTTTAAGATTTGCAAAATGTTGTAGTTTGAAGATGTTGATTTTGTTGAGGATTTCATATTTGATGGGTTTTAAAATGAGTGATATCTTGGACAAACAATCTTTCAGTAATCTATTTCTCTTCCAAGGTTTTGTTTCCTTTCCTTTATGCTTATGTTTTGCTACAGGTTGATGGAATGGATATTTTAGCGGTTCGTGAAGCAGCTCGCTATGCAATTAATCACTGTGTGAGTGGAAAAGGACCAATTGTATTAGAAACAGCCACATACAGATATGGAGGTCACTCAATGTCTGACCCAGGTACTAGTTACCGCACAAGAGAAGAAATTCAAGAAGTACGACAATCAAGAGACCCAATAACTTCATTTCGAGAAAAAATTATTTCTTCTGGCCTTGCTGAAGCCGAGGAAATTAAGGTAAAGTAAATCAAATAACTTTTTTTTTACATCAAGCATTTTATTTTTTTAGGGATTTAGGCAATACAAAATGAAAATTTGTTTTCATTATTATTAGTTTCTTCATATAGTTTTCCTTCATAATACTAATAAGGTGTAGAAGAGCATTTTCATGAAATGAAATTAAAAGCAGAGGTAAAGTGGTATCATGGAAGAAGAGGCTCAATAGCCTCAGTGCTATTTATGTTAAAATAAAAAGCAGCTGTGAATTGTCAGCCTTTCTTATCCATTAAATGTCCTATTTTTGTTTTTCAAGAAACTACATAGTGATGGTACCATTACCAAACCCCTACCTAGTGGTTTGAAATTTGAAAATTAAAATTAAGTTTCTGGTTGCTGCCATAATATTTTATATAATTTTTATTTGATCAATAATACAAAGTCCTGTGGTAAAATTCAATTAAATAACTACATAAAGTTTGAAACTAAAATTAAAGCATTTTGACATATTAATTGCATAAGCTAGAGGTAAGCAAACTACTGGAGCCAGTGGCATAGGGTGACACCAATTAAATTATTTTATAGTTGGAATTATATAATATAAATCATTTATTTAAAAAAATTACATATTAATAGTTAGTTTTCTTAGTTTTAGTAGTTTGAAAATTTTATTGCTGGAATTATTATATAATTTGTATGGTTTAGTTAAAAATTATTTATATTAATTTAATAAGTAACATTTATATCATAAGCATAGATTATGATTTAATAGCAATTATTCTTAATTACATACAGTCTTTAACGCATCTCCCAACCCATGACTGGTAGTGCCTGTTCTTGTTTTGGCAATTTGGCAACCGCGTGTCTGCCTCCTTTCAATATTGCTGTGGCTGGCAAGTCGAGACAGCAGAGGAAGTGAGCTGCGCGTCATAATCTGCAGCAACTTTCCTCTTTCAGTGTTTTCCCATTCAAGGGCTTCGCCAGGCAGGTACAGGCCCGGCTCACACACCAGAATCTTTTCACGCTGCGCAGGGTGGTTGGGGTGGGGTGGGCCGGGGTGGGGTGGGGTGGGCCAGGGCTGGGCCAGGCGGGGCCGGGCCAGGCGGGGCCGGGCCAGGCGGGGCCGGGCCAGGCGGGGCCGGGCCAGGCCGGGGCCGGGCCAGGCAGGGCCGGGCGGGGCGGGGCGGGCCGGGCCATGAGCCTGCAAACAAAACGTCTCTTCAGGCAATTCTGTCCAGTATGCTTAAGAAACAGAACAGTAACACTGAAGATAAAGTAACAATTATTATTTATTGAACGCCAGCTCACAGAGAAATCCCAAAGATATCTCGTGAAACATCACCGCCAAGCTGTTCATTGTTTATAACAATAATTATTTATTATTGAACCTGTAAATTATTTACTTTTACTTTTATTTTGTCACATCAACTACAAAGGTTATTAGCAAGCTGGAAATTAAACAAACATGGAAATCTGAATAAAAGTAATAAATATTAATAAAATAAACCTCCTGAATTTCTAGATTTCTAATAATTTCTCCTTCTTTTCTTTCTCCTTTTGTTGGGAACTGGCATTTCCGGAAATTTTAATTGAAACATTTCCTGACTAAGGAAGATTTAGTGCCGAAGTAAACTTCCACCAAAAATACACGTTGATCCTTTGTCAACATTTTCGAAGCGATTCTTCTTTCCTAAATGTGAGTTCCTACAATTATGAATGAAACGTGAATGAATGACTGCCCAAACACAGAATAAGTGTTTGCTCTTTCTTTTAACATAACATAGCCCCGTTCTCCTACCCCGAAATCTGCAACGGGGGGGGGGGGGGGGAGTTCGTTACGGTGAAAGGGAAGCCAAAGGTATTTCACATGTTGCCAAATTGCCAAAACAAGTCGGTTGTGCTCTCAGATAAGGTTGTGAGTTAGACTAAAGACCCGGTAGAATTTTTTAATGTAACTATCATGTGCAAATATGATTGTATTTTTAATAAAATAATGTACAATCAACACAGCAATAGATATTTTTATACTGAATTTAAAAGGGGTGACACCATTATCTTCGCCCCAGGTGTCACTAACTGAAGCTACGCCACTGACTGGAGCTAACAAAATATCTACATTGAACATATCATAGCAGGACTTTGTCGTGGAACTGATAGGAGGACTCTATATTAAATAAGGAGATTGCACAATGAATTGAAAGGTGTTAATGAGAAATACAATTTGGTGTAGTAGCCACTTTTTGCGAAGACTTTGAAGATGAAACAGAGAAGAGATATTCGCCATTAGTTGATAGGAAACCTTTCAAGCTATTCTGTGTTTTCACACCAGACATCTTATTCTTAAGAAGAAAACTTTTGACTTTTGGAAGAAATAGTATGTTTGACATGGAGGACCAAAAGCGATACCACCAGAAGTTTATATTTAATTTCAAGAATAAGAGGCTCTATTTCACAAAATCTTATTGTTCCTGAAATGTTGCTTCCATCACAACACTGAGGCTTAACGGGTGGGGGGGGGGTCTCCTCTCCAGATATCTCTGCCAGCAGGACATTGGCTCAGCTGGGACTGGTGTGTCTCCCAACTGGCTTCCTCATGTACATGGTAGAGAGAGAGTGTGAGAGAGTGAGAGTGTGTGAGAGAGTGAGAGTGTGTGAGAGAGTGAGAGTGTGTGAGAGAGTGAGTGTGTGAGTGTGTGTGTGTGCGCGCGTGCGTGTGCGTGTGCGTGCAGGGCGGCAAGGCCAAGGTTAAGCAATGTACAGTATGTGACCCATTTGTTAGGACACTGCTCCAGCATTGATTGGAGAAACCAGAGAATAAGACTGATCAGAACAGCTGTCTGCTAAAATTCTCCTTCATGTAGCAGCTGAATTCAATCTAGCTATTTTAATGAATATTGAAAAATCCGCCACTGCCAAACTTGAAAAATTGTGCAAGAAGAAAAAAAAAATTGATGAAGGAGAAAAGCAATGTTCAGAGTTTCGAGCTGACAATGAATGTATGTCTATCAGAAATGTAAATATTAGGTATTTTCTAAAGATTCAAAGTTACAGTATAAATAAACAAAACAAATTTCTTTCAGATCAAAAGGTGGCTGTAATATTATTTTGGATTGTATAAACATTCTCCTTGTATTTACTTGGCGAGGGTAGTCTGAGAAAATTAGTTTTGTAACTTACATAGACTTTTGAAAAAAAGAAGAAAAAACGGCATGGAATTACAGAACTAGAAGTACATGATGATAATGTGCTCTGTTGGGGAATTCTATTATCTGGTATTAGTTACTTATATAGTGCTTTTTCCTTTCTCGTTTTGCATGTTTGTTGATGAGTTTCAACACTAGTGCATCCCTAAACTGTTAAGCCAATTTTCTTCAAAAGTGATTTTCCCCAATTGATCTGTCAGAACTTGAGGCTTAGTGAGTTAGGTGTATAGTTAAGTTAAATCCTTATTTTATGTGGTGAGACTCAGGCCATTAGGCCCGCTCTTCCATCTGACCACGCAAATTTTGCTACGCTCCTTTCACCATCTAGCAGAGAAAGAAGGTATTATCTCGGGTGATGAAACAGGCGATTTGAATTTAGCTCAGAAGCTTCTTTTAGGCTTGAGGATCTTTTACATGACGCAAATCTACTACATGGGACAGCCGGCTTTACTCCCCACCCCCGAAGGAAGGCGTACAAAGGATTTTTTCGCCCTTAAAAATCCACAGCTTCAATCGGTTTGAACCCGCAATCTTGGGTACAACAACCTGAAACGCTGACCGTTATACCATCGAATTCATCTTTCAATATTTCAGATATAAATTACATATGTAGTAATTTACTAAATATTGAACAGGATTTATCCCGTTTTGCTGTATCAGTGTGAGTTTTTCTGTTGAAAAATCAGCATTTATTTTTTTTTACCAGATCATTATATAACTTTCTCTGTACTACATATATTTCTCTGTATAATATGCACCTGTATGGGAAAGTAAACAATGAAGGTAAAAATTATGTATAAGATGGAAAGGTCTTTTCATATGATGTTATAAATTGCAGGCAGAGAATGCATTGTAAATTTAGGATTTATGACAGAACCAAAGACAAATTACGTAAATAGCAGGAAAACGTAAAATGTGAGAACATAAAAACAGAGTTTTACTGGTTTTACTGTAGTGCTTTCCAAAAACTCGGGTTCAAGCAGTGGTTTATGAAGAGATCAGAGTAAAAATATAATTTATGTGTGTTTTAGAGTAATAAAATTAACTTTGCCACAAGTGTAGAACTATAAGTGTTTACAATTTCCAAATGTGTACTGGTGTAAGTACAACTTTTTAGTTATTTGTAGATTTGGAAATAATTAAAAGGGCTTTAATTGTACCTGGAACAGTATGTGATGGTCTCTGCAAACCATGCTGATTTTTTATTTTATCCCTTGGGAACAAAACATCTTGCTGTAAAAAGTTTTCTAGATTAGTTGAAAATAGATTTTAACTGTTAAGAAAATCTAAAGGAAGAAAACTTTTTTTTTTTTTCATTAAAAATAAAAAACAACTTTGGTTCTTTTAAATATGTATATCTCATATCTGTAAACTAATTCTTTATGAACAGTAATTCCCTAAGGCAACTGGGCACTTGTAATGAAATTCTACACCAACAACAAAAGTGTGAGGAAGAACAGAAGTAAGATTTTCCATGTAATTCCCACACAAAATTTATAGATCTGTTCAAAATATTAGACTCAGTACTTCGTTTTCAACTAATTTTATTTATCAGGTAACAATGGGTTCAAATATGTGTGTGTACGTACATCAAATTAATTATAATGAGTTCTCTTACACATTTGCGAAGATTGAAACACAAATATCACAAATTCAATAAATAAAACATGGATATAAATTACATAGGTGTAATATAACACAGTATGTCCTAATTTGTTTTTCAAGAACAATCACTTAAATTAGTATTTAGTATGGAATTCTTAATTTTTTATAAAGGCGTTCAATCTTTGTGGCATGCTTTCCACAAGTTTCATGTTCTTATTTCATGCCACTATCATGAGCTTAAAACTGATTCTATTTGCAATTATGAATTTCTCAATCAATTGTGTTTGGTTAAATTTTTTTTCTTTTTAAAATGTTCTAAAGATTTTCTACTTGGACTCTTGTTGGGAATGTTTCTCGGTCATGGAAGTATGCTAATATCTTTTTCCATTAGGAATTTTTTGACGGTTTTAATGTTATGACAGGGTGCACAGTTATGCATAAACATATACAAGTCTTCATTGAACCAGGTTGCTGCCTGTGACAGTAGTTTTTCCTGAAGCTTTTTTAAGTATTGGTCTTGTTTCATCATTCCTTCTATGACATAATCTCCCAAAACCCATGGAAGATATTACGTCCTACTCTATCATCATTGTTGGATATAGTACAGTTGTTGTGTACATTCAAATTTGAATGCCTCACCAGATTGGTGACAAACAAACCTGGAAGATTTGTCAGATGTGGTGAAACATGATTCATCACTAGGACACACTTTATTCCAGCTTTACCATCCAGTGTTTCAGACCTCGTGCCCACTTGATGGGCTTCCTTGCCATTACAGATGTAATTTTTTTACTTATAATCTCTTAGCAATATGCCTCTGTGTGTAGATACCGTGTTTCAGAAGAGTTTTAAGAACTGCAACTTTACAAGATGAAACATCGTTCCTCCTTCCCATTTCGCACTGTTAACGTCAAATCCGTTAAAATCACATAATTACAATAAGTATTCACGTTAACAAGCAATTAATTGCTTGCAAGTAAGCAATTAAACTGATCTACCACATCAGTTGTTAAAAGAAACGTAGTCACAATACGGAGTGTTGTTATACACAAAACAACACATGTACTATCGCAGGCACATACATTGCCTGAAATCGCAATAGTACTGCTACCTATTGTTCATTAGTGACACATCCGGTTCATAACAGTTGTTATTAGTTGGAAGACGGCAGATTAATAATTAAAAATGATTTTCAGTTCACTAGAACTCTGCTTATTATATCAATATCAGAACTAATAATTTTTTTTTGTTATGAGTCTAATAATTGGAACAGTTCTGTTAAAAGCCAGTCTTATAAAATTTTCTAGATTGAGTATTGCTCTAATTTAAAGTTATACAATTTTCACTTCTCAAAGTATTAATTTGTTAATCATCATTAATGAAATTGTTGATGTTGATTTGATTTTTCTGTCCATAGAAACTTGAAGCAAAAATCCGAGCAACTGTAGATGAAGCTGCCAAAAAATCTAAAACTGATCCAGAAATAGGATTAGAAGAACTGTGTGCCGATGTATATGCTAAGCCCATAGAACCTACAATTCGTGGTGTCACTCCATGGGACAGATTGAAGCATATATCTGTTGGAAAGCCAATAAACTTATAAATCTGTTATTATATTTAGACTCATCCAATACATCATAAGTTGATCATTGTGTTGTTTTAAACATTCTAGATCCCTAGGTGTTGCAGAAGTTTTGCATGTGAACGTGTGTTTGTTTGTGTGTGTGTGTGTGTGAGAGAGAGAGAGAGAGAGAGAGAGAGAGAGAGAGAGAGAGAGAGGGATAGATACGTGTGTGTACACTTCCTTCCTTGAAACAAAGCGTACAGTGCACATATTAGTGAATAATTTATAGCTCAGAATGCATTATCATCAACGTAACATGAAACCATTCCCATTTTTTGATGAGATGTTTATTTACAAATGTTTTGGCAATGGAATATAAAAGCTATGAATCGCAAAATTATAGATAGTAATGAGTTCAATTTTCAGACAGTACTGTTTCTAACGACTAAAGCAAAGCTAGTTAATCTAGCTAAGCTAATATAAGCTTAGCAAATCTAAGTTGTTTATTTATTGTTTCTTTTCTTGTGGCTATTAAAATGTGTGTAAAATCAATTTAATCATTATTGTGGCATAAGTAATGTTCAATTTGCTTAATAGAAAATTATACTTTTTATTTCCTATACCTTTCCTTGTGAGTTTTGAATTTTCACATTATTGTGCCTGCATCTATTGGTATGTTTCTCAAGGGCTCGGAGGGCAGTAATTTGGCTGCTTCCATTTTTTTAACCCTTAAATCCTGAATGCAACATTTTTTCCAATCTCGCATTCTTCAATTGTTATGTTAAATATCATAATGTTTTAAACATTTTCGAACAATATGTAGTTTTGGTTATAACAAAATGAATATTGTATTAAAAAGCTATCATTTAACAAAGAATTACAGATTTTTTTAAATTTGTGGCATGTCACTACTTTTCAGATGTATTTTTTATAATTTCACAAAAAATATTCAAATTATATTTTTTAATAAATTCTTTACTTTTATGATATATTGATGTATCTTAAACAATGTGACATGAAAATGTTCTTTTAAAATTTTCTTTTGGTGCTTATTTTGTAATGTTACACATAAAGTTGCACGAATGCATCATTGGAAACACACTGGAGCACCTCGCGTGAGGCTAAATTGCTCTTCAGGTGACTGGTGGTTTGTGCAAGTATTCATTTCTCGTGGCTCAAATTCATCATTTTCGTTCAGTTATTTGAATTAGAAGCTGATAACATTGTCTACAAATTCGCTTAGTACAATTACATTTTATGTGCACAATTTTACAAATGGATCAGAAAACTTATTCAACAACTGCAGAAATCTAATCTCTCTTAGAAGAATTGGATACCTAAGAACAAGAAAATAGAGATGTGGTTGTTGTAATAATTCCTCCAGGTGTAGACAGACTTACTGATGAAAATAGAGATGATATGCACGTAATTATTTTTCAGGATGATTCATTACGTTGACCGTAGTTTACATGCTAATACTCTGTTATGTCTGATATGTAATAATGGATGCTGAGCTGGTACTTCCTAATGTAGCTGGAACATTTGAGACACAAAGTAAAACATACTGAAGTAGATGCTGAAATGGTTTCTTGAACCTGTAAAGAAGCAGAGACTTCCAAACCAGAGTGAAGTGGATCCCCAAAGGACAAAAGGAACACCTCATTTTCATCGGGTGCCATCTGATGTAGAACATGAAATTAGAGCATTTGCGAAACATGTATGGTAGCATGAACAGAACAGAAATCGTTGAACATTTTATTACTGAAGTTTTATTACTTGCTCATATTGTAATTTTTTCTGTGAAGTATGCGTGTGATAAAAATGACCTATACAGAATTGTGACAGCTCCCAGGTATTCTAATTTTGACAGGATATCATACGCTACCTCAAACTAAAATGTATTAGAGTTCAGATGAAGTTAAAAGACTTCCAATTATAAGAAAAAATATGTCTAGAAGAGATGAAACATTCTCTTCATGCCTTAATAATGGTAGAGTAGACAAACAGGCGGCAAAATTTCCAAAAATTATGTTTTGAATTTTAATGTTATGTTCATTTGAAACTAAAAATTAAATTAACCCATATTCTATCTTTTTCTTTCATAGACATATCCCATTTATGAAAGAGTGAGAAATCAGTTTTGGTATTAGTTTTTGCTTCAAAAGAAACGTCTTTAGCCACGATTTGCATTTTTTAATATGTAAAAAATATGTATCCCAATCAGTATAGGGGGAATAAGCCGGCCTCGTGGACGAGATCGCTAAAGCAGTATTGTCGTGGCGATCTCGGACCGCAAGGTCGCGAATTCGAGTCCCGCCGTGAGCATGGGTGTATTTGTGTATGTCTATATGTGTGTGCCGTCCTTTTACCCTCATTATCATCAATCATTACCAAATCCCCAGGGCTAACAGTTCTGGGGAGTAAAAATACGATCCAGCGTAGTGCTCATCCTCCCTAATGAATTGCATGCCCAGCATGCCTGCGTGGTCCGAAGTGCCCTGTTTGCAATAAATAAATAAACAAGCAAACAGAAATAGGGGGGAATATTTTTTCGTAAATAATATAAATTCTCAAGGGCGGAAAAATTAATGGAGCCCAGAGCGGCGACGTGTATAAATACGCCCCTGGTAAATAGTGAAGACTGTGTTTTACCTGTAAGGTAAACGTACCAGTAGTTGACCATATAAGTAAAAAATGTATCATTTTCCATCCACCTGACTATTTACATTTGCCAATATAATCTGAATAGCTTACACTACTTACCATACTTCCTGCTAACATGCAATACAACAACATTTAACAAAAACTGCATTTTCCAGTTTTTGGGGTTGATTTTTCAAAACAATTATTCTGAATCAGAAATTGACCACCCAAACATGGTGTTTTTTCAGTAGTTGACCCCTCATAAATTGACCACATAATTATTAAAATTAACAAATGAAGTTATTTTATTAATAAAATTATATTGACATACACAGAACAGACAACATGAAACAATATTTCAATAGAATTTTAGTATGCATTTACAAGATATTTACATTAAAAATATTGAATACTTTTCAATCTCCGGAATCAAGTAAGATCCACGCCGAGTGCTTTGCGCAGTGCCGAACTTTCAGAAATGTTTTGGTGAATGCTAATACAAAGAAATAGATACTTAATTAGGAGTTCAATAAAAACAAGGTTTCACCTAGTAATTAACCACTGTGGTCAATTACTAGAAATCTATCAATTCTTGATTCATTATTTGACCACGCTTCTAAATATTTTCAGATGTTATTAAACATGCAACCAAGCTCATAAAATTATTATCAGATATTATTATTTCGACATACAATTATTTTAAAAAGATATATAAAATACTTATAGTTTATTGTTAGGTTTATCCGTAACACTCGCGTAGCAAATTCTGGAAGAAAACAACGTGATACAGCGGCAAAAACACATATCAACATTCAATGTTCGTCAACTAATAACACGTGCCGCCAAATGCGCTTTGCTTTTCAATTACTACCACCAGAGGACAGGACATTAAGTTTCCGCGATTTGTGAACGTATTTCACTGAAACACTCATTAATTAAAAGACTTTTGTTCTAAATGGTCAACTACTGGTACACGGTCAATTACTCCCTCCGCTACCTTACCAGTATTTTCGTTATCATTCGATGACGTTTTCAAGTCAGCGGGTTCAGACACGTAGCTTTCTCGAAAGTCAAAAGCTAATATTTTTTGTGACCATCACGGAAAGCTAAAAGCTAATTGTCAAAGAATATTGAATAATTACTTAAAATGTTGTTTTTAAGGAAGTGTTGTGAATTGTTCCAGGAAAACTGTCCACGATACTGAATAAATATTTATTGAAAATTTCTTTTAAACATCAACTGCATTGTTTTATATTTATTTGATATTGTGTTAGTACATCGTAAGTTACCTTTGTACATTTTTAAACAAATAAACTCGTTTCGTCAACTACTTTCCCTCTTACAATGGAAATAGAAGGATAAGGATGAGTGTGGGGTCTAACATGCGAGAATTCTCGCAGGGCTTCGCGGAGGTAGTAGGGGAAAACTTGTGCTACGGCACAACACAATGAACAGACTTTTTAAATTAGTTAAAGTAAAATAGCTTGAAATAAATGAGAAATAAAAATCAAAACGCGCTAGCCTACAGTATTTCGTAAATTAATTTAAAAAAACAACTAAATTTAAAATTACAGAAAGAATAGGTCAAGTCACTCGACAACTGACAACGATCGCAGTCCAAACGCATGATGTAAATGTTGGCGGTATCTGGAAGTATGAATGCACAGCTGCAAACTCAAATTGAAAGTAATACACAGTTTGACATTAAACTCAAGGTGTCTGTTCGTTAAAATATTCAATATGCAAACATCGTTTGAGCAACATTCCCATGTACCAAGGGAAGTCTAAGCCTACTAAATTGTTTCTAATGGTAACAAATGGTATTTAGTACTCAAAGGTGAAAATATTAGTTTGATTATTTTTTGGCTCTGAATTCTGGGGCGTGCGGTGACCAATTTGGTTGAGTAAGCTCTGTAAATAGCAAGAGTGCGATTTGGAGTCTGTGTGGGGGACAAAAAAAAATCAGTTCTATATATTTTCAATTAAATCATTATATCAAAAATGGCGTATAATCATCGCATATCCTGGAATGAAGCTAGTCCTCCCCATACGCGCACACTATTTTCACTGAGCCAAAAGTCAATTTATCAACCTCTTGCTTTGACTGAGAGACACTATCATTCGTGCTGAATTGGCAACGCCCACGAATCGAAATCGACTCCAAGGATCTTCCTTCGCAGCGGCACTGCTCTCTCTCCAATGATGTATATAAATACCACTAGATGGCTGACTCCGCCCTTTCCCAATAGGTGGAGGTGAGGCCGTACAGGGAGCCATGTTGCACGGCAAAAGCTTCGAATGTCAATTGCAGCCCATGACAATTCGGTAGATTTTTACGAGTGTAACACGTATACATTGTATTTATTAACATGGTTCTGTTCCATCATAAGAAAGTAAAGCTGTAGGCAACAACAAATTGTCGAAATATATTGTATAATTTACATAAAACTACGAACAGCATTGACATTGACCGGAGACTTGCAAAAATTAGGACTTGTTTTTTATGATGACATACAGGTACAAACTTCTTATACTACTTCAGAAGAGATCAATTTATATGTTAATACTGCATGTGACAGTAAATTATTATTACTACGGCAACTTTATTATTAAGGATTATTTCTCTGTTTCAATATTCCGTTTTCAAATATAAGAATAAGACGTACTTATTGTTCATGTGATTAGAAAAACTGCGTTTCACTCCCAATATTCCTTTTTTCCTCTCTTAATGGATGGTTGTAAATAACTGCTGGATTTGGGAGGTGGCAGAGAGATTTAAAATGAAAACACGTAGATAAATATAGTACATATGTACTTTTTATCGGCTGACATTTTTATTTGCATATGAATACAAAACTTGTTTGCAGGAACAAACATTCAAATGATACCTTTCACCATTGAAAGAAAATATTCAAATAATAAATAATGTTTCTTTTAATTTTACATAACAGGAAATAGAACAAAACATACATTTAGAGAATAAATGAATAGATTAAAATACATGTTCAAAACACGAACACTTAAGACTAAGATTTCACTACACGATAATGTTGTGAAACCCACGTTATAGTGGTAAAACATGGATAAAACAAAGGCAAAAATAATTGATTTCCTGGGCCAATTTTCAAAATAACGATTACATTAAGTAAAGATCAAAATGAAAACATAAAAAATCAAAACAAAAAATGTTTCACTAATTACTCAAGAGAAAACACACTACAACACACGAACAAGGTTTTTGCCGTGCAAAATGGCGCCTTGGGTGGCCTCACCAAGGCGACAGTCATCCATCTAGGAGTATATGTATATAATTATACATCATTGTCTCCCTCCCACGACATAGCGTCTGATCAATGACTATTTAATCTAAAACAATTGCAACATACTGGGCCATGGAAATGTTTTCTGTAATAAATTTATTCAAGAAAATACTAATTGTAAAAATAAAATCATTTTGAATTCTGTGCCTTTAAATGTTTTGCCAAATTTTAAATGTTGTTGCAAGGTCGTAACGTTTTCAACAAATTTAGAAGTTCGATCAACGAAGCCTTTGCTAACCAACTCTTAGTTTCACGATGCCTTCCGAAAGGTAATTTCTGCATTGAAAAAAAAAATGTCGCGTCAATTGGACGTTTTAATATGTCTCTATTCTTTCTGTGTCATTATGTCGTATTACACCTTATAGATCAATTTCATTTTCAATGCTGACACTTTTCAAAACTAACCAGATAAGTGAACACAAACGACTCTGATCGTATTTGAGAGACTGTACTAATTGTTATAGCCTTCTTCATTTCTCACATTACGATCATGGGAAAACACTGATCATGGCCAAACAAAATAATTTATTACGGTTCCTATTTCCTAATAACACTTTATTTTGAAGTATTAAAGTAGCGAGAATGCTCTCTTCCCTTTTCTTTGTTAAAACATCTGAACACATGAAGTTCCGGAACAGACCTCCCTACATGAACACTTCAATTTTCTCCACAAAAGTACATCTGAATATATTGAATTGAATTGCCTTATTTTACGTGGCGAGACTCAGGCCATGAGGCCTGCTCTTCCGTCTGACCTACGCAAATTTCGCTACGCTTCTTTCACCACCAGTCAAGAACGCATGCGCAAACTGCCTAATGTATTTATACTGCGATTTTTCTTTGCCCCTCAAATCCCATCTTCGCGATGGAATATGTCACGGTATTTCGCATCTTTCTCAGTCGTTCCGCGAGATTTCGCATGATCCCGACCGTATCAAGCAGTGCTTGCGATCATGCGACTTCTACCGACAAGACCGAGAAAGACGCGAAATACAGTGACATATTCCATCGCGAAGATGGGATTTGAGTGGCCTTGAGGGGCAAAGTTGGAGAAATCGCAGTATAGATGGAGAACATCGGCATGATCACTTCGGGCCGGGTTGCGGCGCCTACTACTTCCGTCTCTTTCAGCCGCTTTCTGTCTTCGTCAGCAACAGCGGTGTATGCTCAATGCAGGGCCGCGCGCCTACGCGAGACCATGCGCGACACAGTGTTCCCTTATAGGCAGAATTTTAAAAACCAAGCTCAGTTCTCTACGGCGAGAGTGGTGATTTCAAAATATAATAATTACATTTAACTGTCTTTTCTCCAGGGTAAACGCAGCCAGGGCCGTAGCCAGGATTATTTCTCGGGAGGGGCTTCCAAAATTTAAAAAATGGATAGTACGAGATTTATTACAATATCTTTATCGGGTTTGTTTAAAAGAGATGCCCTTAAAAAATGAAACACCAACATGATTTGAAACATATTTAAACATTATTTCCACATAACATTATTTCGAAAGTTTAAACACAATATTTAATTTTTTATTTTATTTTCCAATAATCCAAACTACAGGAGGCGTCAACTACAAAAGCAATTTTCTGACCCATAATGTGAATCATTTTGTCCACAGTGATATCCCTATGAATTGAAATAATGGCTAGTGCACCGAGTCTGTTATCACGCATTACACTACGTATGGAACTTTCTTCTCTCTCTTCATTGTACAAAATGACGTCTCCACTCTAGCAGTTGTTACTGGACAAGTTAGCTAAGATAGTAAGTATCTAATAGTACGTAAATATACTGGATCGCAGTTCTCTAAGACTTTCAGCACCTCGAGGTTAGCATCTATGGTGGAAGCTTTTTTTACACCATAGTTCATATTCAGCTTTTACTGCAGGAGAGTGATGTTCTGATATCAAAGTATGGAGCTAAATTTTCCAACTTATTCATTTCAAGGATGAAAGCGAAGCCTGGAAGAAGTGCCTGGAAACTTGGAAGAATGTCTTCATTTGAAGTAAATCTGTATTTTTATACTTGTCGATATATTTGGATAAATTTAAACAAATAAATAAGTAATGAATGAATGAAAACAAAGATAGGAATTTCGGGGTGGGCTTCAGCCCCTCCCCTGGCTACGTGCCTGAGCGCAGCATATCCTAGCTTACCTCGAATGCACGCCACTGTCGGAATTGCTTTTCTTGAGGTACGTAAGAACGAAGAAGGGTCATTCCATGCAAAATTTCAGGGTTTCTGACAGTGAGTCTCAGATTTTTTCATATTTAATTACATTAATCTACTAATTATGAACAGTTAAAAGACAATTTATGGTATTAATGTCTTTAGCACTTAAGCAACAATTACGGGATAAACATCGACAATGACACAATATACTCAATAATGAAAATAATTATGACGTTCATAAAATGAATAAAACTTTAAAAACGGGCACACTATTTTGAAGACAAATGATCATATTTTAAACAGTTGATAATATATTAAGGATTGAGGTATTTGTTTATAATAAACTAGTGGTGCTACAGAATGGCACAGACTTTCCCCTATTAGTTTTCTATTTCCTTGGGTCTTCGCTAGCTATTCGGAATTACCACAAACTCTTTCTTGCCAGCTGTCATCTATCACCGCCAAAAGTAAATTTTTTTGTCATTTTCTTAATTTTTCGGTTTCCTATTGGTAGGACGGACACATTAATTTTAGAATATTAAAGAACACAAAAACCTAGTCATAAATGGCAATTTTCTTTTAAAAATACGTATATCACTCCATGTATACTTACGTATACGGGAAAGTAAAAAGTATACGCGCATTTTCCTCTTAAGGTTGAAAGTCGCGTGCCCTTGCCCAGCGAGGGGGGAGGTAAGGTCGTAGGCAGCCACCGCCAAGTTCATTCCCTAGGGATATCCATCGCTGCCTTCGAAGGGATCCTGACACAGGCTTCGTTTTCGCGTGTTACTGTTCAATGATACATCGTGAAAGAAAATGCCAAAGATTGTGAATACGTTTAACAGGCTTTGGTGCTGCAATCCATTCGGACTTGAGAAGCACAAAAGTCGGGTGGGTAAGAGAATGAGAACAGAGGCGATGCGGAAGAAAATATCAAATTTAGTGGTAGGAGAAGCAATATGCGATCTTTGTCGTCACAAAATATCCAAAATTCCCAATGCGGATCTTAGTGACTCAAGTGAAACACACAGTGAAGTGAAAATGTCAAGTGAAGAGGAGTACGTAGCCCCAGGAGTTGCAGAGGAAGCCACTATCAGTAATGTAAACATTTTGAATCCTCTGGGTCAATCATCACTGTCATTGCGAAAACAAACCCGAGAGAAATCGTACGCAAGGAGAAAGGTGAGTGCCGTAAATAAAGCAGTTTCTGAATTATTTCATGTGAGTATAGAAAGCAATTAAGGAGAAGAAACGTTGACACAATTCAAAGAAAAATTTTCAAATGTGAAAACAGCTAATGAGAAATATGATTTTAACGTGTTTACCAAAAAGTTGGAGTAAACAAAAAATAATGGTCGATTTTGGCGTATCTCTTCATGTAGCCCGTACGGCAAAATTAACACCTCGAGAAGTAGTTTTGCGAAATCCACCATCACGCCGCGGAGGAAAAAAGTAACGCCGAGTGCTGACGAAGAGGGCTAGGGCTCTAGCAGCTGAGATGAGTTCGTTTACGGAGCGCCGATAAGATACTTTTATTCATAACTTTAAAACCATTCAAGATTCTATGATGAAATTTACAGAGTAGCTTGGAAGTAGTTTCAGCAGTTTTTCTTCAAAAAATTCAAGAATTTAAAAATATTACATTTCCATTTATTGCATTTTTTAGAATTTGTTTACTTCCTAATTGTTAAAGACTTACGGTAAAAAATATCTTTACTGTAAAATTATTCTTTACATTTCTTCTACATATAGTGTCACTTTCATATTTTTTGCTTGTTTGCATATCATCGGAAAAATATCATGACGGAATGTCTACAGACTGCTAACCTAATATTTCATGTGCCCATTGTTGCTAAACAATGGCTGATGAGACAAAAATATTGTACTTGGTTCATGCAGATATCATGATAAGTAAGGTGTCAAAATATTTTTAAATTCTGAGATGTAGTGTCAGATTTCCTACTTTTTTGCATGTAATGACCCAGAAAATAATCCAATTCTTTTTAATATACAAATAATTTTTCAATTTTCGCACCCCAGCAAGTTGGCACCCTGACTCTCCAACGCCCCCTCTGCTCATAACAAATCAAGGGAAGTTAAATAATATAGCAAAGAGTAGGATTGTACTTGCCCGATCCGATATTTTCGCATTACTTTACTTTGCTTTCTCACGAGTAGAAAGCTTTTCTATTATTTTTGTGACTATCAAGGAAAGCGAATAGCTAGCTCTCAAGGAAGATTGGATAAATTCTTCAAATGTTTTTAAAGAAGTATGAATTGTTCCAAGAACAACTCTCTATAATACTGATTAAGCCTTTATTAAAACTTTGTTTCAAACATCAATTGCATTGTTACTTTTGTTTGATAATCTGTAAGTACATTAGAAGTTCCATTTATACATTTTTTAAACAAATAAACACGTTTCATGAACAACTTTCCAGTGGCGTAGCGTGACTCGCACGTTTGGGGATGCTCAACATTACACACAAAATGTCACTATCAACTACTTCATCAAACAGGCGAACGCAACACAAGGCAGATACATTGGAACTACTTCCACGATCTCGATTGTTTACGACGGTGTAGGCGCTTCCACAAAATCCTCACAGCAGTCAGGACTGCCGATGTCTTGAAAGCAAATTATACAATGGCTCAGCTTAATTCTTATACGCGAATGGCAATGAGACCACTTGTTAATTTATACATTGCAGACTAAAATAATATGTAATCTATTTAAGGGACAATTCAATTTCTTGGATATTAATTAAGAATGGTAGACGGGCACTATTTATACAGTTTGTGCCCATGACCAAGCGGGGACTCCCGAGTGAGGGAGACCACCTGAAGTGTGCTGCGCTCTCGTGCACACTCGAGCTTCTTTCCGCAGTAGATGCTTGCGTAAAGGAGTCGAGTTTCTCCGGGCCAGGGGTGAAGAGAGGAGAGGGGAACCTCGCCATCTGCGCATGCGTCATTGCTCGTCGCAATCTCGCGCCAGACGCTAGAAGCATTTTAGCTTCCAAGCAATCACAGGCCAGCTTCAACAACCCGCCAAATTCAATCACAGGAAATCAATTTAAAATTAATACAAAACGTGTTTCGCTCAACGGACCACTTGTAAGATTATCAATACAGTACTTTGGGTTCTTTATTAATATTATATACGGGGATGCTGAGCGTCCCCTGACGCTACGCCACTGCAACTTTCCTTCTTAACGGAAAGGATAGACAAATGGATAAGGAGAGGGTGGGGTTTAACATGCGAGAGTTCTCGCATGGGTACGCTAGTGTGTGTACTTATATGTACATATATACATACTTACTTGGCATCCTTCTTCTCTTCAGCAAAAATTACGGAAGAAATCAATGTCGAATCAACTGGAGATTGCTCTCAGTTTATTATAGAAAGTAAAACAGTTCGAAAAATAGTTCAAAATCTAGGGGACCCGACAATATACCTGGGAAAATCCTTAAATTAGGGGGTGAAGCCATTATCCAGTATCTTGTGCGTCTATTTCAAATATCCATAAACAATCAAAGTATCCCATACGACGAGCAATAGTTGTGCTAATCTTTAAAGGGGGAGATAGATCCGCAGTCGAAAATTATCGTCCAGTTAGCTTAACATCCGTATTATGCAAAGTAATGGAGCGCGTTATAGCAAACTACATGAGGAAGGAGTGGAGTAGATTAGGATGGATATACGACGGACAACATGGCTTCCGGGAGGGGCAGTCTTACGAGAGCCAATTATTGGGATTAACACAAGAAATATCTGATCCAACGATAGGGTTGACAGAATAGAAGTAATCGTTATAGACTTCGCAAAAGCTTTTGACCTTGTTCCGCACGATATACTCTTGAACAAAGTAGCATCATCAGGTATAGATAAACGAGTAGTAAATTGAATTAAAGAATGTATTATGGGCCGCACACAGTTTGTTAGGGTAGGTCACACGTACTCCGGAGTTACAAGTATAACATGTGGCATGGCACAGGGTAGTATGATAGGACCACTGATGTTCATAGCCTTCAGAACGACATTTCAGAAAATATTAAATCTCGGGTGAAACTCTTTGCAGATGATTGCATTCTCTTCAGAAAAGTAACTGAAGAGAAAGATCGACAGATTCTTCAGGATGCTATCGACACTCTTGTAAAATGGGCGCGCGAATCGTATGAAAATTAATGCTTCTAAAAGTAAATCTATAACATTTACTCGTAAACTATCTACACCATAATGCAACTATTTTCTCGAGGACCAGATAATTCCATGTACAGATAGTTGTAGATACCTGGGAATCATTTTAAATAGTAAGTTAACTTGGAAAGAACAGGTGAATTCAGCATTAAATAAAGCTTGGCGAAGTCTTCACTTTGTAATGAGAAATTTAAAAGGAGGAAATAGGAAGTCCAAAGATTTAGCATACACATCATTGATCAGACCTTTACTCGAATCCGCCGCGAGCTGTTGGGACCCGTATAGAACACGGAAAATTCGTTCAGAAACGTATTGAGCATTGAATACGTTCAGAAACGAGCGGCTCAGTTTGTTGAAGGCAAAAACATTAAAAATACGAACATTAAATCTATTCTTGTTTGGGAAATATTAGAGAGAAGGCGAAGGAGGCTGAGATTACTGGCAAAGCATAAAAGCGCATTTGGGGAAAGGCAAAGCTTGGGAGAAAATTCGAAGGAGGCTAGAAAAGGCATCGTACATTGGCAAAAATGACCACAAATATAAAATTCAGGAGAAAAAACAACGAACAGATGTAGAAAGTTTTAATTTGTGAATAGAACGATACGAGATTGGAATAGCTTACCTGTAGCACTGTTTCAACAATCTTCGTTTACTCGATTTAAAAATAATTTAAATAACTACTGGTTCTTTTGTAATGATATTGTTTAAAAACAATTTTTAAAAATATAAATAAATAATTATTTTAGCAATACTGTACAAGTACACTAGCACGAGTATTGGCAGAAGTAAAGTATAAGTATCTATAGTATATTATTTCGTGGTTTGCTGGTTCGTTGCTGTGTGTTTACGGACTTGAAACAAAACACGTAATGGTATTGTTAATACCATTTATAATATGGTATTGTTAATACCATTGATTCCTATGTTCTAGGGCCTGTTGAATACATTGTTGCTCGCTCTAATACCAATACAACACTTAATTTTTTTATGAATTCGATTTATTTAAAGTTAAGATGCAAGCGAACACAATAAATTAAATAATGCCCAAATAAGTAAAATAACTTGTTATAAATCTTATTATATTTAATTGAGATGAAAATTAAAATTGTGGAATATTTCCGTTAATTTGTATTTGCCACCGGTCACTCAAATTTCACTGTTACGTATAACTTTTTTTTTGAGATAGGTGTGCTTCCTGCAAATGACGCAAATAACCGAAAAGTACTGTTTCATTCAGTGCAATGCACACGGTTATTTTCCATATAACTCTCAAACACCCTATAATCATTTTCATATATTTCTCGAGATTTTACTGGAAACCACCTTCCGTAGCTTTGTTAGTTTTTGTGAGAATTTACGCAGGAACTTCACAAAATTCTTTCATTTTGTACGAACTAATCAGTCCTCAGATAAACACGCTGTTTTGTTTATCTGGCGTCATATTGATAAATGAGGCAAATTCGTCTTTCATTTAGACCCCCCCTCGAAAAAATATAAAATGTTTCGAATTCTAGTTGGATTCAGCAACGAGCTAGTGAGCCGTAAGGTTTTGTATGAACCACGGGCGACATCCGACCCCTTGGATCGGAGGCTCTTGGGTTAGGGGGTCGCCCTCAGGGCGAGGGCGTCTACTTGGCGCCGTAGATACACTAAATATCTATTGTTTTACTTGTAAGGTACTGTTTACTTTCAAAATTCTTAATTGTGTAAAAACTGGGAGTACACTTGTATTTTAATTATTGTTTTATTAATATTATTGTTTATTATAATAATCTTGTTTTATTATTGTATTACATTTTGAATATTGTCTAAGATTATTGTATTTGTAACTTGCCACCGGACAACAGTCCATTTGCAAGATAATAAATGTATTATTATATATGTACATATAAACATACATATATGTATGTAGGTGTACACATATACACATTTATGCATGTTTATACCTAAATGTATAAACATACATAAACACATACACATACATACATTTCCCCCGTAGATGACACAGACGAAGAAATCTCACAAATTTCGGAAGATGAACTGAAGGAAACTACAGCATCACTAAAAATAAACAAAGCGAGCGGGCCCGACCACGTAAACGGCAACATACTGCGCCACCTCCCACGGAGTGCCATCAAAACACTCCTGCAAATTCTCAATGCTTGCCTGAGCACTTGGAATTTTCCGAAGTCTGGAAAAAACGCCATCAGTAATATTAATTCAAAAACCGAATAAAGACTACAAAGATGGAAATAACTACAGACCCATAAGCGTGTTATCGCAAACTTCAAAAGTGTTCGAAAGACTTCTACTACCACAACTAAGAAGCAATAGACGAAAAATCCGCAATAAGAAACACACAATTCGGCTTACAAAGGGCCGCTCGTCAACGCTTCAAACATACCGATTAGCCATGGAAGCAGCTTCTAGTGTAACGACAGCAAATGCCAGCCAGATTTTCAAACGGCCGGGCACGGAGGTTTAGCTACCACGACGCCACACTAGCCTCTCCTTCAAATCTTTCGCTCCCGACAATCTATTATGACTTTTCCCATGCATTTGACAAGGTAAATCACCGCATTCTTCTTACTACAAGCATCTACAAGCAAATCCGCATGTTTCTTCCTACAAGCTTCTACTTCTGACAAGCTACCTCACCGGTAGAACTTTTCAAATACGCTACAAATCCCAACTCTCCTCCCCTCGCCCAATTCAAGCCGGAGTCCCTCAAGGGGCCGTGCTCTCTCCGTTACTATTCATGTTCTTCCTCCATGGCCTGCTACAAACGCATGTTTGAATACTTGTACGCCGACGACGTGGCCTTTACATGCCAAAGAAAGCATAACATCAAGAGCCGTCACCCACCTCCAGAAAGCGACAAATTCACTAAGCGACTGGTGCAAAAGAAACGGAATCACACTTAACCACTCAAACTGCCAAGCAATCATATTCACCTGGAAACGTAAAGACCTACCGCTTCCTTTCCAAGTCGACGGAAACAGTCTATTACTTATATAGGCATCAAATTCGACCAGAAACTCACATGGCATGAGCAGTGCGCGGGAGCAGGAAAAAAGATCGGGTCCCGTATCGCTCGTCTCGCCCTACTATTAAAAGCGCCAAAATTGCGAGTGAGCACAAAGATCCTTCTATACACCACATCATCAGAAGTGCCGGGATATACGCCTGCGCAACCTGGGCCACCACCGCTCGAGCAAATCTCGCCACTAATACTATTGCAGAAAAAAGATTTATCAGAACAGCCTTCAGACCGGAACTAGGCACTATCTATAATGACATTAAAGCAAAAATTAAACTAAAACCTATCACCAAAGTGATCTACGAATTAGCAGCAATACTAGAAACAAAAAATTTTCAAAACTCGACTCTCGCCCCGTTATTTCAAAGACATCAACAATATTTCATTAAAAATCCACATCCATAACAAAAAGACTCCCAACAGATATCTGCTTCATGCGACCCCCATAAATCTCAAACTGCTTAGAAATTAAAAACAAATAAGTTACTAGCAAAAACATTTCTCAAAGAAGAACGCGCAGAAAATCCCCCCTTTCAACTAACATCAGCCCCAAAATCTTTCTTTTCTTTTTTCTCATTTACATCGACACAGCGCACCTATGCAGTTCCAGCCAAACCCAAATACAGATAAGAAGCAGCCGTCCGCGCGGCGGAGGCATGGCCGCATTACCAGCTGACCATTTCATTTGCACCCTGGCCGATGAGCGCCACACCGGCGTAGGTCGCCTCATCTCCTTAGAATAAAGTTCTCGGCAAAATCCAGGAGGCTATCGGAAATACTAGAAATACTCCATCTCCTTAATTAGAGAATACTACTGGATTGTTTCACCTTTTACGTGGAGAAACGAGGAAATGCTCCGCGCAGAAGGAGACGCCGCCGTCTGCAGTGTCGTAGCGGCCGGTTTGAATTTCGCGGCCCGGAAGTGATTTTTAAACTCAATTTTCTCAAGGACAAAATGTTTTTCGAAAAAACTGGACCTGCCATTTTTCATGACGCGCAACACAGAATGTGGGGTATTTTTTTGTAACGGGAGCTTCTGGACACCTGTATATTCTTTTGTTTATATTGCGACGAGCTATAAGCTCGCGCACTAACCCAACACCCGTCTCCCCTCGCGTCACACCAAATTAGGAACCCTTTCAATTCGTCACAGCCCCGCGCGAAAGACGCGCGCGCCAGAAACTGCGCCCCTTCCTAACCCCGTCTTCAAATAATCAAAGTAGACAGTGACGGACTGCCTCAGGGATCGCCCCGGGCATGCCGCCCCGGTTGGACGGTCCAGCATTGTCAACATAGGAACCGGAACTAGTCGATTAAAAGGCCCTCCCTGCGTTGCGTAGGAAAATTCCCAAAACACATAACGCGACACAAAGGCGGCCGGGTGGGCTTGCATTGTCTGTCTTTGCGGTGCTGGCGAAATCTCAAACAATAAAGAGAGCCAATGGGATGCCCAGAAAATGACATCACCCTAAGAAGTGCCCTGTTAGCTTCCGACTTGAGTAGAATCTTCCAGAACACAAAATTTTGGCCAATAACATTAGAAATTGCAATCACATGATAGGGCAAGGCAGCCATGTAGAGTAGGGATACGTGACAGAGGCTGGCGAGAGAAGAGAAACTTGAGCAGATAGAATCAAAACTTGAGAGAGCAAAAACGTTTCGAGAAAGCATTTTAAAGTCTTAACTTATAAATAAATTCACGTCGAGGAGTGGTCGACGACGACAGCTAAAGTTGACCAACCGACTCAGAACTGGCCGTCCGAAGACAATTCTGTGGAATTTATTCCATTCGGCTGGACCAGCATTTAATTAATCAGCCGAGCTATCGTGGCTGCATTAATACGGGGCGTTTGACGTTGGCGTTTGACGGCTTTCATCTGCTATTCAACGTACGTGGTTCATCTCTACAACTTCCTGTCGGCGCGAGGCGAATTCCCGGGTACGTGAGCTGCGACCCCGCCTGCTACACCTGAGACGGCGGCACCTGTTCAACCTACCTGTGACTGCGCCCATCGGAACAGGTGTGCAATTCGTCGACTCGAGGTATGAATCTACCACTTGCATATGTCATCAATAATTGCCATGTAAAAAAAGAGTTTAAAGGAACAATTAGAAATTGGAGCAAGTGTCGAGCTAAAGTAAATTTTAAAGAATTAGTTTAAGAAACCAGAAGAAAATTATATGTAAGCCAAAGCAATAATGAACGTGTTTTCGTCCTTCAAGCGAACAACACATTGAAAGAAATTCGATAAAGCTTGTTTCTAGCCAAACCCTGTGCATGCCCTCGTTGAAACAGAGTGCTCACTCTTGAGGTTCTCATAAGCTGGTGCCGGATGTCAGGTAAGTGTTCGTTTGGCGCCCATTCACTTACAAATTTAACGGGCACACCTCTCATTTGAATACCGACACACTTCGGTGTGACGGTGTCTTTCCCCCTTTTTTTGTGTTTGAGCGTCGGTTCATCACAATATTAGGGGTAATGTTCCTATGTGTTGTACATGTTAGTCATAAGTTAGACAATGAGCTAGGTACAAGTTAGCATGTAAGATAGAAAATTAGTCAGGTTACCAATTACTGTAAATATAAATATAGATATTATAAAACTGTATGTAAAACGTGTATATATGTAAATAAATAACACTTAAGCAAAAATACCGGTAGTGTACGCCAACTGGGAAAATGACAAAAGGAAAATGCCATTTCATCACTTCTTAAAAGAAATTGAAAAGCAGCCACATGAAGTCAAAAAATCAATCAACAAAGTCAAGATTAAATCTCGCGGGCGCTCACAAGCGAGACAATCATAAGGGGCGCCCTCAGGAACAATTCCAAAGAAGACATATGACGACGGCATCACGGATGAGCTCCACACCGGAGCAGGCCGTCAAACTGAACAAGCCACATGAGCCACTTAGGCGCAGGCTTGAGGTCAGCTCGCGCATTGTGGTGAACGCGCACGGACGCCAGCAGAAGAGCTCCGGCCAAGGCGAGGAGGGCTCGGCCGAACTCCACGCCTCCCGGTCCTGCGGAGGGAGACGCTGTGGTAGCGGACGAGTACTGATACGGTATATGTGAGTCTTAAATGTCTTTCCTTATTTCCGTAACTGTCACTTGATACAGTTCTTTCAAAAGAAAGACTCATCACCTTTACTTGATACAGTTCTTTCCTAAAAAGAACGAAGAAAGTCTTGAAACAGCTGTTGCCCGGGCTACCTTAAGTAATGGATAAAGGCAGTGTTGACCAGGCAAGCGGGAAGCGCAAGCGGTCTCGCACTCTGTCTCGCACGCTCTCGGATCGAGGCGCCCTGATTTTCTCAACCAGGGTCAGTCTCGGTTACTCCTGAGTACGTAGCCAGCTTCGCCGCCGCTTCTGCCGATACCCCGCCCCCCGCCACCGTTCCTCTCACCACGCAGGGAGAAATCTCTGAGGTGAGCTCTCTGCTGGAATCCCGCAGCGGCTAGACATCTGAGGGCGTGTCCCCTCGAGAGACTGACCCTGGACGTGGAGGGAAAAAGAAGAAGGGTAAAACGTCTACAGTGTCGAAACCGACCCGCATCGCAAATGCACTCAAGCTTTGATGCAAGCCGACTCCGACGGTGTCGTTGCAGACCTCCCAATGGACCTCTTTTCGCTATTTACTTCCCGGGCAGAGAAAGGCGGGTTCTCTCGAAGGCAGCGGACAAAAGCGGCATCAGGAATTACTTCGCCCTAACCGCTAGAGCGGAACCCTTACCCTCGCCAACTGCCGGCAAAGGCAAAAAGCGCCGTCTCTCGGTCGATGATCCGGACGCCGCACCTGAGAAGGTGCCTTCCATCCAGGTAGCCCTCACTGGCTTTCTCGCGCTGCCAGCGGTTAGTGAGACCGAGATGCAGGTGAGACCGAAGGGAGCTGTGAGCCCGACGCGTCGGAAATCCCGGCAGCCAGCAGTGGCGAGTCGGGTGGCCTCGCGGAGGTGCAAGCGCCATCCCCAGGTCGTGTCCCCACTTCCACCCTCGCCTCCTCGCGCAGGGCCCCCCTACCTCCACCACTGAAGCCCAGGAAGGACTTCCAAGCGCGTCCCACCCGTCATGGTGGCGACCGAAGCGGTGCCCTCCGATGACAGTTTTGCCGTGTGGTTCAAGGGTATCACTCGTGGGTGCGAGCTCCCGGTCACGGGAAAGCTCTGTGGGGAGTTTTTCTCCCTGCAAGCGCGGAACGCGAAAGATCACGTAAAGATCTCCTCAAACCTCAAGTCAAACAAGCTGGCTCACTTCACGCACGCGCGTAAAGAAGAGCGGGGACTCAAACTGTACGTGAGGGGCCCGCCTGTCTAAGTGTTAGCGGAAGAGGTGGCGGATGACTTGTCGCGGCCGGGGAAACCCCTGCCCGCTGCCCACTAGCTGAAGATGCGCCGGAACGGAGTTCTCGTTCCTTTGAGCGCCTACTTCGTCAACCTACCTCAGGGTGTCGATGGCAAGTGGGTTTTCGCCCGGAAATAATTTGTAACTGCTCTACGCACGTTGAAGTTGCACGACAGACTGACTGCGGTCCGTTTTGCAAACGTTGCTGCAGATGGTCACAGACCCGGATTTACTGCTAGGTCAGTCCGCGGTGCATGCACTGCGGCGAAGGCCACCACACCGAGTCCTGCGTGAACCGCATTTCATCAGCATTTTGCTGTAACTGCAAGGGTAACCTGTCTGCAAAATACGCCGGCTGCAAGGCGGGGAAAACTACAGCGAAAACCACAACCAACACTAACATAAACTCCCAGCAAATCCTCGAGCACGCAAAGTGGACAAAAACGTCACTTTCTCGGCGGTGACTAAGGCGAATCACCCTACACAGGCAGCGCGCGCGGAAAGGGAAGCAGCCTTCTCCGCAGCCCGAAAGGGAATTACGGAGAGGGCGAACCGTGAGCCTGGCGCGCTTTCAGCCACCCAGACGCAACAAGCGTCTGTTGTTTCCTCGGAAGCGGAACTTTGTAAAGAGGTCGCTGTGGAAACACCAGGTTACACAACTCATCAAACTCCTCCAGACCCTCTGCCAACAAGTGTTGAACCGCAATGGCTGAACAACAAACGCAGAGAAATAAAAATACCCGCCCTCTAGATGTGGCCGCCTGGAACGGCCACTCCGGTCACATTGACACTAGAGAGAGACGTATCATTCAGCTATTCTGCAGCAAAAATCGCATTAATGTCGTCCTGCTACAGGAAACAAAGCTCAAGAACACAGATGAAATGGAGCTATGCGCCGTGATACACAGTGATCTACCGCGCCGACTGCGATGGCTATAACCGCGGGGGCTGGCGTTGCAGTCGCCGTACGCCGTTCGATACCCCTAACGCTTAGCAGCCCTTCCTCGCCTCGCGCTCCACGAAACCGTAGCAATCGTGGTAAACACGGCGGAGGGCGAAGTTGTTCTGGTATCCGCATATATAGCACGAAACAGATCTCTAGTAGAGGAAGATTTTGACACAGTGCTCTCCTTAGCACCTCGTGTGGTCCTGGCGGGCGACCCAAACGCCAAATTGCGAGGAATGGGGATGCAACACCACAAACAAGAATGGAAACTTTCTTGTAAGCTTCCTCTTATCTCACAACAGAAAACTTCGTCCCACCCTTCACTCTCACCCACTTCCCAATGAACCTCAGCGATAGGTCCGAGACTCTAGACGTGGCACTCATGGCTGGAAACATCCGGGTAACCACACCAAATCCCGTCCCTTTCTCCCTATTATATCATATTCCCATAACCTTTGCTGTTGGCAGCATACGCTCATTCAGCTGCCATAGGCAGTGGGTCCCACAACCCATAGATAGGGACGAGTTCCGCTCACTCCTCGCCACATCACTCACCAACGCACCGCCAGTCGTAGATGTAAAAGTCTATAGACGTGTGGATACACTCACAAAACAACTACAATTGGTCCACAGGTGTTTTGGCTACCGCCTGAAGAAGGCTCAAACACTCTCCCACCCGACGTTGAAGACCTTTTATGCGAAAACCGCAAGGATAGACGGCTGCTGGCAACAGTTCAGATGCCCCGCGCTCAAAACAAAATTGCGCGAGTGCAAAAACCGCCTAAAGGCGGCATTATCAAACCAGCAGAGTGGGAAAACACAGCAGAGTGGGAAAACCGCATGAGAGAGATCGGCACCGATCACCCACAAAATGGCCTTTTCAAACTCCAAAAAGCTCTGAGGTCTGTACCAAACACTAACACTGCCATTCGCAGACAACTCGGAAGGAAAACCAACATACCTTTTCTCCGAATATGCAAAGGCGTAATTCTTCGCAGATATACTCAAAGAAAGGCTTACGAACATCACCTCACAAACAGATGACGAGGAAAATGCAGAGGACAGCAACATCATTCTCACACACTGCACTGCCGAAGAAATTTCGAAAACGATCACAAGCATGTGCAGTCGCAAGGTACCGGGCCCCGACCAAATCGGTCCGGGAATCCTCAAGGAGGCATTGCCGATCATCAGCTCGGAACTCACGCACCTTTATAACAGCTGTATCACACTAAGGTACTTCCCGGAAAGCTGGAAACACGCGAACATTTCAATTCTCCCGAAACCCGGAAAAGACCTAACACTCGCGAGTCAGGCTTATCAACCTTCTCCCATATCATGAGAAAAGTATTTGAGAGATTAATTCTCGCGCGACTGTGTCATCCAACTGTGTCATCTCGCAATACCTCATACGAGATGAACAACTTGCCTTCCGACCGCGACATTCAGCCTCATTACAGGCTTCATGTATGGCCCAGCAGATCTCTGCTGACCTCATACTTTCACAGGATGTACAGTCGTTTACTTCGACAAAGCCTTCGACAAAGTGCCACACAGAATACTGATCTCCAAACTTAGGTGCTGCCTCCCACAAGATGTAACGGACATGATTACATCTTTCCTCGCAAACCGCACGTTCGTGGTCAAAGTGGGGAAAGCAAGATCCTCAAAGCGCGGGATTTTCGCCGGAGTCCCTCAAGGCTCCCCGCTCTATTCGCTACTGTTCTCGCAGTATGTCAATGACATACCACAGATACCACGAATACGCTTATTCCTCTACGCAGGCCACACAGCCGTCCTAGCAAGAGGAATGTACCTAGACTATAAACTCAAAATACTACAAAAGCAGATGAACCTGACGCTGAAGTGGGCAGAACAAATCCACTTGACTTTCTCAGCGGAAAAGTCTCAGGCAATCTGCTACTCTCGCCGCATGCACAAACACGAAGCGGTTTACGCCTCCCAAACAAATCACCATCGGATCCCCAAAACTCAAATCGGCGCCTAAGGCAACTTACCTGGGTATCACTTTTGATCGGAGGATGCGCTGGCATTTACATATCAGGCGAATGCGATCAAAACTTCAGCAAAGAGTTCGCCTCCTAAAACCTCTTTTAAAGGAACCTTCACTCCCCTTGGATCTTTGCCTGGCACTATAAAATGTGCAGCTGGCCTGTAATGACCTGCGCCGCGGCGACGTGGTGGAGCACAGCACAAAAGTACAAAGACTCACTTGAGCTAGTCCAGAACAGAGTTCTACGGCTCATTGCACGCCCTCCGTTTCGAAAACGACTGACAGTACTGAGGAAGGAACTTGATATCAAGTCCTTTACTCAATGCTTGAGAAGGCAACCATTCAATGAAGCCTATCAAGCCTTTCAATCAAACGAAGCTCCGCAACGTTAAAACAATTCCAACATGTCCTTACTATAGGACAAATGCGACAAATGCCGTATATATTGAGGGCATAGAGCGAGCATACCTGCTTAAATGACATAGTCACAACAGTCACTTAACGAATCGCCAAACTGGCAAAGGTCCGTCGCGAACCTACACTAATAACACTTAGCAGTTGAACGCACTATGCGTGTGCACTGCAAAACGATCCAACGATCAAATGCACGCTGACCTTCGACTAGGACGAAAAAAAATTCCGGCGCAGACCAGCCCTGAGGAATACCACATTAAGATGGACGAAACGTCGGCAACATAGCCTTCGACGCGGCATCAACCGGACAGCCAAGATCATTCATATGACTCCGGCCGCGGAAGCCTACGACTTCCTTCAACAATGAACTTCTCACATTTCATCGCTGCATTGTTCCCCAATGCAGCGTAGGTAGTAACATGGAATTAAAGCTAATATGTTCGTACAAAAGTACGGTACCCAATTTTTCGTTAATGTTAAGTATTAGAAATAATGCTAATATAATTTAAACCCAACCAATTCAAACGAAGCGCCTGTGCTGTATACCTACGTTTATTTCAATAGCCAGGAACAGTAGTCATTTCTAACATTTGCAAATGAAACATACCATAATCAGCGATCAAATTTTCTTGAAGTAAAGAAGTGTGTATGTTATGTTAAATTTATTACCTTCCTTCAATCTACTTTCTCTCATAAGAACAGCAATAGCTTTCAAACACCTTTCAAATTCTGTTTATGAAGCGCAGGAAATTCGGAGCGGGCGACTATATTTGACAGCAAATTATACAAAAAATACCCACACATTCGAAAAATTTAGCATAACCTTATTTGAAGATCTGTTTTTGCTGAACACATTTCACTAAAAAAATGTTTCTTCACACTATTGCAGTTGTAGAAAGACGCCGAACATTTTTTATTTTTTTTTGGCAAAATCTGGCATTTCAACGAACATGAGACATGCGTTATTATGCGTTCTTTACGCTATCTAAGATCCCATTTTAATCAAGAAATTGTTTGTCGTTTTTAAGAAAGAATGGTTTAAATAAAATACAATCTATTTTAAGTGGTCCAGAATTTAATGAATTGGTTGCTCGACCTTCCCGAAAAAAATTCATATTTTGTACATTAATTTCCTTATGTGTGGGCTGTTCAAAAACATCTTTAACTGTTTTTTATTATACCTGGTTTACAAATGGCGGCCATTTTTGTTTCACGACGTGCGGCATTTTTCGCGTTTGCAGACATTTACACTTTTCTAAATTACTCGCCTCTAGGTTAATATTATTCTAGCATTCTAGAAAACAAAGCATTCAATTCAGTATATTCTGGCCTGCAAGTAGAAATATTAGTTATCTATCTTCTATGTTATTTGAGAAATATTTGCAACCAAATCTACGGAACGCGAATGAACGAAATTCGATTTTCAGAGAGTAATTTCTCAAAGAAGGAATAGAATCACAGCCCTATTTTTTTCTGTTCCTTCACATATAACAGCATAGTTACTTTTTATAAAATATAATTAGTATATAACGTACCACATGAAAATTACATCCTCTTGAAAATTGGAATTTTGGACTTTTTCCAAAGTTTGAATTGTCATAGCCCGCTAGTATGCTTTAAAAGCCTCCGCGCTTTGACCAAATAGTATAAAAGATAATAGTGGAAACTCCTCGAATATTTTGGTGACAGAAAAGCAGCGCTCTCCAGCGCTTCGAGGTGTAAACCACAGCGCCAGAATTCGTGTGTGCCAACTTACAAGGTGTGAAAGTCAAGTTTGTTCGTAGTTTTCTAAGAGATAATTTGGTAGAAGAACATCTGTGTAGATACTGTTATTTGATGCTCTGCCGCAAGTACTTTAATGTATATATTAAAACCAATGATAATGATGATAGATAATGGTACACACGGTTGTATTCTATTGGCAACATTTACGCCTGTCTTGTAGTGTACACCTCAGGCCGCTAGGGGCAGCACAATCACTTGTCCCTTGTGCCGCCCATGCTGATTTGCCCGAGTTTCCACTATTATCTTTTATACTATTTGCTTTGACCACCTCCTTGTTATAGCTAAAAGTTCCGCTACTGACCGCTGGCGCGCTGCTCGCCGACCATTCCTCGATCTGCTGCTGCATGCAAATATACGGAGATACGCATTACAAACACAGAACTTTTCGATTTACAGGCTTTAAATTCAAGTATTTAGGCATCTCCATTACTTCTTTAGTAACAGCAGCAATATTCTTCATGACCTCTGATAAAAAAATGGTCACAAATTATGTCAATGATCGTTATTAAATCTGCGCTCTCGTCACATGCAAGGAAACTGTTTCTTTGCAAAGCTGGCTTAATATATTTTTGAAGGTTTCTTTTCACAACAAACCTTGGAAGCTTTCACAATAAATTGCTCTACCACATATAACCTTTAGGATAATTTAAAGATGAGAATGATTTGTTTATTTATTTAATAACCACTCATGTTAATTATCTTCACATTGTAAATAAATATTCACATACATTCTCGATGTTTCTGAACGTTAATAAAATATGTAATCCTTACTTCGGCAACCTAACAATTCAGTTTATTCTCAAAATTCGATCTTGAAAAAACACTCACAAATAGCACAAACAATTTTTGTTCAATAAAAACATACTGGCTCCATGTACTGGGAATGCAGTGGCGTAGCGTGACTCACACGTTTGGGGATGCTCAACAATAACACACAAAATGTCACTATCAACTACTTCATCTAACAGGCGAACGCAACACAAGGCAGATACACTGGGACTACTTCCACGATCTCGATTGCTTACGACGGTGTAGGCGCTTCCCACAAAATCCTCACAGCAGTCAGGGCTGCCGATGTCTTGAAAGCAAATTATACAATGGCTCAGCTTTAATTCTTATACGCGAATGGCAATAAGACCATTTGTTAATTTATACATTGCAGACTTAAATAATATATAATCTATTTAAGAGATAATACAGTTTCTTGGATATTAATTAAGAAATAGTAGTCAGGCACTATTTCTACAGTTTGTACCCATGCCCAAGTGGGGACTCCCGAGTGAGAGAGAGAAAGATAATTTACTGAACGCCTGAAGTGTGCTGCGCTCTCGTGCACAAACGAGCTTCTTTCCGCAGTAGACGCTAGCGTAAAGCAGTCGGGTTTCTCTGGGCCAGGGGTGAAGAGGGGAGAGGGGCACCTCGCCATCTGCGCATGCGTCATTGCTCGTCGCAATCTGGCGGCAGACGCTGAAGTATTTTAGCTTCCAAGCAATCAGAGGCCAGCTTCAACAGCCCGCCGAATTCAATCATAGGAAATCAATTTAAAAATAATACAAAACGTGTTTCGCTCAACAGACCATTTGTAAGATTATCAATACAGTATTTAAGGTTCTTATATACGGGGATGCTCAGCATCTCAGCGTCCCCTGACGCTACGCCACTGTGGGAATGATCGTTTGAGACAACTTTGGATATTTCTCGCATTGTAATACTTGTCAATCAAAAAGTGACACATTTTCTCACAAATGTCATTGGATATCACGAGATTTGTTGATTTTTATTTCTGATGTTTGATTTATTGTTCTATCATTGTTGTGGAATTTGGAAGCGGACTACACAAAGAATTAGAAATAATGTCTACATTGTACTTTAACCTCTCTCAATGAAAATAAATAAAGCTCTTATTGAAAATCTCAAGTTTTTTCTTGTACCTCCATGAGAGCGCCAATATGAATTTCGCTAGTCGAAAGTAATTTTATTACTCTATCTCTAGGTGAGAACGTTTTTACCAGGGCAATAGTGATTTGGAGTACTTTTTTTGAGTGAACTTTCCTGAGTATTATTTACAGCATCGTCAGCATTTATTTATAACAGCGCCCGTCGTCCGTTTTAGAATCAGTTTCTTCCAGTTATTTAGCAATTATTTTTTCACGAATACTTCTATTTTGAATTTTTACTTTTTTGAGCGTGTAATATAGATTAAAGAATAAATACAGTTTGAAAATATAAAAATAGATAGTATCAAACTGATAAAATAATAGTTTTCTATTTTTTTCGTTTTCATCCATTGTCTTTAAAAACCTTAAAGGCATTGTGTGCATTATAGTTTTCTTTAAATACCTAAATATACAAGTAAATATCAGAAATAATTAAGAATAAATATTGTATTTTATATGTCAAGAAGTATCACTACTAGCTCACTAACCAAGTAATTTCACGCATGCTATGTATTTGAGGGTTCATTTGAAGCATTCACTCCACAATTTCTTTTAAGGAAACTGCACAGTGAAATATAATTTCAGTATTGTTTAATATTACCACCAACACGAGTTTGCAATGCCTCATATCACAGTAAGTGACCATAATCGTCCGAAATGCGGGCATTTCCCCATGCATTAAAACGGCCCGAAGGTCTCGCGAATGGTCGGCGACCAGCGCTCCAGCGGCCACAATGTGAAACTTCGTCCGTTCGCTGGCTTCCATAAGGATCGGCGAAGTGCCGCGGCTGTTAGGCATACTAGCGGGCTATGGAATTGTAATATCTCTGTGGAGTTACCAGATAAAAATCTGAAAATTGCAGAGAAATTGTAGAGCTGTGTAATTTAGAAAAGAGTAAATTTCTGCAAACGCGAAAAATGTCGCACGGTGTGAAACAAAAGTGGCCGCCATTTGTAAACCAGATACAATACAAAAAGTTAGATGTTCTGTATAGCCAAAACAAGAAAATGTATGTACAAAATATCATTTTTTTTTTCGAGATGGTCGAGCGACCACTGCTGGACCACTTAAAATGGATTGACCCTTTCCAAAAAAATTGAACATGACATTATTTGAAGATTGTTTTTGATAAACAAATAATTAAGAATCAAATGTTTATCTTCATAATTGTAGTTGTAGGAAGACGCCGAAAAAAATTGAATTTTTGCAATTTTCAAAAATCAGAATATTTTACGAACATGAGACTGCTTTAAGCATTCTATACATTAACCTACAACAAAATCTAATCAAAATTTATTGGTACCGTTTTTTTAAATAAACAACATTAAATATGGCCTATATTTTCCGACAAATTTCCGCGAAAAGTATTCAAATTTTCGAAAAATTGTACCTCACTTTATTTCAAAATTTATCTTTAAGAATCAGATTCCATTAAGGTGAGACGGTAGGCCGAATTTTTTAAAAAAAATGGAATTTTCTTTTTTTGTATAAGTAAATAATGTGTTCTTTTATGAACATTTCTAGACTACATTCATTGAATTATTCCATCTATAAGTGTAGGAAATTAATTTTTAAAGAGCCCACTGACAACTGTCAGACTGCAATATTACTGTACTCCCGCCCATACAACTTCTTTTACCTCTGGTTATAATTTTGTCAGAAAGCTAGTTTTTGTTTACTTTTGTAAAGGAATTTTGTCTGCAGGTGCCGATAGAACTGTCTGTGCGATAATTTAATTTTGTAAATGGATTTATTTAGTTAACAATTACTCCGCACTTATAGAAACCTGACGTGATGTGTTTTGTAATACCCCCGTCAACTGCGATAATTTCTAAGTAATATCTTATCAATTTACGTAACCTTAATTGGAAACGTGAACGTGGTACATGTGGGTGGCTAGCTCGACACCACGTCCACTGGATGCTCCTGAAAAATAAGAATACTTATTCTCTGCATTTGGCGTGGGCTGAAAATACCGCTCTACTAGGACTCGGTCGATGGATCTTATACTTACGCTTTGGTTACCAATAATACAAAGGGAATCATTTTGAGAATACCTAATTTCTATTTAATGAAACGAAAATTTATATATGCACATAACGACATGAAGTGTTTCACGTCTCTTTTTTATTCTTAGAAATTTTTAATCAATCTCTTACATGCATTATCATATTATTTACTTGACAATTAATTTTCCCTAATGATGGCCATCAACTAATTGTTACAATTTTAATTTTTAATTATTGCTTTAACCAAAATTTTAATTATTCTTGGGGCTTGTACATCAAAATTTAGCTGGTTTATGTCGTTCTCGAATTCGGGATTTAGCGGAAATACTTCCTTGTCCATTCGGCGTCAGCACAATTGGCAGTTGAATACCAGTTCAGCTTCACAGCACCATATCTTCTTCTGGGTTCCGATGTCCACTTCAATCCACACTTTGTTAATTAGCTAGTCTCAGAAAACTTCCTACGATCCCGATTCTCCTAAATTTTAACTATATAATTCTTACACCGAGTTCCAATCTCAAATTAATCATCAAAGATGACGATTACAATTCGTACATCTCGATTCTATCACGCGCCAGTCTCAAGAAACTTTAACTTCCGAGTACACTCTCCTACATCCGATCGCTGCCAGATCCTGACACGAAGTGTTGTAAAAATTCCAAAATGTTCTACCTCGTTCTTTTTTACTTTCCCGTATACGTACGTATACACGGAATGATATACGTAGTATAGGGAAAGTTATGTAATGCTGCGCGAAAAAATGGCCAATTTTCGGCGGAAAAAAATTAATTGCCGGGCCGTGAAAACGAATAAGTGGATAAAACCAGTTGCTAAATTAAGAAAAAAAATCCTCTATCTCGTGGTGTGGTCAAAATCCATGATTTGTTGCTTCTTTATACTTAAAAATCGATTCACGGCATTCCGTCCGTCTGACCGTCTGTGGTCAACGCTAGCGCCTAAACCGTTCGGGTCGATTTTCTTCAAAATTGATATTCCCAAGTTGATCTGATTCTAGTCAAAGTTTTGTGATTTTGAAAAAGATTCTTTAAAATTTGGGGGTACTTTATATGAAGCCCCCCGGGGATTTTCAACATTTTCTCAAAAACGGCTCCAATTTTTTTCTTTAAATTTCTTGTATGAATAGAGGAAAATACACTTTTTAACATGGCATAGGTCCGATTTTCACGTACAGCTCTGAATTTTCGAAAATTGGGAAAGTTTGAATTTTTTCGGTGTCTTTCGCCAACTACAAAATTGAAGATAGAGATTTTTTCTTCAAATAAAATTTGTTCTGCATATTGAGTTCTTTAATAAAGGTCATGTAAATGTTTTTCACAATTTTGGTAGTTTTCGTGCAATATTGCGTGCAATATGTGCAATTTTAAAAAATTACAAAAACAAAATTTTCTCAAAAACGGCTCTAAATTTTTTCTTTAAACTTTTGGTAGGGATAGTGGTAAATGTACTCTATCAATGACATAAAAGCCATTTTGGTCTATCGGTTGGTTTTTTCAAAAATTACAAAAATGTAAATTTTTTTACTTGTCTCTCACGTCGTTAATATTTACATTATCTGCGATTTTTTCACATTATTATATTTACGAGTATATATGCTTTAAATAATGTCAAGTAAAGTTTCTCGAAAACACTACCGTTTTCTGTGAAAAGTAGCTCAAATTTCGGCAATTTCAGAAATGCTCAAACGTCATTTTCTCGTATATGGCTGCAATTTTTTCTTGAAACTTTTGTAACGGATAGTGCTAATTACACTCATTAGGATAGCGTGAAGTTTATTTTGAGTTTTTTTTGTTTTTTTTCAAAAATTATATAAATGTAAATTTTTTTAAAGATCTCTCACATCTTTAATATGCACATTATCCGCAATTTGTAAAGATGATTATATTTGTGAGTGTGCTTCAAATAAAGTTTTTTGAAAACTCAAAACTTTTCTGTGAAAATGAGCTTCAAATTTCGCATTTTTAGTAGTGCTAAAACGCCATTTTCTCTTAAACGGCACATAATTTTTAAAAGAAAATTGCCATTTACGGCTAGGTTTTTGTGTTCTTTAATATTCTAAAATTAATGTTTCTGTTCTACCAATAGGAAACCGAAAAATTAAGAAAATGACAAAAAAATGTACTTTTGGCGATGATAGATGGTAGCTGGCAAGAAAGAGTATGTGGCAATTCCGAATAGCTAGCGAAGACCCAGGAAAATAGAAAATTATGGTCATTCTATTGGTCATGTTGATCTTGCTAAAAATCTTGGTTTATGGATGGATAGTGGATGGAATTTTGATCATCATGTGTTAATCAAATGTAGAGCAGCATATTTGAGATTAAGGTTCCTATATCAATATCGCAACCAATTAACACAGTCAACCAAGCTAATGCTGTGCAATACTCTCATACTGTCGTTATTTAATTACTATGATATTGTTTATAGCACTGTACTATCTCAAAGAAATTTTGCTAGAGTTCAATCTATTCAGAATGCGTGTTTGAGGTTCTGTTTCAATGTTCGGAAATACGAGCATATATCACCATTCATGGATAAATCAGACTGGTTGACCATGAGACAGAGATGGATATTTCACCTACGTTTACTGGTACACTCTGTGCTCTCCTCTAATTCTCCCAGTTATCTTCGGAATCGACTTAAACTTTTTTCACAATCTAATGAGTCTGCTTCACGTGCTACCCGATTTGCCAATTTCCTACTTGTTATTCCCGTTCATCGTACTACCAAATTCGAGGCATCCTTTAGCTGTCTTGGTCCACACTTCTACAATTTAATCCCTCATAAGCTTAAAACCCTTCCCTAAAAATCATTTTGTGAAAAGCTTTGTAAATTTATTAAACTTAACTTTTAATTTTTCTTCACTGTTTCTTGATGTATTGTGTTAAATTTTTTGTAACCTTCTTGATGTATATGTTTAGCATTACTTGAGTGTTTCCTGTGATGTTATATTGCCTCATATTATCTGCTATACACTTACAATTATATTGTACTTATGTAACTTTCTCAATTTCTAACCCTCGTGTATTTAGATTTCTGCTTTTTTTCTACTTATGCTTATTCTTTTTTGATGTTATGTTTATGATCTTCTGTATTTTCCATGTGGTTAGTCTGAAAAGCAGTAATTTAATTACTGAGACTCGCCGTTGTACTTTTTTGTGCAATAAAGTATTCTTCTTCTTCTTCTTCTTCTTCTTCTTCTTCTTCTTATTATTATTATTATCATCTATCGCCACACAAACTACATTTTTTGACATTTTCTTAATTTTTCGGTTACCTAATAGAAGAGAAGAAATATTATTTTACGAATATTAAAGAACAGTAAAACCTCGTCCAAAATGGCACTTTTCTTCATAAAATTTGAAAACGTTTTTATGCGCTGCTGTAAATTTTAAGCTCTTTTTTACAGAAAATATTTGAGTTTTTGGAAAACGTAATATAAATTAATTTGAACTAATTTAGCTCACAAATACAATAGTATTTTCAAATTGCTAGAAATGTGCATATTAACAGTGTGAGAGATCTTTAAAACAATTGCAATTATGTAATGTTTGAAAAAACAAAGAAAAACCTCAAAATGAACTTTACGTCATATCAAAGAGTCAATTTTGCACTATCCGTTCAAATATATTGAAGTTAAACTTTTGACCCATTTATGAAAAAATTGCTTTTGAGCTTTTCTGAAAATGCCGAATTTTGAGCTAGTTTTCACAGAAAATGATTGTTTTCGAGAAACTTTAAATGACATTATTTAAAGCACCTGTGCTCATCAATATATTGATGTGAACAAATCGCCCTAATGTAAATATTATCGAAGGGGGAAGCAAGTAAAAAATATTCCAATTTTGCAATTTTTGAAAAAACAAAAGAAAAGAGCAATATGGCGTTTATGTCAACTCGTACAGCACATTTGGTACTATTCCTTACTAAAAGTTTAAAGAAAAAAAATTGTAGCCGTTTTTGAGAAAATCTTGTTTTTGTATTTTTTTAAACTGCACATATTGCGCGAAAACTACTAAAATTTTCAAAAAATGTACATGATCTTAATGAAACATCTCACAGTGGAGAGCAAATTATATTTGAAAGAAAAATCTCTTTTTACTTTCTTGCCTTACGAATACATCGTAAGAAGAGAAAGTTATGCCTCATTCACAATGCAAACTTAAACGTAACGTAATGCTGTAAACTTAGGAGCAAAATTTACACGTAAAATCAAGCGTTCACAATGACGAACGAAAGCTGGAACGTCAGTTTCTCCTGAGCCAATCAGAATTCAATGTACTGAAACTTGATCGATTCGTTTCTAACACGGTGAAAAGATCTTTCCACCATGGTTTCTAGCTTTTTCTTCGAGATTCCTTCGTTTTTTTCTTTATACACATGCGAGTAGATGTAGTAGTGCTCACATTTCCTTCATCTTATAAACAAGGATTCTCAAGAACAAAATTCACGAGTAATTCGTCCGACATAATTAGTGTATTCGCCATCTCAGGTTAAAGTCCCAATAAAAATTGTCCAACTTTTTACATTGAATTCACTACACGCATCAAAAACTAGTTATCTGCATTACAAAAACAATGACATAACCACAAACTACGTGAACACAATCTCAAATCGAACTTCCACGCTGCTCTCTGATTGGTCTTCGGTAGAATTCCGGCGTAAACTGAACGTAAAAGCTTGGAGCTTGCGAACTCTTACGTCAACGGTTACGTCAAGGCATTGTGAATGGTCTCACTTAATAACACATTTCTAGGTTTTGTAGCTACTTTACGTTTACATTTAAGTTTGCATTGTGCATGAGGCCTTATGTAATCGTGCGCCAGAAAACGGGGAATTTTCGCCAGAAAAACTCTTATAGCTAGGGTCTGGTAACGAAAAAGTGGATAAAACCTGTTACTAAATTTAGAAAAATAATCCTCTATCTCGTGGTACTCAAAATCCATGCTTTGTGCTACTTGATACTGCAAAATCTATTGGCGGTAAATCGTCCGTCTGTGCTCTACGCTAACGCCTGAACCGTTCAGCCGATTTTCTTCAAAATTGATATTCCGCAATCGTTTTTACTAGTGTCAAAGCTTCTGGAATTTGAAACCGATATTTTAATTTTTCGGGATATTTTACATGAAGCCCGTCGGAGATTTTCAATGTTAAAAGAAAATGGCTCCAAATTTTTAGATTAAATTTTGTTGTTGAATAGTGCAAAGGACGTTTAAAGGAATGATGTAGGTATAATTTTCGTTGATATGCCCAATTTTTCGAAAATAGCAAAAATTCTATTTAAAAACTGCAAAACTGAAGATAGAGATTTTTGCCTCAGACAAAGTCGGTTGTACAAAATTAGCACTTTAAATTAGGTCATGTAAAATTTTTTGGAAAAACTAATGGTTTTTGCGAAAATTGCGCTTCAAATTTACAAAAAAAATGTTTCTCAAAAACAGCTCTAATTTTTTTCTTTACATTTTCTTCACTTATGTAATGAGAGACGATAAAAATATGCTCTTCGTCCTACTTCTGGGAAATCCTTGGTTTTTTGAAAATTGCAAAAAAAAATTAAAACTACAAAAAGAGTAGATAGCGATTTTTACCTCAGACAAAGTCTCTTGTACAAAATTAGCTCTTTAAAAAAGGTTTATGAAGACTTTTCTGAGAAAACGAGTCGTTTTTGCGTAATCTTCGCTTCAAATTTACAAAAAAACATTTCTCAAAAAACCGCTCTAATTTTTTCTTACATTTTCTCTAAATGTGAAATAAGGGACGGTAAATAAATAAAATAAATAAATAAAGTAGTGGTGCTATAAAAATGGCACAGAATTTCTCGCAGTAGTTATTTTCTGATGTCGTTTCGTCGGATATAGAATTTGGAGTTGGCCCTTCAACCGCTGCCTTTCTTTTTGACAATAACCGTCTTCCTAATGACAGAGCTGAGACAATTACGTTTTGGACTAATATATAAGTACCCAGTCCTCATCTCACTCCAATACCGAAGGTGGTTAAAGCGTTTTTGGGGCTGAGCTCTACACTTCGGAAGACGCCGGGTTCGAATCCCTGATAGGGATTTTAATTTGATGAATGTGGTGTTGCGGAAAAAAACATTGAAGAATGTAGAAACTTTATTGAAAATCATTTGAAGTACTTCTACTCATGAATAGAATCACCGCAGATAAATATGCAGGACTTGTCTGTTTTCCCAAATTGCATCTTTTAAACAATTTTTCAACTCTGTTATCGATTTCTAAAACGTATGTAATGTCAAATCAATCGTCGTGTTGTGTATATCTTTGTGAACCAATTTAAGTAAAATTATGGGTATTTCAAAGTTATATTTAAATTCAATATAACCAGAACGCATGCGATCAACTCACATATCCATAACAATTCCTACTTTTCCGAAACAATTACTACTTTCTCGCACAGGAAAGATTTGAGTTTTCAAAAAACTTCATTTGAAGTCATTTGATGCACCTACAGTCACAAATATAATAAAATTTACGGATTGCTGGTAATGTGCATATTAAAAATGTGAGAGATCTTTAAAACAAATTACATTTGTGTCATTTTTTAACAAAACAGAAAAATACCTCAAAATAAACTTTACGTCATATTAGAACGTTGTTTGAGCTTTTCTGACAATGCGGAGTTTTGAGCTAGTTTTCACAGAAAACGGTTCAGTTTTCGAGAAACTAGGACATTATTTAAAGCACATGCACTCAGAAATATAATAATGTAACCGAATGGCCGGGAATGTAAATATTAACGACGTGAGATAAGTCACAAAACTTATTTTTTTCTAATTTTTGAAAAAACAAAAGAATAAAGCAATAGGGTGTTTATGTCATCTCACGGAGTACATTTATTACTATCCCTTCCAAAAATTTAAAAGAGAAAATCTGGAGCCGTTTTTGAGAAAATCTGTTTTTTGTATTTTTTAAATTATTTATATTGCACGCAATATTGGGCGAAAACTACTAAAATTTTGGGCGAAAACTACTAAAAGTTTTAAAAACTGTACATGACCTTAAAGAGAGAAATCACTGTCGAAAAACAAATTTGAAGGAAAAATCTCTAATTTCAATTTTGGAAGTTGTAGGAAGACACTGAAACAATTGAAACTTTATCAATTTTCCAAAAATTTAGAGTTAACCATCAAAATTGAATCTACGCCACCTTAAAAATTCTTTCTGTAAGGTCATGTAATTTTTTTTGAAAATTTTTAGTAATTTTAGCGTAATATTGCGTGCAGTATGTGCAAATTTAAAAAAAAAATCACAAAAAACAAGATTTCTCAAAAGAGTCTCCAAGTTTTTTCTTAATTTAGCAACTAAATTTATCCACATTTTCGTTATCCAGGGCCCGGCAATGAAATTTTTTCTGCCGAAAATCCGCCGTTTTTCTCGCAAGCATTACATAGTTTTCCCTCTATTTCGTACTTTACTCCTTCTATATGTACGTATACGGGAAAGTAAAATTGGATTCATTTGCGAGAAAAAATCTGGAATATTTTTATGCTTCGTAGAAAGCAACCTCCAAGAATCAAAATATCCTTTTCAAAATCAAGGTTTGTTACATTCGTCAGATTGGTCGAGGAAAATCAATTTCGTTGAAAATCCTGCTTATGGTTCAGCTGCTAGCATTGTTCTCAGTCTGACGGACACGGACGAACGGAAAGACTTTGGTAGTAATTGGTAGTAATCTATTTTTTCGGTGTGAATGATGCACCAAACTTCTGACTACACGGAAGTGTTTAGAAACATACTATTTTTTCTTTCCTGTATACATACCTGAATACGGAGTTATATCCGTAGTACTGATAAAGTTTTCTAATGCTAACGCCAAAAAACTGCGGATTTTTGGCAGAAAAAAAAAATTCATTGTGGGGGCCGTGATAACGAAAAAAGTGGATAAATGCGGTTGCTAAATTAAGAAAAAAAAATCCCCAACACGTGGTGAAGTCAGAATTCCTTCTTTGTGGGTCCCTGATGCCGAAAAAACCAATTGAAAGCAAAACTTACATCCGTTTGTCCGTCTGTGAACAGCACTAGCGCCTAAACTATACGTAGGATTTTTTTTTCAAGTTGAAAGAATCCCTGTAAATTTGGCTCTAGTCGAAGCTTTGAGATTTTGAAAGCCCCCCGACATTTTCAAAATTTTCTCAAATATGATTCAATTTTTTTCTTTAAATTTCTTGTAAGAATAAAGTAAAATACACATTAAAGTGGTATATATCCGATATTCACAGATAACTGAATGTTCGAAAAATTGCAAAGTTTGAATTTTCTTCCGCCTCCTCCTACAACTACAAAATTAAAGATACAGATTTTTCTTTCAAATAGTTTTTTTCTTCATTGTGAGTTTTTCATTAAGGTCATGTAGTTGTTTTCCAAAATTTAGTAGTTTTTACGCAATATTGCGTAAAAAATGTGCAATTTTAAAAAAATTACAAAAACAAGATTTTCTCAAGAACCGCTCCAATTTTTTTCTTTGAACTTTTCACAAGGATAGTGCCTAATGTATTCCATGAGATGACATAAACACCAGTTGTGTTTTTTTGTTTTTTGTAAAATTTCAAAAATATTTTTTGGCATTCTCTGTTGTCGTTAATATTTACATTAACATAATTTGTTTACATTATAATATATGAGTACATGTACTTTAAATATTGTCAAGTAAAGATTTTCGAAATCTTTACCGTTTTCTGTGAAAAGTCGATAAAAATTCTACATTTTCAGAAACTCTCAGACGCCATTTTCTCAGGACTGGCTCCACATTTCTTCTTGAAACTTTTCGAGCGGATAGAGCTAATTGCACTCTTTAATATGACGTAAAGGTCATTTTAGAGTTTTTTAATACACAAATATAATTTTTGAATGATCTCTCACACCGTTAATATGCACGTTTACAGCAAGTTGTAAACACTATTGTATTTGTGACTTGATGTACTTCAAATGGCTTCTAATGATGTTTTTCTAAAACTCAAAATGCTCTCTGAAAAAGAGCTTAAAATTTCGAATTTACAGCAGCGTTGAAACGCCAGTTTCTTAGAAACGGCTCCAAATTTTTCAAAAGCAAATTGACATTTAGGATGAGGTTTTAGTGTTCTTTAGTATTATTAAAAGAATATTTCCGTTTTACTATTAGGAAAGGGAAAATGTAAGAAGAGGTAAAAAAATGTACTTTGGGCGGTGAATTATGGCACCTAGCAAGAGTATGTTGCAAGTCCAAATAGCTAGCTTAGACCGAAGGAAATAGGAAACGAATCCGAGAAAGTCTGTTTCAATTCTGTGGCGCTACTATTTTTCCACTTTTTCGTTAAGAGGGTATGAGATCAAGAGTTTTTCTGACGGAAAATCGCTGCAGTATTATATTTTTTCTCTACACTGCTTAAGAATTATGCGAGAATCAAATAAGAAAAACGTTTATTTCCGTAAAATCTCGATATCGATATTTGCAGCATTACGCAACATTCTACAAATCTGGGAAAGTAAAAAGAAAAGGACGATCGTGAAATTTATCATCTTATCAGGACACAATTCTCTTATCAGAAGCCATCAAATATTACACAATTGAGAAAGTAAAATCCGGCCGGCGGTGTCGTTAGCCGAATTGTTAAACTACGCTCCGTGAAGTTACGGAAGTTAAGCAAATTGCTACACCGTGGATTACTGGTCGGATGACCCATCTGAGAACCCCACTTGCTAAAGACGCCGAGCCTCTGGCCGAAGGGATAAAAGGTACTGACTGACATCGCCGTGTCAGAAGAAAGCTGAACAATACGGAGAACTTTTAAATTGAATATAAAAGAAGAAAGTTTATAAAACTTAGCACCGCCCGAAGTGGCATTGTAAATAGTATTAATTTAGATATAAGTTAGTGTATTTAAGATAGGCCCTTTCCCAGCTGCACAAGCCAAACCTGCTGCAGCATAGTTGCATGTGAAACATGTAATTCACATGCAAACATACATGTGAATGCATTAATGACTCATGCATTTAACGGGACATTCCCTATAGAATGTCCTTTGAATAAATTCCCGCCTCTCCAGGGTAACTGGAGGGGAAAACAAACGCGACGTGTTGACGCAAAAATACACATTCTTACGGGATGTTACGCTCAATGCCGAAGCAAGAGACGCAACAATTAAAGTAGTGGTGCTACAGAATGGTACAGACTTTTCCGTGTTCTATTTCCTATGGTCTCGGCAAGCCATTCGGACGTAACACATACTCTTGCTAGCTGCCATCTATCGCCGCCCAAAGTACATTTTGGGGCATTTTATTATTTTTTTTAGTTTCCCTTAAATTTTATTTCCAGAACGGAAATAAAATTTAAGAACATTAAAGAACTGTAAATCTCGTCCTAAATGGCAATTTGCTTTGAAAAAATTGGGAACCGTTTTCAAAGAAAACGGCGTTTCAGCGCTACTGTAAATGCGAAATTTGAAACTCTTTTTCACAGAAAATGTAGTATTTTCGAAAAAACTTCGTTCGAAGTCATGAAATGACAAATCCAATAGTGATTACAAATTGCTGGATATGTGCATATTGACGGTGTGAGAGATCTTTTTAAAAAAATTACTTTCGAGTTTGTGTAATGTTTTAAAAATCTAAGCAAAATGAACTTTACGTCATATTAAAGAGTACAATTAGCAATATCAGTTCGAAAATGTTGAGCCATTTATGAGAAAACAGTGTTTGAGCGTTTCGAAAAAATGCGGAATATTGAGCTAGTTTTCGTAGCAAAAGGTTGTTTTCGAGAAAAATGTGTATGACATTAGTTAAAGCATTCTCAGAAATATAAAAATGTGAACAAATCGCCGTTAGTGTAAATATTGACATGAGAGACAAGTAAAAAAAATACATTTTTGTAATTTTTGAAAATACAAAAGGTTAAAGCAAACTGATGTTTTTATGTCATCTCTTAGAGTACATTCCATCACAAGTTTAAAGAAAAAAATTTGGATCCGATTTTTAAAAATCTTGTTTTTGTATTTTTTTAAAGTTGCAAATATTACTCCCAATATTGCGCAAAAACTACTAAATTTTCAAAAAATGTACATGGCCTTAGTGAAAGAAACTCAATACGGAGAAGGAATACAAGCTGCAGAGTCAAATAATCTTATTTGCACATTTCTAGATCAGTGTACTGTTGATATTTGATGTGACGAATTAACCAAACAATTTGTTCTAATCTAATTAGATAGTTTCCTTAGCCATGTACAGAATCTGTACGTTTCTTCTCCTTGCATGCTGAAAGGAGAAGAAAACAAAGATTTAGTACATTCAATTTATCTTTCCCATCTTTTAAAAATAAAATAAGAACCTTACCCTGATTTATTTCACTACTTCTGAGTGTTAAGTATGCATTTAAAAAGCGTACAAATTGTTTATAAGTTTGTGGTGAACACATTGTTATAAGTTTCTTTGCAAAAACAGTATGAAGAAATATTGAAACTGTAATACACAAAGCATGAAAACAAGGGAATTAATTTGACTTTTCAGAGTGACTCACTGCAAATCACAAACTGCTAATTGTAAAGCCAATTCTTAGAGCAATATTAGATTTAGTTCTGGGAAGTATTGATTCAAATTATGAGTGTGTAACCTGACAGTACATCAATACTCTTGGGTACACGACCTTGAGTCATTCATAGAAACTGTGTGGAGTTAAAAACCCTAAAAAACACACTGAAGTTCTGTTATTAAAGAAAAATATGTTTTTTGAAAACTAAGTGAAGTGTCAGCGCATAAATAACAAATTTATAAGTTAAGTACATGCTCAAATGTTTTTTAGCGCCTTCTCACTTCTAAAACTACAATGAATTAAAGAGAAAATTTTAGTTACAGTTTTTCTTATTGTGTGTTTAACCACCAATCTTCTTCAATCAGTTGAACTCTGCCTCTCTTGAAACAAGAAAATGATTTCTAGAGGTGATTGATTACTTAAGTGATGCACTGTCTTTTCACAAAAGACTGCTGTTAACTGAGGTTCTTATCTCTCCAACTAATGGAGGTGGAAGGTGCAGAGTGGGGATAATGACAAGAGGCTTCATATGCTTCACTATTGTCTGAGAGTAGAGATCATGGGAATGACCTATAAAAATAGTGCATTTTAAGAATACATGCAAGTTATGATCAGCTGAATACACTGAAACCATTCAATAGAAGTGACTAGTTTTTGAATGTAAGTACCAGTCTTTCAACCTAGGAGTACAAACAAGGTAAGTGTAGTGAATATTATATTCATATACAGCGTGAGTCACGTAACTTTAGCACTTCCTGTAACTTTTGAACGGTTGAAGTTCTTGCAATGCAGTTTTAACGGAAGTACATAAGGGAAAGGGGCTAATTGATACGTGCATTCATTTCTATTTTATTACTTGTATTGTACGAGATATTTGAGGTAACTTTGTTTTTTCAAATGGAACTATACATACTTTTACTTTCCCGTATACGTACGTATACACGGAGTAATACACGTAGTTTAGGGAAAGTTATGTAATGCTGCGCGAAAACATGAACAATTTTCGGCGGAAAAAAATTAATTGCCGGGCCGTGAAAACGAAGAAGTGGATAAAACCAGTTGCTAAATTAAGAAACAAAATTCCCTACCACGTGGTGTTTTCTAGGTCCTTGATACCGAAAAATCAATTGAAAGGAAAACGTCCGTCTGTCTGTCCGTCCGTCCGTCTGTGAACACTGCCAGCACCTAAACCATACGTACGATTTCTTCCAAAATGGATATTCCCCAGTCGATCTGGTTCTAGTCGAAGCTTTGAGATTTTGAAACAGATTCGGTAAAATTTGGAGGTACTTTATATGAAGCCCCCCGGGGATTTTCAAAATTTTCTCAAAAACGGCTCCAAATTTTTTCTTTACATTTCTTGTACGAATAGAGTAAAATACACTTATTAACATGGCATGCGTCCGATTTTCACGGATAACTCTGAATTTTCGAAAATTGTGAAAGTTTGAATTTTTTTCGGCGTTTTCCTCCAACTACAAAATTGAAGATAAAGATTTTTTCTTCAAATAAAATTTGTTCTGCATATTGAGTTATTTTCATAAAGGTCATGTAAATGTTTTTCAAAATTATAGTAATTTTCGTGCAATCTGTGCAATTTTTAAAAAATTACAAAAACTAGATTTTCTTAAAAACGGCTCCACATTTTTCTTTAAACTTTTGGTAGGGATAGTGGTAAATGTACTCTATCAATGACATAAAAGCCATTTTGCTCTATAGGTTGGTTTTTTCAAAAATTACAAAAATGTAAATTTTTTTACTTGTCTCTCACGTCGTTAATATTTACATTATCGGCGATTTTTTACATTATTATATTTATGAGTACATAAGCTTTAAATAATGTCAAGTAAAGTTTCTGGAAAACACTACCGTTTTCTGTGAAAAGTAGCTCAAATTTCGGCATTTTCAGAAATGCTCAAACGTCATTTTCTCGTATATGGCTGAAATTTTTTTCTTGAAACTTTTGTAACGGATAGTGCTAATTACACTCATTAGTATAGCGTGAAGTTTATTTTGAGTTTTTTTTGTTTTTTTCAAAAATTATATAAATGTAATTTTTTTGAAAGATCTCTCACATCTTTAATATGCACATTATCTGCAATTTGTAAAGATGATTATATTTGTGAGTGTAAGTGCTTCAAATAACTTCAAATAAAGTATTTTGAAAACTCAAAAATTTTCTGTGAAAATGAGCTTCAAATTTCGCACTGTTAGTAGCGCTGAAACGCCATTTTCTCTTAAACGGCACATAATTTTTAAAAGATAATTGCCATTTATGACTAGGTTTTTGTGTTCTTTAATATTCTAAAATTAATGTTTCCGTTCTATCAATAGGAAACGGAAAAATTAAGAAAATGACAAAAAAATTTGGCGCAGATAGATGACAGATGGCAAGAAAGAGTTTGTGGCAATTCCGAATAGCTAGCGAAGACCCAAGGAAATAGAAAACTGATACGGGAAAGTCTGTGCCATTCTGTAGCACCACGAGTTTCAGTCTCTCATGATGACCGTAAAAAGATGTATCCAACGATATACATATTGTCATATGTTAGATAAGCATTTTTTTTTGGGGGGGGGAGTAATATTGATTTTTGCGAGTAGGGTTTTACAGATATTTTGAATAGTCCACCACACAAGGTCATGCAGTGTTCCAACAGCAAACGCGCGCTCGGGGAATGGAAGGCACGGGGAGGGAAGGAATTTTAGTACTTGAAGATACGAAACATATTCCGAATATTCACAATTTTCAGATTTTTTGTATTAAGGATGAAAATACGGATTTGTCATAAGTAGTATGTACTCAAATAAGATAGTTTCTATCCCTAAGTTATTATTATATGCTTATTAACATTGACATTTTTTGGTTGAAATATGCAGTATTTTTGTAGCCTTCATTATTTATTTTTATTGTTCTTTGTTTCAAGATCTTATTAATATCATGTGAAATAAAACCCCATTAAATGGAGTTGACGTAAGAAACAATTTTATTACAATACATACTTATGACAAATGCTTACTTTCCATTCTTAAATTCCTTCAGTGAAAGAAAGAGAAAAATCTGAAAATGCGGAAGGAGGAAAAGCAGAGTTCCAGAAAAACTGCAACAGTTTTGTGAATTTTGGAATATGTTTCGTATCTTCAAATACTAAGTATCCTTCCTTTTCCTTCCCCGGGCACGCGTCTGCTGTTGGAACGCTGCGTGACCTTGTGTGGTGGACTATTCAAAATATCCGTTAAACCCTAGTCGCAAAAATGAAAATTACTAAAAAAAACCTGCTTGTCGTCTCCTGTATTATTTCAGTAGTATACCTTTGCGTTCCGGCTCTCACACGCAACCAATCTTTATAAATGAGGGCTCTAAAGAAAGAGAATTTCATGGAGACTTGACGAATTCCACTTTGACTTTAAAAATATGGATGATTTCTTTAAAAAAACACATCGAAATATTCATGTGAAATGCAACTCGCATCACATGTCAACATATATCGGCAAATAACTCATAAACAAAGCGTTTTAGAGCCTTAAAAAGTAAAATTTGAGGCCAAAGGCTTCAACGAAACGTTTTTTATACCATAATCTACAAGAAGAGACATTCAATTAACTTTACGGTTCCACGCTTCAATACTATCAAGGCCACCTCAATATTTCAGCCCTTCCTGCTGGTAGCAATTTTTGTGGCGACACGCTTAGAAGGCTTAGATTCGACAATCTTTATTTACGCTTTCTGTTACCACCGTAGTTTGTGCAGTCTGACGAGGTTTATTTGCATAATCATTAATTCAAGATTTGCTCTCCAGCAACACCTAGAAGTACTATTATAGTTGCTTGATACCTATGAAGATTGTTTCTTTTGCGTGTAGTGAAACTATTCAATTAACGTTTTGACATGGTCTGTAAATGCTATGTACTCAATTGTGGAGGGTTGTGGGTGAACAGTGAAGAATGAAGACTGTGTTTGTGTTTTACCTGTACCAATATTTTCGTTCTCATTCGATAACATTTTCAAGTCAGCGGGTTCAGACACGTAGCTTTCTCAAAAGTAAAACGCTATTATTTTTTGTGGCTATCACGAAAAGCTAAAAGCTAACTGTCAAAGAATATTGAAAAATTAATTCAAATATCTTTAAGGAAGTGTTGTGAATTGTCCCAAGAACACTCTCCATGTTACTGAATAAATCTTCATTGAAAATTTCTTTAAACATCAATTTTTTTTGATATTGTGTTAGTACATTGCAAGTTACCTTTATATATTTTTAAGCAAATAAACACGTTTCGTTAACAACTTTCCTTCTTAGAATGGAAATAGAAGTATAGGGATGAGTGTGAGGTTTAACATGCGAGAGTTCTCCAACGGTTACGTCGAGGTAGTAGGGGAAAACGTGTGGTATGGCACAACACAAATAACAAACTTTTTAAAGTAGCTAAAGTAAAATAGCTTGAAATGAATGAAAAACAAAAATCAAAACGCGCTAGCCTACAATACCTGAATAAATTTAAAATTATGGAAAGAATAGCGCAAGTCACTCGACAACTAGAAACGATCTCAGCCCAAATGCACGATTGAAATGACGGCGGTATGTGGAAGTATGTACATCAACGCCCAGCTGCATACTCATATTGTAAATAATTTACAGTTTGATGTTAAACACAAGGTGTCGGTTCATTAAGATAATGGAAACACCGTTTCAGCAACATTCCCATGTACCGAAGTGAAGTCTAAGCCCAATTGTTTCTAATGATAACAAATAGTATTTAGTACTCAAAGGGAAAAATATTACTTTGATTATTTTTTGGCTCGGAATTGCTTTTCTTGAGATACGTAACAACGCAGAAAATAATCCAATACTTTTTAGTATACAAATAATTTTTCAATTTCCGCACCCTAGCAAGCTGGCACCCTGTCTCTCCAAAGCCCCCTCTGTTATTCTTAACAAACCAAGGAAAATTAAATGATATTGCAAAGAATAGGGTTGAACTAGCCCGATCCAGTATTTTGCACTTCTTTACTAGGCTTTCTCAAGAGTAGAAACCTTTTCTAATGTTTTTGTGACTGTCAAAGAAAGCGAAAAGCTAACTCTCAAGGAAGACTGAATAATTTCTTCAAAAGTTTTTTTAAAGAAGTATGAATTGTTCCAAGAACATCTCTCTGTAATGCTGAATAAACCTATATTGAAAATTTGTTTCCAACATCAATTGCATTGTTATTTTTGTTTGATAATACATTACATTAGAATTAAGTAAATACATTAGAATTAAGAACAAAAGTACATTCGAAGTTACATTTATACATTTTTTTAAACAAACACGTTTCATTAACAACTTTCCTTCTTAATGAGAAGGATAGACAAATGGATAGGAAAAGGGTGGGGTTTACCATGCGAGAGTTCTCGCACGGGTACGCTAGTCTAACATATTACAATATGTATATCATTGGATTCGTATTTTTACGCTCGTCAGGATAGACTGAAACTAGTGGATAAACTAGGATAAACAGAATGGCACAGACTTTCCCGTATTAGTTTTCTATTTCCTTCGGTCTCGACAAGCTTTTCGGAATTGCAAAATACTCGTGCCAGCTACCATCTATCGCCACCCAAACTACATTTTTTGACATTTTCTTAATTTTTCAATTCCCTAATGGTAGAACGAAAATATCAATTTTAAAATATTACAGAACAGTAAAACCTCGTACTAAGTGGCAATTTGCTTCGAAAAATTTGGAGGCGTTTAAAAAAAATAACGTTTCATCGCTACTAAAAATGCTTAATTTGAAGCTCTTATTCACGGAAAACTTTTGAGTTTTCGAAAACTTCATTTGAAGTCATTTGAAGCACTTACACTCACAAATACAATAGTGTTTACAAATTGCTGATAATGTGCATATTAAAGGTGTGAGAGATCTTTAAAAAAATACGTTTATGTAATTTTTTTGCAAAAACAAAAAAAAAAACAAATCGAACTTTACATCGTAATAAAGAGTGTAATTAGCACTATCCGTTACAAAAATGTGAAGAAAAAATCTGAAACCATTTATGAGAAAATGGCGTTTGAGTGTTCCTTAAAATGCGAAATTTTGAGCTAGTTTTCACAGAAAGCGGTTGAGTTTTCGAAAAAGTTTACTTGACATTATTTAATGCATATGTACTCGTAAAAATAATAATGTGAACAACTTGCCACCAATCTAAATATTACCGACGTGGGATGGGAGACAAGTCAAATAAATTATATTATTGTAATTTTTTAAAAAACAAAAGAGTAGAGCAATATGGAAATCATGTCATTTTATAGAGTACATTTAGCACTATCCCTACCAAAAGTTTAAAGAAAAAATTTAGAGCCGTTTTTGAGAAAATCTTGTTTTTGTAATTTTTTAAAATTGCAAATATTGCACGCAATATTGCGCGAAAACTATTACAATTTTCAAAAAAAAAATGTACGTGACTTTAATGATCAAACTCACTTTGGAGAACAAATTTTATTTGGAGGAAAAACCTCTATCTTCAATTTTATACTTGTAGGAAGACGCCGAAATAAATTTAAAGCAAGCTTACAACAAATTGAAAGAAAAAATTTGGAGCCGTATTTGAGAAAATTTCGAAAAATTCCGGGGAGCTTCATGTAAAGTACACCCAAATTTTGAAGAAAGTTTTTCAATATCGCGGCGCCTCGAGTGGACGCAGAGCGACCGGGGAATATTAGGACCGGGGACAGAGAGACGGACGGAGCGACGGACGGACAGACAGACAAAGACAGACGGACATTACGGTCTATCCGTCTGCGAACACCACCGTCTGCCTAAACCACTCCTAGGATTTTTTTTAAATTGAGGGCCTCCCCGTCAATCTGGTTCTAGTCAAAGCTTTGAGATTTTGAAACACTTTCTTCAAAATTTGAGAGTACTTTATATGAAGCCCTCCGGACATTTTCGAAATTTTCTCAAAAACAGCTACAAATCTTTTCTTTAAATTTCTTTTAAGAATAGAGTAAAATAGAAATATGAAGGTGGCATAGGTCCAATTTTCACGTTTAACTCCGAATTTTCGAAAATTGCAGAGCTTTGAATTTGTTTTGGCATCTTCCTCCAACTACAAAATTGAAGATAGAGATTGTTCCTTCAAATAAAATTTGTTCTCCCAAGTGTGTTCTTTCTTTAAGGTCATGTACATTTTTTTGAAAATTTTAGTGGTTTTCGCGCAATATTGCCTGCAATATGTGCAATTAAAGGAATTACGAAAACAAGATTTTTTGAAAAACGGCTCTAAATTTTTTCTTTAAACTTTTGGTAGGGATAGTGCTTAATGTACTCTACGAGATGACATGAATGTCATGTTGCTCTCTTCATTTGTTTTTTCAATAATTACAAAAATGAAATTGTTTTGACTTGTATATCACGTCGTTAATATTTATATTAGCGGCGATTTGTTCACATTATTGTATTTACAAGTACTTGTACAAGTACTTGTGCTTTAAATAATGTCATACAAAGTTCCTCGACAACTCGACCATTTTCTGTGAAAAACTAGCTCAAAATTCCACATTTTCAGAAACGATCAAACGCCATTTTCTCAAAAATAGCTCCAAATTTTTTGTTCAAAAGTTTGGAACGGATAGTTCTAGTTGCACTCTTTAATATGACGTAAGTTCAATTTGGGGTATTTTTTTGTTTTTGCAAAAATTACACAAATTTAATTTTTTTGAAATATCTCTCACACAGTTAATATGCACATTTCCAGCAATTTTTAAACACTATTGTATTTGTAAGTTAAAGATCTTCAAATGACTTTAAATGAAGTGTTTCAAAAACTCATAAATTGTCTGTTAAAAAGAGCTTCAAATTTCGCATTTTTAGTAGTGCTTAAACGCCATTTTTGTAAAAACACCTCCAAATATTTCAAAGAAAATTGCCATTTAGGTCGAGGTTTTAGTGCTCTTTAACATTATAAAATTAATTTTTCGTTCTACCCCTCGGAAAGCGAAAAATTAAGAAAATGTTTAAAAAAATGTAGTGTTGGTGGCGATTGATGGCAGCTGGCAAGAGTATGTGGCAAGTATGCATAACTAGAAGAGACCCAAGGAAATAGAAAACTAATCGGGAAAATCTGTGCCATTCTTTTTTTTAGCACCACTAGCTTTAAGAACTATCAGGGGCCCTTGAACATTGGGGGCCCTGGGCCTTGGACTCACGTCCTTCGGGCCTGTGCATTAACACAGACCTGGGTGTAAGCAAAATATAATAATGAAACTGTATAAATAATGTAATTAAATCGCATGTTGAAATTTTAGTTGATCACTTTGCCTAAAATTTTATGTTTAATATTAGTTTTGATTTTACTAATTAATGGCTTAACTGCAGTATATTGATTCAAAATAATAACATGACCTCTATTAAAATATTTAATAATAATAAAAATCCGCGAATCAAAAAACTTGAGACAGAAGTGGATACATTCAATACCTTTAGATGAAAAATATAAATTATGAATTTCTTGAAGCTTTACAAGAATGGGAGTAAATTAAAATGCATTCTTCAGCCAACATGCTACAGTTATATGTCAATCAACTTCTATTAGAAAAATAGGCATTCTTTTTGAGCAGGTAGGAAGACAGATCATAAGGACTTTTTGGCTATACTTTTCAGTTTGCTTGCCAGGAGATAGTAAGCAATTAACAGTATGAATTTTCAAATTTAATACGAAAAGTCACATGATAACAGGAACATTAATGTCCCCTGCTATCTGGAAAGCCGAGAACATTCACACCACTCTGCATGCAAAAACGTAAAACTTCATTGAAAACAGTAACATTATTGATATTACTAGTGGTGCTACAGAATGGCACAGACTTTCCCGTATTAGTTTTCTCTTTCCTTCGGTCTCGGCTAGATATTCGGACTTGCCACATTCTCTCGCAGGCTGCCATCTATCGCAGTACATTTCTTTGACATTTTTAAATTTTTTTGGTTTTCTAATAGTAGAACAGAAATGTTATTTAAATAATATTAAAGAACAGTAAAATCTCTCCTAAATGGCAATTTTCTTTGAAAAATTTGGAGCCGTATTTAAAAAATGACGTTTAAGCCTTACTGTAAATCCGAAATTTGATGCTGTTTTTCACAAACAATTTTTGAGTTTTAGAAAAATGTTATTAGAACTATTTTAAGTACATCAAATCACAAGTACAATAATGTTTACGATACTCATTTAAAGTACATCAAATCACAAGTACAATAATGTTTACGATACTCATTTAAAGTACATCAAATCACAAGTACAATAATGTTTACTTGTTTAATTTTCTGGAAATGTGTATATAAAAGGTGTGAGAGATTTTTCAAAAAAATTACATTATGTGAGTTTCGAAAAAAAACGAAAAAATATTCCAAATTGAACTTTACGTCGTATTAAAGAGTGCAATTAGCACTATCAGTTCGAAAAGTTTGGAGAAAAAAATGGTGCCATTTTTGAGAAAATGACGTTTGAGCGTTTCTGAAAATGCGGAATTTTGAGCTACTTTTCACAGAAAACGGTTGATATATATATATATATATATATATATATATATATATATATATATATATATATATATATATATGTGTGTGTGTGTGTGAACAAATCGTCGCTAATGTAAATATTAGGCTGTAAATATTAGCCATCAGGCCCGATCTTCCGCCTAACCACGTAATACATGCATATACAGATAAAAAATTGAACAGTACATGTAGTAAATTAAGTAAAATACATCTTAGATATGTCTTGCCCCTGGGCTCACCAAGTGAAAGTAAAAAACACAACGTCCCAGCATTTACCTTAAACGGCCGGGGAAAACCAGGGAAAACAAAGGAAGTGTGCATGCTCTTCAACGTTGAGCAACAAAATAAAAGATTTAAAATAATTTATAAAACATTTACTGACACAAGAGAACATTAAAGAGATGCCCAAAAATAAATTATGAAAGAGAAAAAAAATATTAACCCATACGCGTCAAAACGTTAGCAAGAATATCTCAATCCATTAAAGAACTCATTAAAAAAATAATAAATGAGAATGCACACAACCACCCGGCCAGGACGACGGATTAGGGCCGATTTTAATTACATCAACATGTACCAAGTGAAAAGACGCATTCAGTCAGAGCCATGACAAGTTAAGCGGGAATGAATTTGAAATTACAAGTTGATAATACAAACAAAAAAAAAAAACAACTTTCTAATCTTATATTAAACTTAATTTAAACTAATTATACTGTTGTTTATTAAATTAAGAAATAACCTAAGAAGTATAAGAAAATACAAAATAAAAAAGTTAAAAATATGATATAAAATGTTACATTTAGCGTACAATTTTGAATAATAATAATAATAATAATAATAATAATAATAATAATAATAATAAAAATTAAAATAATAATAATACATTGAGTACACACTTTCACATCGTACATTATCAGCTCAGTAGAAGAGTATTTAAATGTTTTTTGAATGATCGCAATGTTTTACATTTCCTAACATTTTCTGGAAGGTTATTCCACTCTCGGGTCGTTGCTACTAAGTAAGATTTATTATAAAAATTGGTGTTGCTTATAGGAATATTGCATAGCAAGGATTTCTGGAATCTTTTTGTTTTGAGATAAGACATTTTATAAGAGAGGTAAGCAGGTACACCCGTATTTAATATTTTGTAGAAAAGGCACAAACTATGAAACAGGCGTCGGCCTTTCAAGTTTAATAAGTGATTTGCTTTATAGTACCCCGATATGTGATCATACTTTCTGATATTGTATTGAAACCTAACACATGCATTTTAAACTCTTTGAAGAACATCAGCAGCTGATTATGTTCCGTACACGATATCACCGTAATCAAGCAAGAGCAGGAGTGATTTTACTAGAAGTTCTTTGGTTTTGGGTGGAAGGAATTTCTAAGCACATTTGAGTGAGTACATTGAGGCATACACTTTGCGGCACTTTGCGGCCCGAGCATGAGGTTCCCAATTTAGAAATTTATCGACGGTCAGACCAAGATTTTTAACTTGAGAGCAGAAAGGAACAGTAGTGTTGTCCAAAATTATATCAGGAATTTTTAGATTTTGAAGTGTTTTATGGACCGGCAGGACCCAATTATAATTGACTGAGATTTTAATGGGTTTAGCTTAAGGCCGTTTCTCATTGACCATTCAAGTAAAGAGGCCAAATCGTGATTTGTTTTACTAACTAAATGAGCCACTTCAGAAGGTTTCCCACTAACATAGATCTGTAAGTCGTCTGCATACATATGATGACTGCACATTGATAGCACAGAGGGGATATCATTAACATAGATCAAGAAGAAAAGTGGACCTAGTACGGAACCCTGTGGTACTCCGCGTAAAACTGACTTAGGGGACGAAAAAGTATTCTCAACAACTACAGCCTGTTGTCTATTACTAAAATAACTTGAAATCCACGATAAGGTAGAATCAGAAAAACCGAGGCATTTACATTTTGCCAGAAGCACGTCATGGTCTACTGAATCGAAGGCCTTGATAAATCTAAAAGCGTTAATGTTGATCCAGAGATTGACGAATGTCTTCGGTGACATCGTAACAAGGCCGTTGGCGTACTTCTACCTTTCCTAAAACCAGATTGCAAACTATTGAGAACATCATTTATGGCGAGATACTTGTCTATTTGTTGACGTACAATTTTTTCTAGGACTTTGGATAAAGTTGGTAATATACTGATAGGTCGGTAATCACAAGGATTTAACGAATTTAAACATTTGGGGAGGGGACGTATGTAAGCTAGTTTCCACTATTGGGAAAAGTATCCGGTTGTTAAAGAAAAGTTTATTATGTGTGTAAGTGCTGGAAGAGCGTCTTTTAAAACCAATTTTAATTGCTTGGCCGTTATATCGTCAGAGCCTTTTGAATTTGATTTGAGTGCCTTCACTATTTTTTCGACTTCTTGGCAATCAACATTGTTGAAATAGAAGCTATCATCCCGGGGTGGCGCTTGTGATTCCAGAAAGTGTAGTGACTTTTCTTTAATAATAGGGTCTATAGGATGTGCAACGGAAGCAAAATAATCATTTAGGTCATCTAATGTAATTTCTAATGAAGTCATTGACTTACTTTTGCAAATTCCTAAGTTTTCAACGTGTTCCATACTCCCTTCGTACTGGAATTTTTTGGAAAGATTATGATAATAACGACTCTTAGCGTTTCTGACTTGTTGTTTTACATAATTTCTATGTTTTTTGTACTCTTTTTCATTTTCATCGGTTTTAGTAGCTCTAAAACTTTAATTCGTTTGTAAGCCATGGAGCAGCAGGCCGCGTGACACGAGAAGTTTTCCATGGAGCGTGCTTGTTAAAATGTCCATACAATAAACACATTTACTTTAGAGTCTAATGAATATTGTTGGTAAACCTCGTGCCAAGGTGCACGCTCACTGTCGACTTGAAATGCTGTAAGATCAAGATTTTTGTAATCACGATAATGGATTGTTTTATTTTTGTATTTAGTGCACTTAGCCGAGTATACCAACAAAGAGTAGGTCATGGTTTGAAATACACGGAACAGCAAACTGACCATAGAGTATACTTTAGAATATCTGAGACAATCAAGTGATCAATCCACGATTCCGTTTTAGATGAGCTATGAGTAGGATTCAATTTCAATATTTGCAGATTATATGGAATTGAAGGTATGAATAAAATTAGTGGCAGATTTTCTGATAGGATTTCTTAAGTCACAATTAAAATCCCCCATTATAATCTTTATAATTATTAATTAATCTTTATAATTATAATCTTAATTTTGTAGTTGTTGGGAGAAGCCGAAAAAAAATTCAAACATTTGTAAGTTTCGAAAATCCAGAGTCAACCGTGAAATTAGGACCAATGCTACCTTTATAGTGTATTTTCCTCTGTTTTTACAAGAATCTTAAAGAAAAAATTGGAGCCGTTTTTTGAGAAATTTTGAAAATGCCTGGGGCTATATGTAATATACCCCCAAATTTTACAGAATCAATTTTCAAAATCTCAAAGCTTCGACTAAGCCAGGTCGACAGGGATTTCTTCAATTTGAAA
>JAHLJT010009436.1:117330058-117365322 GCA_031308135.1 Acheta domesticus
CTTACTTTCCCGTATTAGAGGAAACGGATATATAGTACTGAAATATTGCACTTTGTGCGCTACTAACATCTTAGCTTACAACTCACTGTTTTCCATCGCAGTGTTGTCAGAAACTGTGTGAATTCTACAACTGCACAAAATTTAATACAAACGTTTTGTAAACCTATATTGGAAAAAGAAGCCTGATAACCTGGACAATATAGAAATGCATTCCATAGGGCCATGATTAGAGAAGAGTATTTTAAAACCATGCAATAAATTCTCTACTCACTACAAATGCTACAGCATTTGGTGCGAAAAACTGATATTTTCATGCAAATATCAACAAAAATTAGACAATTATAACTCCTTTTCATACAGCTCCTTCAGGTCACAACAATGATACGTAATTCACAGAAATTCGCGAGCGCAAAGTGGAATTCCATTGTTGCAGACCCTGCATTGTCGATATTCTGAGAGCTATTAATTCTTTTTACTTAATTCAAATATTTCAAAATAAACTATTTATAAAATATTAATGTGTAAGTGTATAACAAAAGTTCTAATGTAAGAAACGAAGAAAGAAATAATATACAAAATTGCCCATTCTAATTTACGACGCACCAGCTGTCCGAAGCGCTGTAAATTTACAGCCGGCTATTATGTTTGTCACAAAATTATAGAAAAGCTACTCGTATTTTCAAAAAATTAAGCATGACCTTATTTGAAGATGTGGTTTTGATAAATACATGTAATTCAGAAACAAATGTATTTTTAAAATTTTAGTTGTGAGAATACGACGAAAGCGAAGCACAGTCAATTCCGAGCGTACTTTCGTTTGTCAGGAAATTATAGAAAAAACAACTCATATTTTTCAAAAAATTCAACACGACCTTATTTGAATGGCACAGACTTTCCTGTATTAGTTTTCTATTTTCCTGGGTCTTCGCTAGCTATTCGGAATTGCCACATACTCTTTCTTGCCAGCTACAATCTATCATCGCCAAAAGTACATTTTTTGTCATTTTCTTAATTTTTCGTGTTTCCTATTGGTAGAACAGAAACATTAATTTTAGAATATTAAAGAACACAAAAACCTAGCCGTAAATGGCAATTTTCTTTTAAAAATTATGTGCCGTTTAAGAGAAAATGGCGTTTTAGCACTACTAAAAATGCGAAATTTGAAGCTCATTTTCACAGAAAAGTTTTGAGTTTTCAAAATACTTTATTTGAAGTTATTTGAAGCACTTACACTCACAAATATAATCATCTTTACAAATTGCGGATAATGTGCATATTAAAGATGTGAGAGATCTTTAAAAAAATTTACATTTATATAATTTTTGAAAAAAACAAAAAAAAACTGAAAATAAACTTCACGCTACACTAATGAGTGTAATTAGCACTATCCGTTACAAAAGTTTCAAGAAAAAAATTGCAGCCATATACGAGAAAATGACGTTTGAGCATTTCTGAAATTGCCGAAATTTGAGCTACTTTTCACAGAAAACGGTAGTGTTTTCGAGAAACTTTACTTGACATTATTTAAAGCATATATATTCGTAAATATAATAATGTGAAAAAATCGCAGATAATGTAAATATTAACGACGTGAGAGACAAGTAAAAAAATTTACATTTTTGTAATTTTTGAAAAAACCAACCGATAGACCAAAATGGCTTTTATGTCATTGATAGAGTACATTTACCACTATCCCTACCAAAGTTTAAAGAAAAAATTTAGAGCCGTTTTTGAGAAAATTTTGTTTTTGTAATTTTTTAAAATTGCACATATTGCACGCAATATTGCACGAAAACTACCAAAATTGTGAAAAACATTTACATGACCTTTATTAAAGAACTCAATATGCAGAACAAATTTTATTTGAAGAAAAAATCTCTATCTTCAATTTTGTAGTTGGCGAAAGACACCGAAAAAATTCAAACTTTCACAATTTTCGAAAATTCGGAGCTGTACGTGAAAATCGGACCTATGCCATGTTAAAAAGTGTATTTTCCTTTATTCATACAAGAAATTTAAAGAAAAAAATTGAGCCGTTTTGAGAAAATGTTGAAAATCCCCGGGGGGCTTCATATAAAGTACCCCCAAATTTTAAAGAATCTTTTTCAAAATCACAAATCTTCGACTAGAATCAGATCAACTTGGGAATATCAATTTTGAAGAAAATCGACCGAACGGTTTAGGCGCTAGCGTTGACCACAGACGGACAGACGGACGGAATGCCGTCAATCGATTTTTAAGTATAAAGAAGCAACAAATCATGGATTTTGACCACACCACGAGATAGAGGATTTTTTTTCTTAATTTAGCAACTGGTTTTATCCACTTATTCGTTTTCACGCCCGGCAATTAATTTTTTTTCCGCCGAAAATTGGCCATTTTTTCGCGCAGCATTACATAACTTTCCCTATACTACGTATATCACTCCGTGTATACGTACGTATACGGGAAAGTAAAAAGGAGTGTAAATATAGAAGCTGAAAATTATGGAAATATTAAGTGAAGACATACGTTCCCAGAAGGATGTCTACATGGTAAAAATATCAGAATGTGAGACATTCAAAAACACCCATTTGTACGAGAATACCAAAAAAATCTTTTTGTTGGTTATCAGAACCTTACAATTACGAGTGTCTGAAGCTGTTGCAAAATATAATGATAGAAATTGCGTTAAATGAGAAGTTATGAAAAATTACGTCTGTTACATGGGAAAATCATGCTTATATTTGTAGAGAACTTTAGAGTTTTACCCATTGCAAAGGGCAAAATATGCCAAAGGAGGCAAGAAAGAAGGAAAAGAAAACACTGAGGCTGATCTAAAGATGATAGCGAAACCTGTTATTATGATATAGGCTGCCTTTAGTTACTCTCTAGTGAAAAATATTCTAAGGTTTCCTAACAGATGCTTTCTCTGAAAGCTTTGAATGGCCATTTTCCTCAGAAGGTAAAATTTTCAAACGTTTGCCCCATTATCTCCGAAAGTATTAAAAACATCTGCATGAAATTATTACTGATGGATAAATCACGTAATAATAAGAATGTGGATCCTCAATCATGATTATTACTTCTCTAGTCCATGTGTTAGGATTTGTTTGGCACATTTTTTGAGGAAAAAAATAGTGGTTTTGGAAAAAAAATATAAATCGCTTCAGAAAAAGAGTAGCAAACTGACACTGAGAATCCAGTACTCTCTTCATGTATCACTTAATAAAATTCATTAAAATTTAATAGTAGTTCCTGAGAAAATGGGTCACAAAGTTGCTTTTTTTAAACATTGATGGGATAGGGACTACCGTCTCACCTAAGGGAAAAAACTCTTTCTTTAATATTTTGGTTGTAGGAAGACTATACAATTTCGAACAAATCAGGTTTTCTACATACATCTACTACATGAGACCTTGAGACCTACATGAGACATCAACATCTACTCCATCTACTACATGAGACCTCTACTACACTCTTAAACGTCCTTAACAATATCCATAAAAAAATAATCAAAAACGATGGAGCCGTGTTTTGAAACTTTTGAAAATGTCTTCGGGGCTTCATTTAAAGTACCCCCCAAAATTAAATATCGATATCAAATTCAATGGCCGGGACATCAACCAGATTTATTGGAGAATATCAGTTTTTGGAGAAAATCGGCGTATCGGTTTAACCGATTGCGTCGTTCACAGACGGATGACGGACAGACATTTCGCCGTGAATTGGTTTTTCGGAATCAAGGACGCACAAAAATATGGATTTCTGGCAACAACACGTGTTTAGGGAATTTCTTTCTAAATTAGCAACTGAATTTATTCACTTCTTTGTTATCAGGGCAAGGCAATAAGAGTTTCTCTGCCCAAAATTCGCCGCTTTTTTCTGAAGCATCACATTTCTTTCGCTTCGTAAGTACTTTCCTATGCGCCAGAAAGTAAAATACAATGCTACAGAATGTCAGACTTTCCCGTAATAGTTTTCTAATATCCTTTGGTCTTGGCTAGCTATTCGAACTTGACACAAACTCTTGTCAGCTGCCATCTATCCTCACTAACTCTACTGTCTGATATATGCTTGACAGCGTTCGATCGAGATTTGGTATCTGTTTGTTTGTCTGTTGGACTTCTCCCAAGGCATTTGATTCGTTAAGTCATGACCGTCTATTATCTAAACCTGCGCTTCCTTAATTTCTCAGAACCTGCAATTGAATGGTTCAGTTCTTACCTATCAGCTCGCTCTCAGTCAACGGTCGTACGCACCCTGGATGCTACAAAAACGTCATCTCTACGTTTCTTATCTCGAGGGGTACCTCAAGGCTCCATTCTAGGTCCCCTTCTGTTCAACATCTATGTTGCAGATTTAATGCATCTATCCTTCAACTCCGTGATTCAGATGTATGCAGACGATACTCAATTAATGTATTCCTTTCACCCATCTAATCTTTCATTGGCTGTTGATTGCTTAAATGTGGATCTTGCTAATATTCATAAATGGTCTATGGAGAATGGATTAATTTTAAATCCTAATAAATTTGTGTGTCTCTTTTAGACCCTACAAATCGCCTAGAAATGCAAATACGGATAATTTTCAGCTGTTAATTGATGGTCATTCTATTGGTCATGTTGATCTTGCTAAAAATCTTGGTTTATGGATGGATAGTGGATGGAATTTTGATCATCATGTGTTAATCAAATGTAGAACAGCATATTTGAGATTAAGGTTCCTATATCAATATCGCAACCAATTAACACAGTCAACCAAGCTAATGCTGTGGAATACTCTCATACTATCGTTATTTAATTACTGTGATATTGTTTATAGCACTGTACTATCTCAAAGAAATTTTGCTAGAGTTCAATCTATTCAGAATGCGTGTTTGAGGTTCTGTTTCAATGTTCGGAAATACGAGCATATATCACCATTCATGGATAAATCAGACTGGTTGACCATGAGACAGAGATGGATATTTCACCTACGTTTACTGGTACACTCTGTGCTCTCCTCTAATTCTCCCAGTTATCTTCGGGATCGACTTAAACTTTTTTCACAATCTAATGAGTCTGCTTCACGTGCTACCCGATTTGCCAATTTCCTACTTGTTATTCCCGTTCATCGTACTACCAAATTCGAGGATCCTTTAGCTGTCTTGGTTCACACTTTCTACAATTTAATCCCTCATAAGCTTAAAACCCTTCCCTAAAAATCATTTTGTGAAAAGCTTTGTAAATTTATTAAACTTAACTTTTAATTTTTCTTCACTGTTTCTTGATGTATTGTGTTAAATTTTTTGTAACCTTCTTGATGTATATGTTTAGCATTACTTGAGTGTTTCCTGTGATGTTACATTGCCTCATATTATCTGATATACACTTAACAATTATATTGTACTTATGTAACTTTCTCAATTTCTAACCCTCATGTATTTAGATTTCTGCTTTTTTTCTACTTATGCTTATTCTTTTTTGATGTTATGTTTATGATCTTCTGTATTTTCCATGTGGTTAGTCTGAAAAGCAGTAATTTAATTACTGAGACTCGCCGTTGTACTTTTTTGTGCAATAAAGTATTATTATTATTATTATTATTATTATTATTATTATTATTATTATTATTATTATTATCATCTATCGCCACACAAACTACATTTTTTGACATTTTCTTAATTTTTAACATTAACTTAATTTCTTAACATTTAAATACTCTTCTACTGAGCTGATAATGTACGATGTGAAAGTGTGTACTCAATATATTATTATTATTTTAATTTTTATTTATTATTATTATTATTATTATTATTATTATTATTATTCAAAATTGTACGCTAAATGTAACATTTTATATGACATTTTTAACTTTTTTTATTTTGTATTTTCTTATACTTCTTAGGTTAATTCTTAATTTAATAAACAACAGTATAATTAGTTTAAATTAAGTTTAATATAAGATTAGAAAGTTGTTTTTTTTTTCAAATTCATTCCAGCTAAACTTGTCATGGCTCTGACTGAATGCGTCTTTTCCCTTGGTACATGTTGATGTAATTAAAATCGGCCCTAAGCCGTCGTCCTGGCCGGGTGGTTGTGTGCATTCTCATTTATTATTTTTTTTAATGAGTTCTTTAATGGATTGAGATTTTCTTGCTAACATTTTGACGCGTATGGGTTAATATTTTCTTTTCTCTCTTTCATAATTTATTTTCGGGCATCTCTTTAATGTTCTCTTGTGTCAGTAAATGCTTTATAAATTATTTTAAATATTTTATTTTGTTGCTCAACGTTGAAGAGCATGCACCACTTCCTTTGTTTTCCCTGGTTTTCCCCGGCCGTTTAAGGTAAATGCTGGGACGTTGTGTTTTTTACTTTCACTTGGTGAGCCCAGGGGCAAGACATATCTAAGTTGTATTTTACTTAATTTACTACATGTACTGTTCAATTTTTTATCTGTATATGCATGTATTACGTGGTTAGGCGGAAGAGCGGGCCTGATGGCCCGAGTCTCGCCACATAAATAAAGTCACTATTATTATTATTATTATTATTATTATTAATTTTTCGGTTACCTAATAGAAGAGAAGAAATATTATTTTACGAATATTAAAGAACAGTAAAACCTCGTCCAAAATGGCACTTTTCTTCATAAAACTTGAAAACGTTTTTATGCGCTGCTGTAAATTTTAAGCTCTTTTTTACAGAAAATATTTGAGTTTTTGGAAAACGTAATATAAATTAATTTGAACTAATTTAGCTCACAAATACAATAGTATTTTTCAAATTGCTAGAAATGTGCATATTAACAGTGTGAGAGATCTTTAAAACAATTGCAATTATGCAATGTTTGAAAAAACAAAGAAAAACCTCAAAATGAACTTTACGTCATATCAAAGAGTCAATTTTGCACTATCCGTTCAAATATATTGAAGTTAAACTTTTGACCCATTTATGAAAAAAATTGCTTTTGAGCTTTTCTGAAAATGCCGAATTTTGAGCTAGTTTTCACAGAAAATGATTGTTTTCGAGAAACTTTAAATGACATTATTTAAAGCACCTGTGCTCATCAATATAATGATGTGAACAAATCGCCCTAATGTAAATATTATCGAAGGGGGAAGCAAGTAAAAAATATTACAATTTTGCAATTTTTGAAAAAACAAAAGAAAAGAGCAATATGGCGTTTATGTCAACTCGTACAGCACATTTGGTACTATCCTTACTAAAAGTTTAAAGAAAAAAATTTGTAGCCGTTTTTGAGAAAATCTTGTTTTTGTATTTTTTTAAACTGCACATATTGCGCGAAAACGACTAAAATTTTCAAAAAATGTACATGATCTTAATGAAACATCTCACAGTGGAGAGCAAATTATATTTGAAAGAAAAATCTCTTTTTACTTTCTCGCCTTACGAATACATCGTAAGAAGAGAAAGTTATGCCTCATTCACAATGCAAACTTAAACGTAACGTAATGCTGTAAACTTAGGAGCAAAATTTACACGTAAAATCAAGCGTTCACAATGACGAACGAAAGCTGGAACGTCAGTTTCTCCTGAACCAATCAGAATTCAATGTACTGAAAGTTGATCGATTCGTTTCTAACACGGTGAAAAAATCTTTCCACCATGGTTTCTAGCTTTTTCTTCGAGATTCCTTCGTTTTTTTCTTTATACTCATGCGAGTAGATGTAGTAGTGCTCACATTTCCTTCATCTTATAAACAAGGATTCTCAAGAACAAAATTCACGAGTAATTCGTCCGACATAATTAGTGTATTCGCCATCTCAGGTTAAAGTCCCAATAAAAATTGTCCAACTTTTTACATTGAATTCACTACACGCATCAAAAACTAGTTATCTGCATTACAAAAACAATGACATAACCACAAACTACGTGAACACAATCTCAAATCGAACTTCCACGCTGCTCTCTGATTGGTCTTCGGTAGAATTCCGGCGTAAACTGAACGTAAAAGCTTGGAGTTTGCGAACTCTTACGTCAACGGTTACGTCAAGGCATTGTGAATGGTCTCACTTAATAACACATTTCTAGGTTTTGTAGCTACTTTACGTTTACATTTAAGTTTGCATTGTGCATGAGGCCTTATGTAATCGTGCGCCAGAAAACGGGGAATTTTCGCCAGAAAAACTCTTATAGCTAGGGTCTGGTAACGAAAAAGTGGATAAAACCTGTTACTAAATTTAGAAAAATAATCCTCTATCTCGTGGTACTCAAAATCCATGCTTTGTGCTACTTGATACTGCAAAATCTATTGGCGGTAAATCGTCCGTCTGTGCTCTACGCTAACGCCTGAACCGTTCAGCCGATTTTCTTCAAAATTGATATTCCGCAATCGTTTTTACTAGTGTCAAAGCTTCTGGAATTTGAAACCGATATTTTAATTTTTCGGGATATTTTACATGAAGCCCGTCGGAGATTTTCAACGTTAAAAGAAAATGGCTCCAAATTTTTTGATTAAATTTTGTTGTTGAATAGTGCAAAGGACGTTTAAAGGAATGATGTAGGTATAATTTTCGTTGATATGCCCAATTTTTCGAAAATAGCAAAAATACTATTTAAAAACTGCAAAACTGAAGATAGAGATTTTTGCCTCAGACAAAGTCGGTTGTACAAAATTAGCACTTTAAATTAGGTCATGTAAAATTTGTTGGAAAAACTAATGGTTTTTGCGAAAATTGCGCTTCAAATTTACAAAAAAATGTTTCTCAAAAACAGCTCTAATTTTTTTCTTTACATTTTCTTCACTTATGTAATGAGAGACGATAAAAATATGCTCTTCGTCCTACTTCTGGGAAATCCTTGGTTTTTTGAAAATTGCAAAAAAAAAAAAAAATTAAAACTACAAAAGAGTAGATAGCGATTTTTACCTCAGACAAAGTCTCTTGTACAAAATTAGCTCTTTAAAAAAGGTTATGAAGACTTTTCTGAGAAAACGAGTCGTTTTTGCGTAATCTTCGCTTCAAATTTACAAAAAAACATTTTCTCAAAAAACCGCTCTAATTTTTTTCTTTACATTTTCTCTAAATGTGAAATAAGGGACGGTAAATAAATAAATAAATAAATAAATAAAGTAGTGGTGCTATAAAATGGCACAGAATTTCTCGCAGTAGTTATTTTTCTGATGTCGTTCGTCGGATATAGAATTTGGAGTTAGCCCTTCACCGCTGCCTTTCTTTGTTGACAATAACCGTCTTCCTAATGACAGAGCTGAGACAATTACGTTTTGACTAATATATAAGTACCCAGTCCTCATCTCACTCCAATACCGAAGGTGGTTAAAGCGTTTTGGGGCTGAGCTCTACACTTCGGAAGACGCCGGGTTCGAATCCCTGATAGGGATTTTAATTTGATGAATGTGGTGTTGCGGAAAAAAACATTGAAGAGTGTAGAAACTTTATTGAAAATCATTTGAAGTACTTCTACTCACGAATAGAATCACCGCAGATAAATATGCAGGACTTGTCTGTTTTCCCAAATTGCATCTTTTAAACAATTTTTCAACTCTGTTATCGATTTCTAAAACGTATGTAATGTCAAATCAATCGTCGTGTTGTGTATATCTTTGTGAACCAATTTAAGTAAAATTATGGGTATTTCAAAGTTATATTTAAATTCAATATAACCAGAACGCATGCGATCAACTCACATATCCATAACAATTCCTACTTTTCCGAAACAATTACTACTTTCTCGCACAGGAAAGATTTGAGTTTTCAAAAAACTTCATTTGAAGTCATTTGATGCAACTACAGTCACAAATATAATAAAGTTTACGGATTGCTGGTAATGTGCATATTAAAAATGTGAGAGATCTTTAAAACAAATTACATTTGTGTCATTTTTTAACAAAACAGAAAAATACCTCAAAATAAACTTTACGTCATATTAGAACGTTGTTTGAGCTTTTCTGACAATGCGGAGTTTTGAGCTAGTTTTCACAGAAAACGGTTCAGTTTTCGAGAAACTAGGACATTATTTAAAGCACATGCCCTCAGAAATATAATAATGTAACCGAATGGCCGGGAATGTAAATATTAACGACGTGAGATAAGTCACAAAACTTATTTTTTTCTAATTTTTGAAAAACAAAAGAATAAAGAAATAGGGTGTTTATGTCATCTCACGGAGTACATTTATTACTATCCCTTCCAAAAATTTAAAGAGAAAATCTGGAGCCGTTTTTGAGAAAATCTGTTTTTTGTATTTTTTAAATTATTTATATTGCACGCAATATTGGGCGAAAACTACTAAAATTTTGGGCGAAAACTACTAAAAGTTTTAAAAAACTGTACATGACCTTAAAGAGAGAAATCATTGTCGAAAACAAATTTGAAGGAAAAATCTCTAATTTCAATTTTGAAGTTGTAGGAAGACACTGAAACAAATTGAAACTTTATCAATTTTCCAAAATTTAGAGTTAACCGTCAAAATTGAATCTACGCCACCTTAAAAATTCTTTCTGTAAGGTCATGTAATTTTTTTTGAAAATTTTTAGTAATTTTAGCGTAATATTGCGTGCAGTATGTGCAAATTTAAAAAAATCACAAAAACAAGATTTTCTCAAAAGAGTCTCCAAGTTTTTTCTTAATTTAGCAACTAAATTTATCCACATTTTCGTTATCAGGGCCCGGCAATGAAATTTTTTCTGCCGAAAATCCGCCGTTTTTTCTCGCAGCATTACATAGTTTTCCCTCTATTTCGTACTTTACTCCTTCTATATGTACGTATACGGGAAAGTAAAATTGGATTCATTTGCGAGAAAAATCTGGAATATTTTTTATGCTTCGTAGAAAGCAACCTCCAAGAATCAAAATATCCTTTTCAAAATCAAGGTTTGTTACATTCGTCAGATTGGTCGAGGAAAATCAATTTCGTTGAAAATCCTGCTTATGGTTCAGCTGCTAGCATTGTTCTCAGTCTGACGGACACGGACGAACGGAAAGACTTTTGGTAGTAATCTATTTTTTCGGTGTGAATGATGCACCAAACTTCTGACTACACGGAAGTGTTTAGAAACATACTATTTTTTCTTTCCTGTATACATACCTGAATCCGTAGTACTGATAAAGTTTTCTAATGCTACGCCAAAAAAACTGCGGATTTTTGGCAGAAAAAAAAATTCATTGTGGGGCCGTGATAACGAAAAAGTGGATAAATGCGGTTGCTAAATTAAGAAAAAAAATCCCCCAACACGTGGTGAAGTCAGAATTCCTTCTTTGTGGGTCCCTGATGCCGAAAAACCAATTGAAAGCAAAACTTACATCCGTTTGTCCGTCTGTGAACAGCACTAGCGCCTAAACTATACGTAGGATTTTTTTTTCAAGTTGAAAGAATCCCTGTAAATTTGGCTCTAGTCGAAGCTTTGAGATTTTGAAAGCCCCCCGACATTTTCAAAATTTTCTCAAATATGATTCAATTTTTTTCTTTAAATTTCTTGTAAGAATAAAGTAAAATACACATTAAAGTGGTATATATCCGATATTCACAGATAACTGAATGTTCGAAAATTGCAAAGTTTGAATTTTCTTCCGCCTCCTCCTACAACTACAAAATTAAAGATACAGATTTTTCTTTCAAATAGTTTTTTTTCTTCATTGTGAGTTTTTCATTAAGGTCATGTAGTTGTTTTCCAAAATTTAGTAGTTTTTACGCAATATTGCGTAAAAAATGTGCAATTTTAAAAAATTACAAAAACAAGATTTTCTCAAGAACCGCTCCAATTTTTTTCTTTGAATTTTTCACAAGGATAGTGCCTAATGTATTCCATGAGATGACATAAACACCAGTTGTGTTTTTTTTTGTTTTTTTGTAAAATTTCAAAAATATTTTTTGGCATTCTCTGTTGTCGTTAATATTTACATTAACATAATTTGTTTACATTATAATATATGAGTACATGTACTTTAAATATTGTCAAGTAAAGATTTTCGAAATCTTTACTGTTTTCTGTGAAAACTCGATAAAAATTCTACATTTTCAGAAACTCTCAGACGCCATTTTCTCAGGACTGGCTCCACATTTCTTCTTGAAACTTTTCGAGCGGATAGAGCTAATTGCACTCTTTAATATGACGTAAAGGTCATTTTAGAGTTTTTTTAAATACACAAATATAATTTTTTGAATGATCTCTCACACCGTTAATATGCACGTTTACAGCAAGTTGTAAACACTATTGTATTTGTGAGTTGATGTACTTCAAATGGCTTCTAATGATGTTTTTCTAAAATTCAAAAATGCTCTCTGAAAAAGAGCTTAAAATTTCGAATTTACAGCAGCGTTGAAACGCCAGTTTCTTAGAAACGGCTCCAAATTTTTCAAAGCAAATTGACATTTAGGATGAGGTTTTAGTGTTCTTTAGTATTATTAAAAGAATATTTCCGTTTTACTATTAGGAAAGGGAAAATGTAAGAAGAGGTAAAAAAATGTACTTTGGGCGGTGAATTATGGCACCTAGCAAGAGTATGTTGCAAGTCCAAATAGCTAGCTTAGACCGAAGGAAATAGGAAACGAATCCGAGAAAGTCTCATTCTGTGGCGCTACTATTTTCCACTTTTTCGTTAAGAGGGTATGAGATCAAGAGTTTTTCTGACGGAAAATCGCTGCAGTATTATATTTTTTCTCTACACTGCTTAAGAATTATGCGAGAATCAAATAAGAAAAAACGTTTATTTCCGTAAAATCTCGATATCGATATTTGCAGCATTACGCAACTTATTCTACAAATCTGGGAAAGTAAAAAGAAAAGGACGATCGTGAAATTTATCATCTTATCAGGACACAATTCTCTTATCAGAAGCCATCAAATATTACACCAATTGAGAAAGTAAATCCGGCCGGCGGTGTCGTTAGCCGAATTGTTAAACTACGCTCCGTGAAGTTACGGAAGTTAAGCAAATTGCTACACCGTGGATTACTGGTCGGGTGACCATCTGAGAACCCCACTTGCTAAAGACGCCGAGCCTCTGGCCGAAGGGATAAAAGGTACTGACTGACATCGCCGTGTCAGAAGAAAGCTGAACAATACGGAGAACTTTTAAATTGAATATAAAAGAAGAAAGTTTATAAAACTTAGCACCGCCCGAAGTGGCATTGTAAATAGTATTAATTTAGATATAAGTTAGTGTATTTAAGATAGGCCCTTTCCCAGCTGCACAAGCCAAACCTGCTGCAGCATAGTTGCATGTGAAACATGTAATTCACATGCAAACATACATGTGAATGCATTAATGACTCATGCATTTAACGGGACATTCCCTATAGAATGTCCTTTGAATAAATTCCCGCCTCTCCAGGGTAACTGGAGGGGAAAACAAACGCGACGTGTTGACGCAAAAATACACATTCTTACGGGATGTTACGCTCAATGCCGAAGCAAGAGACGCAACAATTAAAGTAGTGGTGCTACAGAATGGTACAGACTTTTCCGTGTTCTATTTCCTATGGTCTCGGCAAGCCATTCGGACGTAACACATACTCTTGCTAGCTGCCATCTATCGCCGCCCAAAGTACATTTTGGGGGCATTTTATTATTTTTTTTAGTTTCCTTAAATTTTATTTCCAGAACGGAAATAAAATTTAAGAACATTAAAGAACTGTAAAACCTCGTCCTAAATGGCAATTTGCTTTGAAAAATTGGGAACCGTTTTCAAGAAAACGGCGTTTCAGCGCTACTGTAAATGCGAAATTTGAAACTCTTTTTCACAGAAAATGTAGTATTTTCGAAAAACTTCGTTCGAAGTCATTTTAGCACCGTAAATGACAAATCCAATAGTGATTACAAATTGCTGGATATGTGCATATTGACGGTGTGAGAGATCTTTTAAAAAAAAATTACTTTCGAGTTTGTGTAATGTTTTAAAAATCTAAGCAAAATGAACTTTACGTCATATTAAAGAGTACAATTAGCAATATCAGTTCGAAAATGTTGAGCCATTTATGAGAAAACAGTGTTTGAGCGTTTCGAAAAATGCGGAATATTGAGCTAGTTTTCGTAGCAAAAGGTTGTTTTCGAGAAAATGTGTATGACATTAGTTAAAGCATTCTCAGAAATATAAAAATGTAAACAAATCGCCGTTAGTGTAAATATTGACATGAGAGACAAGTCAAAAAAATACATTTTTGTAATTTTTGAAAATACAAAAGGTTAAAGCAAACTGATGTTTTTATGTCATCTCTTAGAGTACATTCCATCACAAGTTTAAAGAAAAAAATTTGGATCCGATTTTTAAAAATCTTGTTTTTGTATTTTTTTAAAGTTGCAAATATTACTCCCAATATTGCGCAAAAACTACTAAAATTTTCAAAAAATGTACATGGCCTTAGTGAAAGAACTCAATATGGAGAAGGAATACAAGCTGCAGAGTCAAATAATCTTATTTGCACATTTCTAGATCAGTGTACTGTTGATATTTGATGTGACGAATTACCAAACAATTTGTTCTAATCTAATTAGATAGTTTCCTTAGCCATGTACAGAATCTGTACGTTTCTTCTCCTTGCATGCTGAAAGGAGAAGAAAACAAAGATTTAGTACATTCAATTTATCTTTCCCATCTTTTAAAAATAAAATAAGAACCTTACCCTGATTTATTTCACTACTTCTGAGTGTTAAGTATGCATTTAAAAAGCGTACAAATTGTAGTGAATACATTGTTTATAAGTTTCTTTGCAAAAACAGTATGAAGAAATATTGAAACTGTAATACACAAAGCATGAAAACAAGGGAATTAATTTGACTTTTCAGAGTGACTCACTGCAAATCACAAACTGCTAATTGTAAGCCAATTCTTATAGCAATATTAGATTTAGTTCTGGGAAGTATTGATTCAAATTATGAGTGTGTAACCTGACAGTACATCAATACTCTTGGGTACACGACCTTGAGTCATTCATAGAAACTGTGTGGAGTTAAAACCCCTAAAAAAAACACACTGAAGTTCTGTTATTAAAGAAAATATGTTTTTTGAAAACTAAGTGAAGTGTCAGCGCATAAATAACAAATTTATAAGTTAAGTACATGCTCAAATGTTTTTAGCGCCTTCTCACTTCTAAAACTACAATGAATTAAAGAGAAAATTTTAGTTACAGTTTTTCTTATTGTGTGTTTAACCACCAATCTTCTTCAATCAGTTGAACTCTGCCTCTCTTGAAACAAGAAAATGATTTCTAGAGGTGATTGATTACTTAAGTGATGCACTGTCTTTTCACAAAAGACTGCTGTTAACTGAGGTTCTTATCTCTCCAACTAATGGAGGTGGAAGGTGCAGAGTGGGGATAAATGACAAGAGGCTTCATATGCTTCACTATTGTCTGAGAGTAGAGATCATGGGAATGACCTATAAAAATAGTGCATTTTAAGAATACATGCAAGTTATGATCAGCTGAATACACTGAAACCATTCAATAGAAGTGACTAGTTTTGAATGTAAGTACCAGTCTTTCAACCTAGGAGTACAAACAAGGTAAGTGTAGTGAATATTATATTCATATACAGCGTGAGTCACGTAACTTTAGCACTTCCTGTAACTTTTGAACGGTTGAAGTTCTTGCAATGCAGTTTTAACGGAAGTGCATAAGGGAAAGGGGCTAATTGATACGTGCATTCATTTCTATTTTATTACTTGTATTGTACGAGATATTTGAGGTAACTTTGTTTTTTCAAATGGAACTATACATACTTTTACTTTCCCGTATACGTACGTATACACGGAGTAATACACGTAGTTTAGGGAAAGTTATGTAATGCTGCGCGAAAACATGAACAATTTTCGGCGGAAAAAAATCAATTGCCGGGCCGTGAAAACGAAGAAGTGGATAAAACCAGTTGCTAAATTAAGAAACAAAATTCCCTACCACGTGGTGTTTTCTAGGTCCTTGATACCGAAAAATCAATTGAAAGGAAAACGTCCGTCTGTCTGTCCGTCCGTCCGTCTGTGAACACTGCCAGCACCTAAACCATACGTACGATTTCTTCCAAAATGGATATTCCCCAGTCGATCTGGTTCTAGTCGAAGCTTTGAGATTTTGAAACAGATTCGGTAAAATTTGGAGGTACTTTATATGAAGCCCCCCGGGGATTTTCAAATTTTCTCAAAAACGGCTCCAAATTTTTTCTTTACATTTCTTGTACGAATAGAGTAAATACACTTATTAACATGGCATGCGTCCGATTTTCACGGATACTCTGAATTTTCGAAAATTGTGAAAGTTTGAATTTTTTTCGGCGTTTTCCTCCAACTACAAAATTGAAGATAAAGATTTTTTCTTCAAATAAAATTTGTTCTGCATATTGAGTTATTTTCATAAAGGTCATGTAAATGTTTTTCAAAATTATAGTAATTTTCGTGCAATCTGTGCAATTTTTAAAAAATTACAAAAACTAGATTTTCTTAAAAACGGCACCACATTTTTTCTTTAAACTTTTGGTAGGGATAGTGGTAAATGTACTCTATCAGATGATATAAACGCCATATTGCTGTATTCTTTTGTTTTTTCAAAAATTACAAAAATGTAAATTTTTCACATGTTTCTCACGTCGATAATATTTACATTAGCGGCGATTTGTTCACATTATTATATTTACAAGTACATGTGATTTAAATAATGTCAAGTAAAGTTTCTCGAAAAACACTACCGTTTTCTGTGAAAAGTAGCTCAAATTTTCGAATTTTCAGAAACCCTCAAACGCCATTTTCTCATATATGGCTGCAATTTTTTTCTTGAAACTTTTGTAACGGATAGTGCGAATTACACTCTTTAGTATAGCGTAAAGTTTATTTTGATTTATTTTTTTGTTTTTTTCAAAAATTACATAAATGTAGTTTTTTGAAAGATCTCTCACATCTTTAATATGCACATTACCACCAATTTGTAAAGATGATTATATTTGTGAGTGTAAGTGCTTCAAATAACTTCAAATAAAGTATTTTGAAAACTCAAAAATTTTCTGTGAAAATGAGCTTCAAATTTCGCACTGTTAGTAGCGCTGAAACGCCATTTTCTCTTAAACGGCACATAATTTTTAAAAGAGAATTGCCATTTATGACTAGGTTTTTGTGTTCTTTAATATTCTAAAATTAATGTTTCCGTTCTATCAATAGGAAACGGAAAAATTAAGAAAATGACAAAAAAATTTGGCGCAGATAGATGACAGATGGCAAGAAAGAGTTTGTGGCAATTCCGAATAGCTAGCGAAGACCCAAGGAAATAGAAAACTGATACGGGAAAGTCTGTGCCATTCTGTAGCACCACGAGTTTCAGTCTCTCATGATGACCGTAAAAAGATGTATCCAACGATATACATATTGTCATATGTTAGATAAGCATTTTTTGGGGGGGGGAGTAATATTGATTTTTGCGAGTAGGGTTTTACAGATATTTTGAATAGTCCACCACACAAGGTCATGCAGTGTTCCAACAGCAAACGCGCGCTCGGGGAATGGAAGGCACGGGGAGGGAAGGAATTTTAGTACTTGAAGATACGAAACATATTCCGAATATTCACAATTTTCAGATTTTTTGTATTAAGGATGAAAATAGGATTTGTCATAAGTAGTATGTACTCAAATAAGATAGTTTCTATCCCTAAGTTATTATTATATGCTTATTAACATTGACATTTTTGGTTGAAATATGCAGTATTTTTGTAGCCTTCATTATTTATTTTTATTGTTCTTTGTTTCAAGATCTTATTAATATCATGTGAAATAAAACCCCATTAAATGGAGTTGACGTAAGAAACAATTTTATTACAATACATACTTATGACAAATGCTTACTTTCCATTCTTAAATTCCTTCAGTGAAAGAAAGAGAAAAATCTGAAAATGCGGAAGGAGGAAAAGCAGAGTTCCAGAAAAACTGCAACAGTTTTTGTGAATTTTTGGAATATGTTTCGTATCTTCAAATACTAAGTATCCTTCCTTTTCCTTCCCCGGGCACGCGTCTGCTGTTGGAACGCTGCGTGACCTTGTGTGGTGGACTATTCAAAATATCCGTTAAACCCTAGTCGCAAAAATGAAAATTACTAAAAAAAACCTGCTTGTCGTCTCCTGTATTATTTCAGTAGTATACCTTTGCGTTCCGGCTCTCACACGCAACCAATCTTTATAAATGAGGGCTCTAAAGAAAGAGAATTTCATGGAGACTTGACGAATTCCACTTTGACTTTAAAAATATGGATGATTTCTTTAAAAAAACACATCGAAATATTCATGTGAAATGCAACTCGCATCACATGTCAACATATATCGGCAAATAACTCATAAACAAAGCGTTTTAGAGCCTTAAAAAGTAAAATTTGAGGCCAAAGGCTTCAACGAAACGTTTTTTATACCATAATCTACAAGAAGAGACATTCAATTAACTTTTCGGTTCCACGCTTCAATACTATCAAGGCCACCTCAATATTTCAGCCCTTCCTGCTGGTAGCAATTTTTGTGGCGACACGCTTAGAAGGCTTAGATTCGACAATCTTTATTTACGCTTTCTGTTACCACCGTAGTTTGTGCAGTCTGACGAGGTTTATTTGCATAATCATTAATTCAAGATTTGCTCTCCAGCAACACCTAGAAGTACTATTATAGTTGCTTGATACCTATGAAGATTGTTTCTTTTGCGTGTAGTGAAACTATTCAATTAACGTTTTGACATGGTCTGTAAATGCTATGTACTCAATTGTGGAGGGTTGTGGGTGAACAGTGAAGAATGAAGACTGTGTTTGTGTTTTACCTGTACCAATATTTTCGTTCTCATTCGATAACATTTTCAAGTCAGCGGGTTCAGACACGTAGCTTTCTCAAAAGTAAAACGCTATTATTTTTTGTGGCTATCACGAAAAGCTAAAAGCTATCTGTCAAAGAATATTGAATAATTAATTCAAATATCTTTAAGGAAGTGTTGTGAATTGTCCCAAGAAAACTCTCCATGTTACTGAATAAATCTTCATTGAAAATTTCTTTAAACATCAATTTTTTTTGATATTATGTTAGTACATTGCAAGTTACCTTTATATATTTTTAAGCAAATAAACACGTTTCGTTAACAACTTTCCTTCTTAGAATGGAAATAGAAGTATAGGGATGAGTGTGAGGTTTAACATGCGAGAGTTCTCCAACGGTTACGTCGAGGTAGTAGGGGAAAACGTGTGGTATGGCACAACACAAATAACAAACTTTTTAAAGTAGCTAAAGTAAAATAGCTTGAAATGAATGAAAAACAAAAATCAAAACGCGCTAGCCTACAATACCTGAATAAATTTAAAATTATGGAAAGAATAGCGCAAGTCACTCGACAACTAGAAACGATCTCAGCCCAAATGCACGATTTAAATGACGGCGGTATGTGGAAGTATGTACATCAACGCCCAGCTGCATACTCATATTGTAAATAATTTACAGTTTGATGTTAAACTCAAGGTGTCGGTTCATTAAGATAATGGAAACACCGTTTCAGCAACATTCCCATGTACAGAAGTGAAGTCTAAGCCCAATTGTTTCTAATGATAACAAATAGTATTTAGTACTCAAAGGGAAAAATATTACTTTGATTATTTTTTGGCTCGGAATTGCTTTTCTTGAGATACGTAACAACGCAGAAAATAATCCAATACTTTTTAGTATACAAATAATTTTTCAATTTCCGCACCCTAGCAAGCTGGCACCCTGTCTCTCCAAAGCCCCCTCTGTTTTTCTTAACAAACCAAGGAAAATTAAATGATATTGCAAAGAATAGGGTTGAACTAGCCCGATCCAGTATTTTGCACTTCTTTACTAGGCTTTCTCAAGAGTAGAAACCTTTTCTAATGTTTTTGTGACTGTCAAAGAAAGCGAAAAGCTAACTCTCAAGGAAGACTGAATAATTTCTTCAAAAGTTTTTTTAAAGAAGTATGAATTGTTCCAAGAACATCTCTCTGTAATGCTGAATAAACCTATATTGAAAATTTGTTTCCAACATCAATTGCATTGTTATTTTTGTTTGATAATACATTACATTAGAATTAAGTAAATACATTAGAATTAAGAACAAAAGTACATTCGAAGTTACATTTATACATTTTTTTTAAACAAACACGTTTCATTAACAACTTTCCTTCTTAATGAAAAGGATAGACAAATGGATAGGAAAAGGGTGGGGTTTACCATGCGAGAGTTCTCGCACGGGTACGCTAGTCTAACATATTACAATATGTATATCATTGGATTCGTATTTTTACGCTCGTCAGGATAGACTGAAACTAGTGGATAAACTAGGATAAACAGAATGGCACAGACTTTCCCGTATTAGTTTTCTATTTCCTTCGGTCTCGACAAGCTTTTCGGAATTGCAAAATACTCGTGCCAGCTACCATCTATCGCCACCCAAACTACATTTTTTGACATTTTCTTAATTTTTCAATTCCCTAATGGTAGAACGAAAATATTAATTTTAAAATATTACAGAACAGTAAAACCTCGTACTAAGTGGCAATTTGCTTCGAAAAATTTGGAGCCGTTTAAAAAAAAATAACGTTTCATCGCTACTAAAAATGCTTAATTTGAAGCTCTTATTCACGGAAAACTTTTGAGTTTTCGAAAACTTCATTTGAAGTCATTTGAAGCACTTACACTCACAAATACAATAGTGTTTACAAATTGCTGATAATGTGCATATTAAAGGTGTGAGAGATCTTTAAAAAAATACGTTTATGTAATTTTTTGCAAAAACAAAAAAAAATACCCCAAATTGAACTTTACATCGTAATAAAGAGTGTAATTAGCACTATCCGTTACAAAAATGTGAAGAAAAAATCTGAAACCATTTATGAGAAAATGGCGTTTGAGTGTTCCTTAAAATGCGAAATTTTGAGCTAGTTTTCACAGAAAGCGGTTGAGTTTTCGAAAAAGTTTACTTGACATTATTTAATGCATATGTACTCGTAAAAATAATAATGTGAACAACTTGCCACCAATCTAAATATTACCGACGTGGGAGACAAGTCAAATAAATTATATTATTGTAATTTTTTAAAAAACAAAAGAGTAGAGCAATATGGAAATCATGTCATTTTATAGAGTACATTTAGCACTATCCCTACCAAAAGTTTAAAGAAAAAATTTAGAGCCGTTTTTGAGAAAATCTTGTTTTTGTAATTTTTTAAAATTGCAAATATTGCTCGCAATATTGCGCGAAAACTATTACAATTTTCAAAAAAAAAATGTACGTGACTTTAATGATCAAACTCACTTTGGAGAACAAATTTTATTTGGAGGAAAAACCTCTATCTTCAATTTATACTTGTAGGAAGACGCCGAAATAAATTTAAAGCAAGCTTACAACAAATTGAAAGAAAAAATTTGGAGCCGTATTTGAGAAAATTTCGAAAAATTCCGGGGAGCTTCATGTAAAGTACACCCAAATATTGAAGAAAGTTTTTCAATATCGCGGCGCCTCGAGTGGACGCAGAGCGACCGGGGAATATTAGGACCGGGGACAGAGAGACGGACGGAGCGACGGACGGACAGACAGACAAAGACAGACGGACATTACGGTCTATCCGTCTGCGAACACCACCGTCTGCCTAAACCACTCCTAGGATTTTTTTAAAATTGAGGGCCTCCCCGTCAATCTGGTTCTAGTCAAAGCTTTGAGATTTTGAAACACTTTCTTCAAAATTTGAGAGTACTTTATATGAAGCCCCCCGGACATTTTCGAAATTTTCTCAAAAACAGCTACAAATCTTTTCTTTAAATTTCTTTTAAGAATAGAGTAAAATAGAAATATGAAGGTGGCATAGGTCCAATTTTCACGTTTAACTCCGAATTTTCGAAAATTGCAGAGCTTTGAATTTGTTTTGGCATCTTCCTCCAACTACAAAATTGAAGATAGAGATTGTTCCTTCAAATAAAATTTGTTCTCCCAAGTGTGTTCTTTCTTTAAGGTCATGCACATTTTTTTGAAAATTTTAGTGGTTTTCGCGCAATATTGCCTGCAATATGTGCAATTAAAGGAATTACGAAAACAAGATTTTTTGAAAAACGGCTCTAAATTTTTTCTTTAAACTTTTGGTAGGGATAGTGCTTAATGTACTCTACGAGATGACATGAATATCATGTTGCTCTCTTCATTTGTTTTTTCAATAATTACAAAAATGAAATTGTTTTGACTTGTATATCACGTCGTTAATATTTATATTAGCGGCGATTTGTTCACATTATTGTATTTACAAGTACTTGTACAAGTACTTGTGCTTTAAATAATGTCATACAAAGTTCCTCGACAACTCGACCATTTTCTGTGAAAACTAGCTCAAAATTCCACATTTTCAGAAACGATCAAACGCCATTTTCTCAAAAATAGCTCCAAATTTTTTGTTCAAAAGTTTGGAACGGATAGTTCTAGTTGCACTCTTTAATATGACGTAAGTTCAATTTGGGGTATTTTTTTGTTTTTGCAAAAATTACACAAATTTAATTTTTTTGAAATATCTCTCACACAGTTAATATGCACATTTCCAGCAATTTTTAAACACTATTGTATTTGTAAGTTAAAGATCTTCAAATGACTTTAAATGAAGTGTTTCAAAAACTCATAAATTTTCTGTTAAAAAGAGCTTCAAATTTCGCATTTTTAGTAGTGCTTAAACGCCATTTTTGTAAAAACACCTCCAAATATTTCAAAGAAAATTGCCATTTAGGTCGAGGTTTTAGTGCTCTTTAACATTATAAAATTAATTTTTCGTTCTACCCCTCGGAAAGCGAAAAATTAAGAAAATGTTTAAAAAAATGTAGTGTTGGTGGCGATTGATGGCAGCTGGCAAGAGTATGTGGCAAGTATGCATAACTAGAAGAGACCCAAGGAAATAGAAAACTAATCGGGAAAATCTGTGCCATTCTTTTTTTTAGCACCACTAGCTTTAAGAACTATCAGGGGCCCTTGAACATTGGGGGCCCTGGGCCTTGGACTCACGTCCTTCGGGCCTGTGCATTAACACAGACCTGGGTGTAAGCAAAATATAATAATGAAACTGTATAAATAATGTAATTAAATCGCATGTTGAAATTTTAGTTGATCACTTTGCCTAAAATTTTATGTTTAATATTAGTTTTGATTTTACTAATTAATGGCTTAACTGCAGTATATTGATTCAAAATAATAACATGACCTCTATTAAAATATTTAATAATAATAAAAATCCGCGAATCAAAAAACTTGAGACAGAAGTGGATACATTCAATACCTTTAGATGAAAAATATAAATTATGAATTTCTTGAAGCTTTACAAGAATGGGAGTAAATTAAAATGCATTCTTCAGCCAACATGCTACAGTTATATGTCAATCAACTTCTATTAGAAAAATAGGCATTCTTTTTGAGCAGGTAGGAAGACAGATCATAAGGACTTTTTGACTATACTTTTCAGTTTGCTTGCCAGGAGATAGTAAGCAATTAACAGTATGAATTTTCAAATTTAATACGAAAAGTCACATGATAACAGGAACATTAATGTCCCCTGCTATCTGGAAAGCCGAGAACATTCACACCACTCTGCATGCAAAAACCTAAAACTTCATTGAAAACAGTAACATTATTGATATTACTAGTGGTGCTACAGAATGGCACAGACTTTCCCGTATTAGTTTTCTCTTTCCTTCGGTCTCGGCTAGATATTCGGACTTGCCACATTCTCTCGCAGGCTGCCATCTATCGCAGTACATTTCTTTGACATTTTTTAATTTTTTTGGTTTTCTAATAGTAGAACAGAAATGTTATTTAAATAATATTAAAGAACAGTAAAATCTCTCCTAAATGGCAATTTTCTTTGAAAAATTTGGAGCCGTATTTACAAAATGACGTTTAAGCCTTACTGTAAATCCGAAATTTGATGCTGTTTTTCACAAACAATTTTTGAGTTTTCGAAAAATGTCATTAGAACTATTTTAAGTACATCAAATCACAAGTACAATAATGTTTACTTGTTTAATTTTCTGGAAATGTGTATATAAAAGGTGTGAGAGATTTTTCAAAAAAATTACATTATGTGAGTTTCGAAAAAAATGAAAAAATATTCCAAATTGAACTTTACGTCATATTAAAGAGTGCAATTAGCACTATCAGTTCGAAAAGTTTGGAGAAAAAAATGGTGCCATTTTTGAGAAAATGACGTTTGAGCGTTTCTGAAAATGCGGAATTTTGAGCTACTTTTCACAGAAAACGGTTTATATATATATATATATATATATATATATATATATATATATATATATATGTGTGTGTGTGTGTGTGTGTGTGTGTGTGTGTGTGTGTGTGTGTGTGTGTGTGAACAAATCGTCGCTAATGTAAATATTAGGCTGTAAATATTAGCCATCAGGCCCGATCTTCCGCCTAACCACGTAATACATGCATATACAGATAAAAAATTGAACAGTACATGTAGTAAATTAAGTAAAATACAACATAGATATGTCTTGCCCCTGGGCTCACCAAGTGAAAGTAAAAAACACAACGTCCCAGCATTTACCTTAAACGGCCGGGGAAAACCAGGGAAAACAAAGGAAGCGTGCATGCTCTTCAACGTTGAGCAACAAAATAAAAGATTTAAAATAATTTATAAAACATTTACTGACACAAGAGAACATTAAAGAGATGCCCAAAAATAAATTATGAAAGAGAAAAAAAATATTAACCCATACGCGTCAAAACGTTAGCAAGAATATCTCAATCCATTAAAGAACTCATTAAAAAAATAATAAATGAGAATGCACACAACCACCCGGCCAGGACGACGGATTAGGGCCGATTTTAATTACATCAACATGTACCAAGTGAAAAGACGCATTCAGTCAGAGCCATGACAAGTTAAGCGGGAATGAATTTGAAATTACAAGTTGATAATACAAACAAAAAAAAACAACTTTCTAATCTTATATTAAACTTAATTTAAACTAATTATACTGTTGTTTATTAAATTAAGAAATAACCTAAGAAGTATAAGAAAATACAAAATAAAAAAGTTAAAAATATGATATAAAATGTTACATTTAGCGTACAATTTTGAATAATAATAATAATAATAATAATAAAAATTAAAATAATAATAATACATTGAGTACACACTTTCACATCGTACATTATCAGCTCAGTAGAAGAGTATTTAAATGTTTTTTGAATGATCGCAATGTTTTACATTTCCTAACATTTTCTGGAAGGTTATTCCACTCTCGGGTCGTTGCTACTAAGTAAGATTTATTATAAAAATTGGTGTTGCTTATAGGAATATTGCATAGCAAGGATTTCTGGAATCTTTTTGTTTTGAGATAAGACATTTTATAAGAGAGGTAAGCAGGTACACCCGTATTTAATATTTTGTAGAAAAGGCACAAACTATGAAACAGGCGTCGGCCTTTCAAGTTTAATAAGTGATTTGCTTTATAGTACCCCGATATGTGATCATACTTTCTGATATTGTATTGAAACCTAACACATGCATTTTAAACTCTTTGAAGAACATCAGCAGCTGATTATGTTACCGTACACGATATCACCGTAATCAAGCAAGAGCAGGAGTGATTTTACTAGAAGTTCTTTGGTTTTGGGTGGAAGGAATTTCTAAGCACATTTGAGTGAGTACATTGAGGCATACACTTTGCGGCACTTTGCGGCCCGAGCATGAGGTTCCCAATTTAGAAATTTATCGACGGTCAGACCAAGATTTTTAACTTGAGAGCAGAAAGGAACAGTAGTGTTGTCCAAAATGATATCAGGAATTTTTAGATTTTGAAGTGTTTTATGGGACCGGCAGGACCCAATTATAATTGACTGAGATTTTAATGGGTTTAGCTTAAGGCCGTTTCTCATTGACCATTCAAGTAAAGAGGCCAAATCGTGATTTGTTTTACTAACTAAATGAGCCACTTCAGAAGGTTTCCCACTAACATAGATCTGTAAGTCGTCTGCATACATATGATGACTGCACATTGATAGCACAGAGGGGATATCATTAACATAGATCAAGAAGAAAAGTGGACCTAGTACGGAACCCTGTGGTACTCCGCGTAAAACTGACTTAGGGGACGAAAAAGTATTCTCAACAACTACAGCCTGTTGTCTATTACTAAAATAACTTGAAATCCACGATAAGGTAGAATCAGAAAAACCGAGGCATTTACATTTTGCCAGAAGCACGTCATGGTCTACTGAATCGAAGGCCTTGATAAAATCTAAAAGCGTTAATGTTGATCCAGAGATTGACGAATGTCTTCGGTGACTCGTAACAAGGCCGTTGGCGTACTTCTACCTTTCCTAAAAACCAGATTGCAAACTATTGAGAACATCATTTATGGCGAGATACTTGTCTATTTGTTGACGTACAATTTTTTCTAGGACTTTGGATAAAGTTGGTAATATACTGATAGGTCGGTAATCACAAGGATTTAACGAATTTAAACATTTGGGGAGGGGACGTATGTAAGCTAGTTTCCACTATTGGGGAAAGTATCCGGTTGTTAAAGAAAAGTTTATTATGTGTGTAAGTGCTGGAAGAGCGTCTTTTAAAACCAATTTTAATTGCTTGGCCGTTATATCGTCAGAGCCTTTTGAATTTGATTTGAGTGCCTTCACTATTTTTTCGACTTCTTGGCAATCAACATTGTTGAAATAGAAGCTATCATCCCGGGGTGGCGCTTGTGATTCCAGAAAGTGTAGTGACTTTTCTTTAGTAATAGGGTCTATAGGATGTGCAACGGAAGCAAAATAATCATTTAGGTCATCTAATGTAATTTCTAATGAAGTCATTTGACTTACGTTTGCAAATTCCTAAGTTTTTTCAACGTGTTCCATACTCCCTTCGTACTGGAATTTTTTGGAAAAGATTATGATAATAACGACTCTTAGCGTTTCTGACTTGTTGTTTTACATAATTTCTATGTTTTTGTACTCTTTTTCATTTTCATCGGTTTTAGTAGCTCTAAAACTTTTAATTCGTTTGTAAGCCATGGAGCAGCAGGCCGCGTGACACGAGAAGTTTTCCATGGAGCGTGCTTGTTAAAAATGTCCATACAATAAACACATTTACTTTAGAGTGTAATGAATATTGTTGGTAAACCTCGTGCCAAGGTGCACGCTCACTGTCGACTTGAAATGCTGTAAGATCAAGATTTTTGTAATCACGATAATGGATTGTTTTATTTTTGTATTTAGTGCACTTAGCCGAGTATACAACAAAGAGTAGGTCATGGTTTGAAATACCCGGAACAGCAAACTGACCATAGAGTAATACTTTAGAAATATCTGAGACAATCAAGTGATCAATCCACGATTCCGTTTTAGATGAGCTATGAGTAGGATTCAATTTCAATATTTGCAGATTATATGAATTGAAGGTATGAATAAAATTAGTGGCAGATTTTCTGATAGGATTTCTTAAGTCACAATTAAAATCCCCCATTATAATCTTTATAATTATTAATTAATCTTTATAATTATAATCTTTAATTTTGTAGTTGTTGGGAGAAGCCGAAAAAAATTCAAACATTTGTAATTTTCGAAAATCCAGAGTCAACCGTGAAATTAGGACCAATGCTACCTTTATAAGTGTATTTTCCTCTGTTTTTACAAGAAATTTAAAGAAAAAAATTGGAGCCGTTTTTGAGAAAAGTTTGAAAATGCCTGGGGGGCTATATGTAATATACCCCCAAATTTTACAGAATCATTTTCAAAATCTCAAAGCTTCGACTAGAGCCAGGTCGACAGGGATTTCTTCAATTTGAAATAATCTTAGGAATGGCTTAGGCGCTAGTAGTGTTCACAAACGGACGGGCAGACCGACGTTTTGCTTTCAATTGGTTTTTCGATATCAAGGACCCACAAATGAGGAATTCTGGCTACACCACGTGTTAGGGGATTTTTTTCTTAATTTAGCAACCGTATTTACTCACTTTTTCGTTAATAGGGCTCGGCAACGATTTTTTTCTGCCGAAAATCTGCCGTTTTTTCGGGCAGCGTTACATAATTTTCCCTATACTACGTATGTTACTCCGTATACGGGAAAGTAAAAATTGTTTAGCTGATTACACATTTCATTACGAAATGTAAAACCCAAAATGATATGTTTGACTTAACAATAATTGCTAATTTCTGTTTTCTATTCTTTGAATGCTTTCAGAGCAACATGGCATATGAAGATATTTTCCCTTATCTAGGTGCATTTGGACATTACCAGAGATATATTTATTTTCTGCTATGCCTCACTAATATTACCTGTGCACTTCATAAGTTAGCAGGAGTCTTTCTACAAGCAAAAATTGATCACAGGTACAATTCAAAACTATCATTCTTTCACTTGAAACTATATTTTTCTTATTAATTTATGTAAACTGTATTCTTTTACTTCATGTAGATGTTCTCTACCTTTTGAAAGTAACAATGCTACTTATCAGGATCTCCCCAGAGAACTGTACAACATGACATATCCATGGGACACCAGGCTTAAAGCATGGTCAACATGTCAAAGACTTGATGGTGATTTTTCTGATGAATACTTTATCAACAATTTACCCTCAAATCGCAGTGTTCGCTGTGACAATGGCTGGGTATATGATACAACCACATACCAGAGCAGTACAGTGATTGAGGTGAATGGTGTGCACCTTAATAAGGCCTAATACGGCTACAACGCAATAATTAAACATTTCAAATTAACAGTATTTTGGATAAAGACAACAAAATGCCAAGAATCAACTTCAGAATACACACTTCATTATTTAAGAGATACTTCCAAATTAAATTTTAAGCACTTAAATATTTGACATACACCTTCAATTTGTATATGAGAAGTGTAGTTTGTGATTTCAGTGTAACCTCTAGTTTGTGATTTCAGTGGGATCTCGTGTGTGATAAAGCATGGCTTCGAGCAACTGCAGATTCAATGTTCATGTTGGGAGATGCTCTAGGTTCTGTTACTTTTGGCTTCCTCTCTGATAAGTAAGAAAATATCCTCTCAATATAGGTAAAATGTTTCAAAGAATATTCTGTCAAATCAACAAAATAAGCCTAAAGTATCCAGAATTAAATTATTTTTTAAAATTTTAACTGCATTTTTTGAAAGCTAATATTTATTTTTGGAAAATAACTGTGTTTGTTATCAGTATTTCCAAAAAACAATGCATTAGTTCAGATTTTAAATACACTTCCTGAATTGCTTGCAGATTTGGTCGTCGTCCCATCTTTTTTGTGGCATTGATAATGCAGCTAGTAGCAGGATTTTTAGTGGCTATTTCACCCACATATTTCTGCTTCATGTTATTTCGATTCCTTGTGGGAATAACAGCATCTGGAGTGTTTCTTGTGGCTTTTGTAATAGGTAAGTTTATGCTAGCTGAAATAGAAAACAATATTTTTTCCCCTTTCTTTTCTTATATCTATCAGTGGCATCTGCTGACTTTGGACCTAGGGTGTTGACAGTGGCTAGGGCGTTGGAAGGAAAGTGGTAACCCCTTACACTACTCTTTTCGCATACATATTTCGAGTAAAATTGAATTACATTAACAAAATCCTTATTTATTTTAAATTATAATATTGGAAGAATGAGGGAAATATACTCGCAAAATAACAATGAGCAATATTGCAAAGACTGAAATAATGCAATTTAAAATATTTAAAAATACATATGCTCGACCATTTTACCATAGTTCGGTTGTCATTTAAAATTACATTATGAAATATATTTACGTTATACTTTAAATGTTAAATAATATGTTATACTTGTTTTCTTTCTTGGCACACGGGGGTGTTATTCCTTATTTAAGATAAATAAGAATTATAATTTAAAATAAATAAGGATTTTGTTAATGTAATTCATTATTGACACCCCCCGTGCGCCAAGAAAGAAAAACCGAAGTGATAGGTCATGATCGCTTAATATCAATTACTCGTTTCTTTTCTTTATATGAAAATGAAGAAGCAATTATTTAAAATCTTAAGTACATTTTTTTCATTATCAATATCCGAATAACACGAATTTCATGAGTATGACAATCGCTCAAGTCAAAAAAGCAACGAATATCTCTATCACGGACGCTCGGTCACTATACTGCAATTTTCTTAACTGTGCCCCTGACAGGAATCAGCTGTTTCGCTACCAACCAATCGGGAGCTAGTATGTCGCCACAGTGACGTCACTATGGTGTCGTTAAACCTCCCAGTTGGATGAAACCGTCAACAGCTAATTCCTGTCGGGGCACAGTTAAGAAAATCACAGTAAAGCAGCAACCTGTTGAATCGAGATATAACGCTTTCGGATTATATCCAGTGTTGCCAGGTCCCATGGACATTCGGCCGCTAGATGGCACGTGTAATTCCGCTAGATTCCGCAAATTTAAAACTTCTTGCGGCTAACCCGCAAAATCAAGATATTTAATTTTACATATAATACAGTTGTTTTTAAATAAATAATATTTATAATATCAAATAATTGTTGATGTAAATAATTTATAAATATTAAATGGAAATAATGTGATACAAAAGTATTAAAATGAAAATATTTAAAATTTATGAATCAGGACTAGGGTGATAAATATGCCATATAAGAAATAATATTAATTAATTGTACGCGTGTAGAATGAATAAGTTATAATTTTTTATTTTATTACATGATAATAAAATTACAAATTCAATATTAAAACATAACATATTGTTGTAGTAACGTGTAATAAAGTTAATTAATGTTTACAACTTATTTTAAGTATATATAAAATATACAAATATAAGATGATTAAATATTGCACATGTTTATGTGATTATATATATATATATATATATATATATATATATATATATATAATTTATAACTTAAATCTAACTATATAATAGTTTAAAGAGTCGGATAGCAGTAATAATTGAACAATAATATTGATTTATTGTAACTATAATTTTATATTACTAATCACTATTATTCAGTTCTGAAACATGTGTTAAAAAGAGATGTTCATATTCGAACAGACCAGGCATTAATGTCCATGAACTGTCCTTGTTTACTTTGGATAATAAGGGACGGAATGTTCTGTTTACGTATTCTATCATATCTTCCACGTTCCCATCAGTTTTTGCGGTCTTCTAACCAAAAATTTATAAATAGAAAACATGTTTAAACCTTGTAGCTAGAACTCCGGCAGATTCTTTTCTTTCCGCTCGCCACTAAATCATCATTTCTCTCTGCTAAAACGGTTCAAATTCCGTTAGATCTAGCGGCAAATCCGCTAAACTGGCAACGCTGATCACTTCGGATGCTTCATCGTTCAGTGGGGGGACGACGCGCGCATGCGCTGCCGCCGCCGATGCGTCCTGAAGGCGTTGGAGACGCTCGCCAACGGCCTGAGCTGAGCCCAACGCTCGTAGACTGCCTGCGTTGCATAGACGCTCTGATGCTGATCTATGACGCCGATCGCACGGAAGACCGAATAAATGAAAAAATCTAAATAAACTCAAAGAAAAAAAATTGTAATTTCCTTGCGCGTTTATTTATTTGACCACAAAACAGTGAAAACTTATGTGACGTATGGGAAAGGAGATTATCTGCGCACATTTTCTTGAGGTTCAGAATGCAAAAATTTTAAACACGACTTGCACCCGACACACGTTGACACACGACTTGCACGTTGACACACAACTTGCACCTAGAGAAAACGCCACTGCTTAGTATCCAGTTCCTTAAAAATTGACATCATGGTCATCATCACTTCTGTACATGACCAACAGATAGCTCATCAAAATATCACAACTCATTCCTTATCAACATCTTTGCTCTAAGATTTTTTTCTTTCAATTTTTCATAAGACCCACATTTTAAGAAAATAAATATCACTGAACTTTAAAGAATATTTGATTTAATACTGAAATTAACTAAGAAGAAACTGACTTAGAAGGCTCAGGGAATCAATTTATGTTACTGCAGAGCCTCTGACCAGGACCCAGGGTTTGAGTCCTGATGGTGGCAGGTATTTTCAACACTAGCTAGATAGCTAGGTTGATTTCAGTCACTTTCTGGAGGAGAAATCTTGTGGCTCTCTTTTCTAGTCGGCAGTTTTCCATGGTTTCTCCAAAAAACATTAGTAAAATGCTGGAGCATTATCCTAACAAAAAGGGGCCACGGACCACGCGGGATCTTTCCTTAACGTGTTTTTATAGGGACAGGGGTGTTAGATTAGTGTTTCGTAATAATTATTTTTTACATTTCAATATTTTAGAAATAATGCATTTCATTCAATCTAATACTAAGACAACAATACATTATTACAATATTTTAAAAAATGCAAATAGATAAAAAAAAGTCATGTTGCATCCATTGTTAAAATAATTAAAAATAAGTTTTCATCAATCGTATATTCATTGAATCTGTTAGATTATGAACTAAACATTCAAAACTAATCTACCGGGTTTCCTACAATCCCCTTAAATCAGTACTGGAGACTCCCTCCCACATTGTGTCAACCACGTTGCCGTTTGCCCCTCTTATTAGCCGAAACTTTTTTCGCTTATGCTGCCTATCTTCCCAGTGCTGAGTGTAACTGAAAAAGTGTAACTATTTGCTGAGTGTAACTGAAAAACTTCAAATTTATTTTTAATCGCTTATAAATGCACGCGAATGTGTTGTAAAAAGCAGAAGTCATTAACCGTCACTACGGTGCATTGGCGTGTGCAGCCTAAAACAGGGACAATAACCAAATTTCTGGGTTCCGCTTTTCCATTTACATTTTTTTAAAATTTACATATGTCTCAGTTTACTAGGCAATAAATAAAATATACAACAAGAACAAAATTATAAATTTAAAATACAATTAAAAATACAATTGTTTTAGTGTTGCAACATTTATAAGCTTGCCAGGTTTGAAAAGCTTTTTTTCCAAAATGTGTATTAATTTCCCAAATTATCAGTTTAAAAACGAGGAAAATAAAGAAATGATAATATTTTCAAAAATAAAATGGTTCTTTTTTAACTAAATGTTTTATTTAATTTTTAGATTATCAGTTCCGAAGTTTTTATTTTATTTTCCTTGTACAGTACAGTATAAAGCAAATAAAAGAAAATCTTCAGAACTGATCAGGATTGAAAGGAAACATTTATTAAACTAGTGGTACTACAACTGCACATACTTTCCTGCGTTATTGGAAACAGCTACGTAATACTGAAATATTACATTTTCAGCGCTACTAACATGTATTCTAAAACCATGCAAAAATATTCTACTGATCACAAATGGTAGAGCATTTGTTGCGAAAACAAAATATTTTTATCCAAATATCAACACATATTTTACAATTATATCTCCTTTTCATTCAGCTATATCAAGTCACAAGAATGACACGTGATTCACACAAATTCACGAGCGCGAAGCGAAATTTCATTGTTGCATTCCCTGCATTGTTGATATTTCCTGAGAGCTATCAATTTTTACTTTTCCGTATACATGCGTATATACGAAGTAATATACGTAGTATAGGGAAAGTTATGTAATGTTGCGCGAAAAAATGGGGAATTTTCGGCAGAACAAGTTCGTCGCCGAGCCGTGATAACGAACTAGTGGTGCTACAGACTTTCCCGTATTAGTTTCCTATTTCCTTTGGGGTCTCGGCTAGCTATTCGGACTAGCCACATACTGTTGGCAGCTGCCATCTATCGCCGCCCAAAGTAATTTTTTTTTACATTATCTTAATTTTTGGCTTTCCTAATGGTAAGCGGATATATTTAGTTTAGAATATCAAAGTACACAAAAAACTCGTCCTAAATGGCAATTTTCTTTTAAAAATTTGTAGCTGTTTTTGAGAAAATGGTGTTTAAGCGCCACTTAAAAGGGGAAATACGAAGCTATTATTCACAGAAAAAATTTCAATTTTCGAAAAACTTTATTTGAAGACATTTGAAGCACTTACACACATAAATTTAATAGTGTTTACAAATTGCTAGTAATGTGCATTTTAAAGGTGCGAGAGATCTTAAAAAAAGATCATTTGTATAATAAAAAAAACAAAAAAATCAAAGTAACCTTTACGTCATATTAAAGAGTGCAATTAGCATTATCCGTTCCAAAACTTTGAAGAAAAAATGTGTAGCCATTTATCAGAAAATGGCATTTGAGCGTTTCTGAAAAGACAGAAATTTGAGCTAGCTGTCAAAGAAAACGGTTGACTTCTCGAGAAACTTTACTCGACATTATTTAAAGCACATGTACTCGTTAATATAATAAAGTGGACAAATCACTGTTATTGTAAATATTAACGGCGTGAGAGACAAGACAAAAAAATTACATTTTTGCAATTTTTGAAAATACAAAAGAATAGAGCAATATGGCGTTTACGTCATCTCATAGAGTACATTTAGCACTATCACTACAAAAAGTAAAAAGAAAAAAATTTGGAGCCATTTTTGCGAAAATCTTGTTTTTGTATTTTTTAAATGCACATATTGCGCGCAATATTACGCAAACTACTAAAATTTTCAAAAATATGTTCACGACCTTAAAGAAAGAACTCACTACGAAGAACAAATTTTATTTGAGGGAAGAATCTCTATCTGCAATTTTGTAGTTGGAGGAAGTCGCCAATAAAATTCAAACTTTTGCATTTTTCGAAAATTCAAAGTTAACCGTGAAAATGGGAGAAATGCCACCTTAATAAGTGTATTTTACTCTATTCTTACAAAGAATTTAAAGAAAAAAATTGGAGCTGTTTTTGAGAAATTTTCGAAAATGTCCGGTGGGCTTCATGAAAGTACTCTCAAAAATTAATGTTTTTGAAAATCATGACCGTATTTAAATGCCAATTTTGTATAACCAACTTTGTTTGAGACAAAAACCTCTATCTTCGATTTTGCAGTTTTGAAATTGGTTTTTGCAATTTTCGAACAATTGGGGATATCAACGAAAGTGATACTTGTATCAATCTCTTAAACGTCCTTCGCACTATTCAACAACAAAATTTAATTTAAAAAAATTGGAGCCTTTTTTTGAAAACATTGAAAATGTTCAACGTATTCATGTAAAGAAACCCCAAATTTAAAATATCGATTTCAAATTCCAGAAGCCTCGACATCAGTTAGATCGATTGGGGAGTATCAGTTTTGAAAAAAATCGGCTGAACAGTTTAGGTGCTAGCGATGACCACAGACGGACAGACAGACAAACGTTTTGCCGTCAATCAATTTTACAGTATCAAGAAGCAGCAAAACATGGATTTTTGGCTACACCACGAGTTAGAGGATTTTTTTTCTAAATTTAGCAACAGGATTTATCCACTTTTTCGTTACCAGATC